>CM070514.1:661390-833821 GCA_036346375.1 Guadua angustifolia | reverse complement strand
ACGGATATGAAATGGCACAAACACTCGTATTAGCAAATACCCTTCCAGTCAAAAAGGAAAAAAGAAAAGTCTTAGTGCAGTAAAACCATACTAATTTTGGCTAAAGATATTGCATAAAATATGTAATTTAAATATATGAACATTATGTAAGAAAATTTGTAATGAAAAATATTTGCATAATATCGCACTTATCAAATATTTTTAAAAATATTTTTCAACAATTCAATTGTCAAAATATTTTTTAATTAAGAAGAAGAAATTAAGGGACCGATATTCGAGTTGAAGAAGACTCGAAGAGCTCCCAAATTTTAAAGAGTCAAAAACGTCAGTTGATTTTGCTGATCGATTATATTGTAATACTACGTGTGAATTGTTGAAAGTGTCAACTATTGTATTTTCTTTACCAAATCTTTACAACTATTAAAGTATAGTTCGTAATTTGCAATCTCTGAGGAAAACTGGATGGATGGAATATTTTTATCATCATGGTTCACAACTTCACATTAATGCCTTTGACCTCCAAGGCTCCTACCTTACTCATCCCCATTTAGACCGGCTCCACGCAAATAGTCTCTCGGTCTATGTTTATAACGTATATTTCTTTCTACATGTAAATCAAGAAGATATAGAAAATACCTAGATTAACCCTAATTATTATCACTGTACATTATATTTAATACATGCATGTAAAGATATAAAGTAAAAATAGATATTTATTACGGTTATATAGGAAACATCACATTAATTCTGTATTGAAATATAAAATACGTTCTATATTTATGGATAAGAACATTTAAAAAATCACTACAGGAAACAGAAGTAGTGGAAATCGGCCGAAATGTTTTGTGTAAAGGTCGGTAAAGTCCAGGCGACAAATTTTTCCTGTGTCGTGGCTTCAATGCACCGACGACAAAAATACACCTGGAAGCTGTGTTGGCGGTAAATATTTAGTCGCCGATATAAAAACGATGCGTGTCGGGCGGGATGAAATTGAAATTCAAGATCCCGCCAAGACGAAGGTATGTCGTGGTAAATATGTACCGCCAATATAAAAGGCGATCTGATGTCGGTAGCGGGATGAAATTGAAATTCGGATATCCATAAGAGCGAGGCGTAATAAATCGGCCATAAAACCGCCGACCACAGAACTCGTTCATTCTCCGGAAGCTCCATACGTATCAAGGAAAGCGACCGGCCGATACAAAAGACTCATTGTTATCGGTATTAATTGTCCGAAGCGACCTGGTGTACTTTTTGTCCACGATTTCCTTTTAAGTAGACGACAATAGACATTCCAGATTTATTTAGAAAATCTATTTGAAAAAGTTTTGTTGTTTTTAAAATTAATTAAAACATGTAATAAAGTAATCCCTTCTCATCATTCAACAAGTATCATACTGATAAAATTAGAATATACATCGAGAATCAGATACAATATTAATTACAGTAGTATAGAATAATGTCTCAAATGACCTGTAATCGATCTAATCTCTGGAAGACCATCAGCTTCGACCATTTGAAATCGTTTAGATGTTATAAATATAAATGAGAGCTAGACAATAAGGACTTTAAAAGACCTGTAGCAAGCGCTTATCGAGATATCAGACTATATCTGGGGTTAGTCAACACCTCTTGCTAGAATGGGTTCATCATCTGGTAGGACACAAACCTATTTTTTGTAAAGTATCCAGTAGCCATCACAGAATAGTGCATAAATATCACCTAGTAAAAGATAAACATTCATATGATAAAAAGATAAAAGGACACGATCAAAAGGAGAAAAGAAGCCGAGGATCGAGACCGAAATCCATTTCTCTCCCAACATTGAAGCCATAGGAGCCAGCCTCCCCTACACCACTTTTTTTCCCCAAAATAATCCACAAACCAACACTAAACCGAAGTTAGCGAGTCGAACCGGAAGCAAGGCCATCACCAACAAGCAAGTCATGAATCGAGGAGCGACCAAGAACAAAGGCGTGGAGTAACTTAGAAGCTACTCCTTGAGCCAACCAAGGAACAAGGACCACAAGCACTTTGTGTTTCCATCCATCTCACAACCAAAACCCACCATATTCCTATCAAAATTGTTCCTTTGCGAGGTTATGCGTATTTGGCGACATCGGTTTGGCCCGGCGACACAAATTCCCTCTGTAGGTCGGTAAACTTAAACCGCCGACCTTTCCTTGGTCCTCATTGTGTGGCCATGCGTTCTGTGTAAATCGCCGAGTAGTTAGGCCGCAAACCTTTCCTTGTTCTCCTGGCATGGGGCCCATGCGTCTTATGCAGTATGGCGGCCCCTGTGTGGCGCGGCGACCACCGAGCTCCCGTTATAACCGGGCGATGGAATCTTACCGTCTGCTGCTTTCGCCTGCAAGCGCCCGTTTCCTCGGGTTTCCTCGGCCAGCGCCAGCCACGGCCCGCCTACGCGTCTGCCGCCTCCCCATCCGTCGGCGCGCCTCCCACCCGATCGGCAACCCGCCTCCTCCCGTCCGGCCCGCGCGCTGCCTCCACCCGTCGGCGCGCCTCCCGTCGGCCAGCCCGCCTACGCCGCCCGGCGGCCGCGCCTCACGCCGCCCGTACGGCGCCTCCCGGATCGGCCCAACACCACGCCCGTGCCTTACTCCACCCACCTTCCCGGTGACCCCATGTGCCCGCCCGGCAGCCGCCTCCCGCAGGCCGCCCCTTTGCACCGCTTGACCGCCTCTCTCCGGTCCGGCCGCCCGCCTCCACCCTCTGCCGGCTCACCTGCTGCCCAGCCGCCAGCCGCGCGTCCGTGCCGCCTCCCTACAGTAGGCGCCTCCACAATCAAGGCACTACCTCCCGGCCCACAGGTCTTCTCCACGTCGTCGTCTGCCCGCCTCCCCCGCCCCGGCCTTCTTTCTTGTTTGAATTACAGGTTGAATTTTCTTCATGCTTTGCATGAGTGGTGCTTAAAATTTGACATTGTTGCTAATGATCGACATGTGGTGGCATGAGTTTGCTTTCAGGCGGTTCAACCATTATTCTGGAATCTTGACATTTAGTTATGGTTCTATTTGATTAGTTTGCTATTTGATGCCTAGGCAATTGATATGATGCTCTTTTGGGCTGTTAGTCTAAATTATATTTTAGTTAATGTTAGGTGATAAAAATGCATTAGAAATTCTATTACGTTGATGTTTTGATTAACCATGTTGAAGTAAGAATTCATTGTATATTTTGGTTGGTTATCGTTAGTTGCTATATGTGGTTGTTATTATATTAAATACTGTCTTTTGTCTGCTGAGTGGATATCCTAGTTTTAGAGGAGAGTCTTGCCAAAATTTCTAGAAATGTTACTAATTGACACTTTCATAATTAGGCTTTTTAATGGTTTAACATTTAACATCTTGTGGCGTCAACCGAGCGAGTTAAACCCGTTGAGAAATTTGCATATTTTAAATGAAAACTGAGACGGTGATTAGTTGGGTTCCATTACGAAAAAGATGTTCTTTCTCGAGCATCCCGCGTTTGGGCACCCATACGGATGTCTTGGCTTGAGTCGACGATCGTGACACGGGTGTCACGGGTTGGGATTCGACGGTATTTCGCTTGTCGTTCTCTAGTGCATAACATAAGTGATACGCGCGGTGCCGTCGTTGCTTTCGGAGAACGACGGGTTATCTTGCGGAATCGACGAGCACCCTGCGATGCCGACCCGCTACTCGCCCGCGTCAGTGGGTGGTAAACCCTCCTATTTAGTAAAACTTAAAGCGTGTAAATCTGAAATTTGGATGCATGCATTGGCGTTATGTAATGGCGATCTTTGGATGGAAGATCGTTGGTGGATGTGCGATGGTTGGATGAAGTCAGGAGACACCGCAGACGAGTGGATCGAGAAGGCTAGAGCATTAGTGGATGATGCTTTCCGAAGATTCCCGACCCTAATGTAGCGGTCATAATATGTCCGGTGTCCAGCGCGGCTCGTTAACCGGAGACAGAGGACCAAGAAGGATATTAGCCATCACCTATGTAGGCATGACTTCAAACCAAATTACTTTGTATGGGTAGCTCATGGCGAGAGGCGTCGGCGCGGTGTGTAGCCACGTGGATTTTGAAGAGGGCTACAGCGAAGTCGAGTTGATAGATTAGGCAGAGCTCACGTGTGATGTGGCTCGGGCTTCGATCTCTCTCGAGGAAGAGTCAGAGCCACTTGCGAACAATTCGAAGCTCCTTGATTACGCCAAGTTGCCGCATTGCATGAGCATACCGATGTGTTGTACTCTTGGCGATGTCGCGTCTAATGGCGGTGAAGACCAAGTACAACCTGTCGACCAATTAGCTAGCGACCTTTACCCAAGCTATTTGGATAGCCTCCTTAAGTGGACACAAGATGACACCGAATCTTTACGAGTCGAAGAAGCTTCTTGGCGTGTTAGGCAGCATGCGTCAGAGAGGATAGACTATTGCCCAAAGTATCGAAAGTAGTATTTGGGAAGGGTCTTGGAAGCTTATACTGTGCTTGAACGAGGATGGTCATGCACCCACATGGAAGAAGAAATCAATATTTTGGGACTGCCAGTATTAGGAAGTTTTGGAGGTTCGTCACTCGCTTGACTTCATGCACATCACGAAGAATGTTTGCTTGAACACGCTGGGCTACATAGATATGTATAGCAAATCGAAGATACCAACTGCAAAGCTCAGGAAGGACCTTGAAGACATGGAGGTGAGGTGACCTACATCAGAAAAAACAAAGAAGGGACAAAACAACTTTTTCTACATCCTGCGAGCTACTCCAAGCAAAGAAGAAAGAAAGCATGATTGAGTGTTTGAAGCAGTGTGAAGGTCCCTTACGGATACTCCTCAAATGTAAAGAGACTTCGTAAACGACGAAGAGAACAAACTCCAGGCCTAAAATCCCATGATTGCCTTGTGTTGATGACCTGATTGCTCCAGATTAGGCTGTCCGAGTATCTTGCCGAGTGGGTCGCGAGGGACAATCACAAAGCTATGTTCCTTCACAGAGCATACATTTCGCGAAGGTTGTCGAACCAGCTAAAGCGCCTAAGTTGGAGGGCGATGTGGTACAAAGTTTGGTTAGCCTCGAGATGATCTTTCCTCCTGCATTCTTTGATATCATGGTTCATCTCACCGTTCACCTTGTCAAGGAGATAGGTATCCTCGGACGGTGGTCTCACTTTAACATGATTCCCTTTTCGAGGTTTACGAGGTGTCCTCAAGAAATCGTCACATGTCGTTCGCGTCCGGAAGGCTGTATTGCCGGGGACTACGTGTGAGGAGGTGATAGAGTTTTGTGTTGATTACATGAATGATCTAAATCCTATCGGCGTCCCCATATCACGACCTGAGGGAGGCTACGGGGCAAAGGAACAATAGGAAGGCAATCGATTGCATGCAATGATCTTGTTGCATTCAAGCAAGCACATTTCCTTTGTTACGGCAATCAACTATAATCGCCCCTATGTCGCCCAGCTACAAGTGTCTCTCGTGCGAGTTCACGCAGGGAAGGCGAGAGTTGGATAACCACTGAAGCACATGGATTCTTTCGGCGGTGCTCTGAAGCACATCCTTGAGGAAGGGTCAAGCGATGAACTATTACAGCGCTTGGCTCGAGGACCATCACAAGAAATCGTGACATTCAAGGGGTATGAGATCAATGGTTACACATTCTACACGAGATCGAGGATAACAGGAGCACCAACCCGGAAACGGCGGTGTCGGTATAGGCGCCAAAGACAACAACGGCGGAGTTGGACACATATTATGGTTTCATAGAAGAAATATGGGAGCTTCGACTATGGACCTCTGACGAGGTCCCTCTATTTAAGTGCCAATGGGTCAAGCTGGCTCCAAATGGTGTGAAGGTGCGAAACAAATGCGACTTGACAACCATGGATCTCACAGAAGTCGGCTATAAGCGCGAACGTTTTGTTCTCTGACGATGTGATCCGGGTCTTCTATGTAATGGACATGTCAAGCAAACCTAAAAAGCGAAGGACAAGCAAAAGGTAATGCCAATGCGACATGTGGTTCTCCAAAGGCAAGCGAATGATTGTAGGAGTTGAGAACGTCACAAGCGAGGAAAGAGTATGGTCGGTTCGACGATCTCCTCCTTTTCACGGTTGATGTCGACATATAAGCGTCTGCGTGGCGTTGATGTCGATGCTCCTTACATACGTCACGATCATAACGAAGGAACAATTGTAAGACGAAGACTTAAGATGTACTACTTGTATACAAATTATTCCATATGATCATGTTGATATGTTGATGTTTAGCATTGCTTGTACATAATTATTTCTACAAATTTTAAAATGAAAACAAAGCACGAAAACCATTTGTACAAATTTTAAAATGAGAACAAAGCTTGAAAATTTATATCCACTCTATGAAAGGTGAATAAATTTTACCATACAAAAGAAATTCAGCTTAGCATAGTTAGCTCATAAATTCCCATACAAAAAACCCCAAAAGCGGTGTGAAATTTACAACATTACAATGATAGCTATATTAACTAAAAGGAGCAACATTACAATGATAGCTATATTAACTAATTTCTTTAGCATGTCCTCTACTCTTTCCATCCTTTCTTCTAGCTTTTTAATACTCTTGTTGTCATCGAAAGCGTAGGGATGTGCATCTCTCCCTCTTATAGACACTAGGCTATCGGGATCTGTGAACTCTCCTTGGCGAGCAAATCTTCTTGTAATGTAGCAATTTGCATTGCAAGATTTTTCAAAGACTATGGTAAATTTATCACCACTTGCTTAATCTGGACATCTTGTGCCCTTCAAGCGAAAGAATGGAGCGGAAGGTGAAAGTCAAGGAATATGAACAAATGAATAACTTCAAAACTTACCGAGCATATTGAACACTTCATGAACACTCGGGATGGATTCTTGGATGTATGGGAGGTGAACACATTCTGAGGATCTCGCATTGAGGACACGATAGCTTCATCCATAGAATGCCTCTAGTTGTCTCTTCGTCCTAGCCATTTGATGAAGCCGTCGACATGAATTATTTGCTTCAAAGAGTTGAAACAAATTACCATCAACAATATTTTTCTTTACTCCAACATGAATATATCAACAAAACTCCTTGTGGGCATTTCACGAACACCTTGTGGGCATGAAAAGCGAGAGGCGCGGAGGGCACGTCAGAAGAGGCGCCAGGACTTAAAATTGAGAAGGTGTGGGAGAGTGCATGCTGGGGACTTAGAGAATTTAAAGCTCTACCCACTTCTGGCGGTTCGTGGTAAGAACCGCTTAGAAAACCATCTAGCGGTTGGTATTATGAACCTTGCAGAAGATCTATCTGGCGGTTCTTACTAACGACCATGTAGAAAACTCTGATAAAAAAAGAATGGCAAGGCGTGGCGGGGTTCGAGCAGGGGTGGGCAGCCCGTGCACTCAAGCGCCATGGCGCTAACCGGAGGAAGAAGATCTTATCGAACTATCTGGGCCTTGTATTGTTTTTAATATTATCACGGTCGGCACTTTTACTGGCGGTTGGTATTGAATCGGCTCCGTGAAATAACTTGCCAAGCGGTTGTTATTACGAACGAAACAGTAGAAGAAGTGCTCTACCAGGCGGTTCGTAATACCAACCGCAACACTTTCCACACGCCCATCCATCGTTACTAAGCGGTTAGTATTAACGCTTGTAGAATCTCTACTGGCGGTTGATAATACCAACCACTTGTAGATCACTTCTACAAGCGGTTTGTTGTACCAACCGCTTAGTAAAAATGGTGCCCTATATAAAGTTGATCTTGCCGCTCTTCCTCACACCCCAAATTTTTAAGTCCGCTTCCTTACACCCCAAATTACCGGTCTGCGGTGCCTCATCGAGACCCAGCGCGGCAGCCACCTCATGAAGGACCTCCTCACACCGCTTCGGCCTTCGCCATATTCCACCGGACCAGGAGATCCTAGATGCAGCTGCTGCCCCCCCTCCTCGCCTCTCTTTGTTTTATGCCCACAAGGTGTTCGATGAAAATGCCCACAAAGAGTGTTTATCTTTGTCTTTGTGATTTGTGGATGGCTATGAAGTGTTGTGATTAGTGGATGGCTATGAAGTCTTTGTGATTAGTGGATGGCTATGAATGTGTTACGCTATGAAGGAGTGTTTGTTTTGTGTTGCTTCGGTCATGTGTTCGTTGGCCTAGAGTATGTTTGTTGGTGTGTCATGGATGGTCGAGGAGTAAGCGTTAGTATTGGCGGGAAGTCATCTTGAAATGTGTTAAATTCACGAAATCTTGTGAGGTCATGTTTTGTCGGTATTATAATCTTGAGTTGTTTGGGTTAATGACTTCTTTGTTTTGGCTGTGTCTTGGAGAGGAGAAAAGGGTTATGCAGGGTATAAATAGCACAGGCGGTTGTGTGTGAAAAGGCGAACTGAATATGAAATGAAAAAGCGAGTTTATATCCTTTTGTCGTATCTTATTTTGCTTTCTCGGTTCTCTGTTCTTTGTTGGAGAATCAACCTCACGTCCCGACCCGTCGGAGGCACGAGGTATAACATGGTGTCTTGTCAGTCGCTATCTTGTGTATGAACCATTAAAAGATTATATATTTGTGACTTCATATTGTTTGTTGGACATAGCATAAGCGTATACAGGATGTTCTTGGAGTATATATTTGCTATTGAGATATGGAGATTAAAAATCAGATTATTAGTACTTCAACTTAGATGTGGAAAGAGGTAAATACATGAGATAAGCAAATATGAATGAGTGACAACTTTACATGATGGGATATGATTACTACTGCATACTACTTGTCTTTGATTCAATTTATTTGATGAAAAAATAGTCATTTTCGATTGAGATGTGAAGTAGAATCGTGAATACATGTATATGCTGGGACGTAATCACAATCTATCCTTTATTCCAGTTGAAATTTAGTCGGATGAAGATAAGGACTCGATGAAAATTTCTTTGAATAAACAAATAATGAATCATTCTTATTCCACACTAATATGATTTTCAAAAATGAAATAAGGTTATAAATCCATGACTAGAATGTTAATAGTCTATTACACAAAAAGCGAACAATAGGTTCATTGTCAAGCAAGCCGCGTCACCTCCACGGTCTTCTCCACGAAGTATATGTACTTTCTTTGTGACCATGCTTTTGGAACTTGGTGCCTTTGGTCCTCACGAAGACACCTTCTCGAAGTCGGCACCTAATATCGGCGATGGAGCTCTGAGATGCAACAGCATAACAGCTACTTATTTTGACGTGAAGTAGCTTTTTTGACTGACATCTTGGCGTGAAATGGATGGATAATCGGATTTCATTTGTCATATTTTAGTGTAAAATCAGTGGAATAAGAATGAATCATTATTTTTTATTTAGCAAATAAGTATATGTGAATTGTCAATTGTATATGTACCATGTGAAATGTGTAAGTACATGTGAATTGTCAATTGTATATGTACCATGTGAAATGTGTAAGTATATGTGAATTGTCAATTGTATATGTACCATGTGAAATGTGTAAGTCTATGTGAAATGTACAAGTATATGTGAATTGTCAATTGTATATGTATCATGTGAAATGTGTAAGTCTATGTGAAATGTGATCTCATCGTGCACAAACCTGTTCTGTCGATCTTAAACTATGCTTTCAAACTCAATTGTTCTCAACAACCTTGTCTTCATATATAATCTAAGCCTCGAGATGTGCTGACTCTAGATGGCTTACACCAAGACGAGGTGACCAGGCTTTCGGCGAGGCGTAAAAATCTGATATTCGAGACCATTATACTGGTAGCATCTTAGCCAATGAGGCCGTTATCGATCGATGCGGAACATCACGATGGTGCTGTTGACGCTGTCGATGAGGCCGTTAACACTAGTACCGAGGTATACTCTCACCCATTACGAATAGGTTTCACCCGTAAACATGTTAATTATTCTAAAATCATTCATATTATATGTGTTTGTGTATCCAATCGGCACTTCATCGGCCACCCAACCGAATGAACCGAGGACCTAACAAGAAGCCTTCGACAAAGCACGTGATAACCGAAGTCAAGAACGACGGAGTCTGCTAGCCCGAATCAGCAATTGGGCCTTTCAACAACGCTATGCTACCACGTGAGGGATCACGCCCCAATCAAGATCCGTAAACGCGTAAGTCCTCGTAGCTACCAAGGAACCGCTCGAATGATATTAAGGAAAATTTCACTTTTCCGTAAGGGTACGCAATGTAGGCCAAGGGATGGGCTTTGAAGAAGATGACAACTTCCTTTCAAGAAGTGGAAGTCGCCCTCACCCGCAAGTACATCGATAAAGGAGAAAGGCGGACATCAATAAATTTCCTAAGCCGGCCGATCATTGGGATGCTTTCGAGGAGTACAAGCCGCCGGATCACAGACGTGCCGCGAGAGAAAAACAAGGTGAATGCACGTAAGAAGAAATACCACCACCATCTCGGGACCGATGGTTACATCAAGGCCGCAAAGAAATGGGACAAGCGAGAAGATGAACTTCAAAGACGATATTATACTGAAATCGAGAATTGGGAGCCCGCATGCTAATTGGTTATTGGCTCACGGGGCAGCCTTTTATCGATGACGTGTAGCTTGGTGATGGCACCGCGATCCAAGAAGTTGGCGAAAGGATTGTAGAAGCCATCGAAAGCACTTCGGTCAGATCCTTGTCGACGGACAGGAGAATGACGAGCTAACATATGCCCTTCAAAACCCCGAGCACCGGGACGGACACGAGGTTTCGGAAGGTGCCATGGAGGCACGGCTTTGCCAAAGACTCAAGCACTTACAGAGTCGGGAAAGAAGCAAGAAGAGAGATCGGGGTAGAGTGAGCCGATTGGAGGAAGAGCTTAGAGCCACTGGCTTCCATCGATGTCCCGGTCACGCAAAAGTGTCCAAAGCAATGAGCCGCTTCAGGAGCACTACGTTCGACCAATGTTCAGCGGCGCCGAATCCGTGATCATCCGACCGCGCTAAAAAGCATTTATGCTGTTCGTGGGCCCCTCGTAGCGAGCGACCCGCAGTTCGTCATCCGTGGACAAATCAAGGTTCGCCGCTAGTGCGAAGCACACATTGATATGCGTAACCTCTCCTTCAAGGTGGCTTACGGCATGGCTTATTCGGTGGAGGCGGGCGACATTCCATCGCAACCAGACACCCGGCTGGATACTCGAAGGTCACGGTGGAAGAGGTGGGGGGCTTCAAGATCTCATTCTCGATATTCCCGGGGCGACGAGGTGAGCAACCTTGGACAGCCCTCCATGGCACATTCATCCTATGGCGCAAAAAGTACATCATATTTCCAGATGGTGTGGAGGTTATATCTCCAAAGAAGAGAGGCCCCGCACTTGAACCAGCCATGAGAGCAAGCACGCCTCCACACCGACAACCCACGACTCCTCCAGCAGCCGCCAGACGCAATGCTTCCTAGTGGTCCGTGCCACGCCTCCACCTCCCGCCCACAAAGAAGCCCGACTCACCGCCACCGCCACCTCCCCGAAAGTAAGAAGCACCCAACATCTCCAGCCACCACGCCCAAAGATCTCCCGAGGAAGAAGTTCGATGTCGAAGGAGGATCCAGACTAGCACCTCCTCCCACGAAGTCAGCATCCCAGAGCAGAAAATGTCAAAGCAACCGCCAAAGAGGCCATATGATCCGATCATGAGGAGCTAGTTTGCATCCGTAAAGACGGATGTGTGTGCAACTTATGCCAAAGAAGCCGAGCCCAAGCTTAAAATAGATAAAAAAGCTGAAGCACTTTCAATATGCGGAACGGTGCCACCACTTTGTGATGAGCGATTTAAAAGGACAATAAGAAAGGCTACGAAGGCAAAATACACGGCTCCTTTGGCGGAAAGAAGAAGAAAGTGGAAGATCGCAGAGTGCCGAGGACTTGAGGAAAATGGCATTCATGAAGGAGGCGGACTCAAATCATTAGACCAGATCTTCCAATGGCACCAACCAAATGGAAGTATGAGTTGGGCAAACCGCTAATTGATCCAAAGGATATAAAAGATCTCCCAACCAAGATGCGCCAAATGCATGAATGGTACATGGAAAGGGCATCTAAAGGAGAGCAAATGTTCCTCCTCCGCTTCCAAGATGAGTATTTCTTCAGCAGGAACAACACGTAACTATGGTCGAATTCGATGACTTGTACCATGTGTACCAAGGAGACGAGGTCAACGTGTCTTTCATGTCCCGCCGGTGTCTGTAAGTGTTGATCTACTAAGTTTACCGCTTGCTTCCTCCCGCACCACAAAATTGAAAATCTAATTAACTTAGTTATCCTTCTTATGTAGAATGGAGATACAACGATGCACAAGATCGGGCAAACAGAACGCTGGCTTCATCGACCCGAGATTGTCAACGAGAAAGTCCGGTCATACGACAAGCAAAAACCGTCCGTTGAGGCATACCTTTTGCATGCATTGTTGAAACAAAGACTACAAACCGTATATACTTCGCCGCCTTAACTTCAAGTACGTGTTCACACAAACCTCTTGTTCTTGTATTTCTTAAGCCATTGATAGTACGAGTAGCTACTTACGCATATGTTGCAATATACTGAATAGGTTTCACTCGATCCTTCTAGTCATCGAGCTTGACAACAAAGCAGGATTACGGCTTATGACTCAAGAAGGAATCCAATCCAAAAATACCAATGGTTCATTAACATCCTTAACAAGACATTTGCAAAGTTCAAGAAGAAGCAAAAGGAGAATTCGAGAAAGAATTCAAGTCATAGTAAGCACTCGTGCACGCACTACAAAAACTATTATTAATATACATCGCCATATCGCTTCTTCATCCGATATTCTCAAATTTCTCCCCTGAAGGTTAAACGCCGACGGCCGAAACAACTTATGTGGCTACTACGTGTTCCACTATATTCAAAGTTTTATCCATGGCGCATTTAGCCGAACATTATGCCGAGGTTCGATATGCATGTCAATTTGTTAGCTACAACTTACATTTTAATTAATTGCATGTGATCGGATATTTATATACTTCCCGCTTAATTAATTGTCACCAACATCGATGAGCACGTTAACGCGTTCGCTTCCACCGCAAGCGCTAAGACTCCAAGAACAACTCATCGGCTTCATTGTCGACGAGGTTGTATCTCGAAATGGCGAAGTTCCACGTAAGCTTTCCGAGTTGAACACCGATGAACCGCCGATGACATCCACGTCGACCAAGGACAAAAATAGTGACGCATGCAAGAAATGAGTTCGATAATCATTTTTTTCATCATTCAAAATTGTAAACGTTGGTTGCGCCTATGTACTTGTCCATTTTTACACTATTAAGTTCGCTTTTTAGTAGTGAGCTAGCTAGCTTGTGAACATGTGTATGAGTATGCATATGCAATATATATTTAATTGCAAAAAACTCCTCCCTCATATTTAATTTTATAGTCAAAAACGATATACAAAAACATCAGAAAAACATATTCTAAAATACATATAATCGAAAAACTCTCTCCACAAGAGGTTGGTGACTCCAACCGCTTGTAGAGTGTTGCTTCCACAAGCGTTGGTAAGACTAACCGCTCGATATCCTTCCACAAGCGGTTTGTAAGACGAACCGCTTCGATATCCTTCTTCACGCCCTCCCGAACACCTTCCCAACCGCTTCGTGCCACAAAGACAGCAAGTTGAGAATGCGCCAGATACCCGACGGTATCACACGTTGCTTAGAAGCTTATAAAATCGCTTTAAGGGGGTTACGAACCGCTAGTAGTAGCTGGTTCTGTAGTAGTGCGAAGTACCAATGTGCTGAATACTACCCCCTCCGTTCAAAATACAAAGCCCATAATTTTTGCAATATTGCTCCAAAATACAAGGCTCACATGCATATTTAACGAAATCGTCTCTCTTTTATCCTTATTTATCTTTTTGTTTTGAGGGGCCTAGGCGCCTACCTTAACTCAACCCTGTTTAGACTAGGCTCACCCAAATACTCCCTTCATCTAAATTTATAAGAGATATTTCTTTTTTGTCACATAGATCACGAAGATATTAAAAATAACTAGATTAGCCTTAATTATTATCACTAAGTACTATATTCAATACATGTATGTAGAAAATATAAAGTAAAAATGATATTTATTAGGCGTATATAGGAAACATCATACTAATTTTGTATTAAAATATAAAATATACTTTATAGATAAGAAAAAAAATTCGTTCTATAAACTTAGACGGAGATACCACTAAGTTGACTTTGTGTGGAATAGCTAGGTGAGTTGACTTTGAGTGGAGTAGTTAGATCGGTGGCGTGGAGGCATAGCCCAGTTGCTGCGATCGATCTCTTTTTAGCATCAATATCAATCGAATTATTGGCGATTGCTGCTTCGGATTTCTTGCATCCCTAAACAGGTGATTGATTCCTCTTCCAGTTCTCTCTCTACTGATTTCACATCAGTTGTTACAAAAAGAAAAGGTCGGTATTGTTTCTCTTTCGAGACTAGTATATAATGCTGTGCATCAAATTCCATTTCCTGTCTGGATCTGGCTTTAGAGCTTATTAGTTTGGGTTTGTACTTGTCAATGCACCTTATGCGATTGAACCGGCGGTGCTATATATCTACATCTTTTCCGCAGGGTAACCAGTTTGAATTTTATGGAAAATTATAACAGCAATTCAATTCCTACAGAAATCAAGAAAAGTTACATTCTCGCTCGTTCGAAACGGGCCGAAATGGAGAATGAGTCAGGTCACCCTCAGTACGGTATGGCCAATCAAGGGTTGCAGGCACCATCTACGGCGCAACAGCATCCCAGTTCTTCTGCCAATGCGGCATTAATTCAGATGCCGATTCCGCCATCTCGTACAGATGATAGTAGCGTTGACCCAACTGACGAACGCTACAGCTGGAGGATGTGTGGGCATCAAGATTATGTGCAACTTGAGGTATCAGAAGCAGGGACTCCTGGGCCTTCATTGCCTAGGATGGGAGAGGGGGTTGAGCAATCGTCAGGTTCAGGTGATAGCGACGAAGATGATGATGGTGAATTAAGAGTTGATGGGGATGCTGCTTGTGATGCCAATGCAATAGAAAGGTAGTTCCTTTAACTGAATTTTGTAACTTCCTCGGTTAGAATACTGAAAGTCTCAGCGACGAACGGTACTTTTACTGAACAGACGTTTGCCAGCTCCAGCTCAAAGGATCACTGCACAAAACGCAAGTGAGAATTCTCAGCGAAGGTAATCCCATTACCAGTATTTACTATTAATGCTGTGAGCCTGTGGCTTTGAGTTCCCTCTTTCTTTTCGAAAAGCTCCACGTTATCTTGCAGGGGTTGTGCCAATCTTTTGTTTTAATATTCACAAGCAAACTACTACTTCTGTACAGCTCTAGCCGATGCATGATATATACCGATGTGTTTTCCTCGAAGAATTTTATAGGGATGCCATGGGCTTGTTTGATCCAGTGAATTAGGTTGCCCTTGTTGCGTTGTTAAACCATCACACCAAGAGGTATCAAGAACTAACTCTTCATGATCTAAAAAAAGGAGCTAATTTTTCGTTGTATGCTGTAATTAGCTATTGACATGAATGTTCCCAAGTAAAGAGTGCTACTGCTACAGAATTCAATACTGTCTAAATAATTCATTTGATTGATAATATGGAATATACGAACTCTCTTAAGGGGAGATGTCTAATTTAGCTGTTTAATAGTCAACGCCCAACCTGATGTGGTGATTGTTTTGAATTCTTTGTGGTGTCCATTCTATGTTTTGGTTCGCTTACTCCTCTAATCTTTGTTGCTAGTGTGGTTCTTATGTAAAATATAAAGTTTACAGATCGAATGACAACATAATATTCCTTGTGGAAAATCTTTGCAAATGTATAGTAGATAACTTATGAACGTGAAGACAAGTGTTAAATAAAGAAGGAAAGGGGAAATAATTATGGCATCTGTGGCTTTGATGTGCTGCCGAAATCTCGAAACTGTTTGTCATTTGTTCATGGAATGCACCAAAGTCCAGTAACTATGGGCGGCTGTTGCCAGATGGATGCGATTACCAAACATCCTCCCAAATCGCTGGGACCACACTGCCAACCTACAGCACTGGTGTCTACATCTCATAAACAGCCACACAGGATTTCGCAAAGGAATCAAGACCCTGATCATCTTATTTTGCTGGCGATGGTGGAAGGAGCGAAATAACAGAGTATTTCGAAACGAATGCAAGACAAATAAGGACATCCTCCAATCCATCAAAGAGGACGTTGCGATCTGGACTTTGGCGGGTGCATCCCACCTAAAACTTCTGGTTGACCGACATGCTTAGCATTTTCCCCTCTAAAACTATTTTTCTCTCTTTTCACCGTTTTTTCTTCCACCTCAATCTTCCTCTCCATGTAAACCCTCTGGGTGCAGCATCCTGCACCATGTAATTCTTTTTTCCCCTATCTAATATAAATCACAGCTATGCTGTCTTCAAAAAAAAAAAGTATCATCCTTTTTTTCTTTTGTCTACCAGTTGTTCTATTACGAAACTGATATAATAACGAGACAAGACTACCAATTTGACATATTTATGTATGTTCTTGGTATGCAATGTGTATTGGGGCTTATACGAAGAAATAATGATCAGACAGAATGTTGGAACCCAAAATTAGGGATGGATTCGAGCTGGAACAGATTTTAGAAAAGGCAATAAGAGCTGTTTTTTATTGGGAGTAATTTTGGAAGTTAGACTGTGTTTTGGCTAGGTCACAGCTTTATGAGCACTGGTCATGTGGTTTAATTTTGGAAGTTGCTGTGTTTTGGCTATTGCCTCTTGTTAAAAGCTGTAATGAATGAGAGCGAATTTCAGTTGAAAAATTACATAATTTGACATATTTGTTAGTAATACCATATCTCTTATGCCAATAGGGTGCGGCAAAAATGTTCTGCTTCACAGCCTGATATATCTGTTGCAAATAACTGGAAATTTGCTCAAGAAAATTCTCTTGAAGGGCTTATTAGCGCAATAGGCTCAAACATTTGCCCCTTCTTCATCATGCGCGGTGCAAGTTTTGGGCCGGCTGGCAGCAGTTCAACTTTTAACACGATGCCACAACCACAAGCAACCGTTGAGGACAGGTTCCTTAGTGTTTTTCAGAATGAAAAGTCGAAGCTGAAGGAGAAAATAAAAGTTACACCTGGTGGAGCTTTCCTGTCAGTCAGAAATTTGGAGGATTGTCTTGCAGCTGATGAAATAATTATTTATTTGCATTTTATTGATGAAGACTGGAAGGTCAATAGAAGAATCATAGCAAGTACTTTTTTATTCGGTGAAGAGTCATCTGGTGCAATCTTGTTGCCATACTGGCGATCAGACACGACTTATGGAATGGATCCTGCCAAGAAGGCGTTAAAGGATGCAATTGGAGATTGGAATCTTGAGAAGCAGCTTTTAGGAATGACACTAGACAAATCAGTGGACATCAGAGACTTGGAGGATAACCTTACGGGAAGGAGCTACCTTCTTGCCATACGCAAGCTATTAACTGTACCTTGTATGGTAGATACCCTTCATGAACTTTTTGGTTGGGAGCCCAGTGATTTTGTTCTACAAACAAGTAAGACCTGGTCTCGTTACATGACAAGCTCTCCAGAGCGTAAGCAGAAATATCAGGTAGTTTTGTCGCAGCTGCATCTAAATCGCCCCACTTTTGGATCAAAAAGATGGTACATAACTTTCTATGGATTGGAGGCTGCTTTGCAGTTCATTAAGTCATTTCCAAATGCTGAACAGACTCAGTCATACTCCTATGCACGTAAGCCATCACGTAAGCCATCTTCGGAAGAGCTAGAAGCAACAGAGAACTTTTGCCACTTCGCAAGGCTAGTCTATCATGCAATAAAAGTACTTTCTGATCCTCATACTGCAACTCTTAATTCATGTTTCCATGTGCTCTGGAGGTTGAGAGCAGCTCTACAAGAATCATCCAACATAATAAATATTGAGAATGTTTTTGATGTTGCGGATATGCAGAGGAAATTTGACAAGAATTGGAACAAATGGTACTTGTGGTTGTCGTTAGCTGTGGTTCTAGATCCCAGATATAAAATCAGCTTTGTTGAATCTTGCTTTAAACAAGCTTTCAGTCATGATGCTAGCATGTATATCTCTGAAGTGCGTGCAAAGCTTTACGAGCTCTATATCCAATATTCTTGTCATGTCAATGAGCAAAGTAATGATACATTGAATAACAGTAACAATAGGACTGCAGCTGAGGAATTTAAAGAACTTGATGAGTATCTTGGAGGGGAACTCTGTCCTCAGAATGATGCTTTTGATATTCTGATGTGGTGGAAGGACAATTCATCAACATATCCAACACTTGGTAAGATTGCACGCGACATTTTAGCAATACCTGCAAGTGCAGTTTCCGCTGAATCTGCATTTGATGAAAGTGATGAAGGGGATTATCTTTTCAAGACAAGATTGCACCCTGATACAATTGAAGCCCTTGTCTGCGCTCAAAGTTGGAGATCATCTGGTACAACTTCATTTTTTTTCTTTCAGAAATTCAGAATGTTGTCTACAAACTTCATTTACCAGACAGTTACATCTCACTGAAATGATCACCTATTGTCGAACAGGAACAAGTGGCGCAGATGGTGGAGAAAATGGCGAGGCAGTTTAACCCGTGGGGAGCTACATTGGCTACCCTAAAATCTACGTTCCTCATTCTTCATGATGTTTAAGTTCCGAACTTATCTTTTTTTTTAAACGTAACTCTTATATTTTTGCATTTTCGAGCAGCTCCCTAAGTTTGCTGTGGTTCTTCATCTGTATTTCCAACCTCCCCATGATCGATATCAACTTTAGGTTTTGCTGCACTCAGTGTGAAAAATTGGAATAACTTTGTCAGTTTAGTCAGTTTTTTGTAACTGTCTGTGCTTGTTTTATTCACAAAATATTTGATAAATCAAACAGGAAACTGCGATTATTAAATTTTACAGTACAGCGGTTTGGAACTAGGTTATGTGTGTATATTTTGGAAAACTTGGGCTTGTCGAGCCACTTGGTGTTTGGGAAGAAATTGATGTAAAAATTCATTCACATCCCTAGCTAGTGCCTGTAGTTTTAGCACGTGCATATGGACTGACTGCCCTTTGCGAAAGGCAATTACAGCTGCACTCCGACATCCTACCAGTCCATTGAGCTACATGAGAAACATTAGCATCGCATTTGGCGCAATATATTGTTGCCATCTCAAGGTGCTCGGTTGCCATTAATGATCATCCACTTGTTCAAGGAAGAAAGCAAAAATAATACTCCCTCAGTTCACAAAAATTTGCCGGTTTGGGATACGTATTTTTAAACTTTTGAAACTTTAGCTATCAATATCTTTTTAAATATTTAGATTGGATGTATGAAAATCATATGTGTAGATTCGCCTCGAAACATAATTTCGTAATATTATAGTTTTGTTGGATTTTTTAAAATTATTACAATACAAATTAGTGGCTAAAGTTGAGTTTTGAGGACTGTGTTGATGTCTAGAATGACAACTATTTATAATTGGAGAGAGTAACCAAGTATTAACCATATCAGTATCTCCAAGTAGCAATATGGCACTTGAAAACAAGACAGAAGCCGTCTATGGTCCTCAAAGGGGGAATCATAAACTTTCCCAGGTTATGAGCATTTTTGGCCAATCATCGGCGTGCAACACATATACCCACAAGCAGTCAGTGAACTTGACGAAGAACAGTGGGATAGGAAATACTAAGTTCTAAAAATGAGCGTAAGGTACTGATAGAGTCATAGTTAAAGTTCTCCACATGATATGGACTGAGGTAAAGCTCTGCCATAGCTTTGCATGCAAGACCAGTGCTGCACGAAAATCATGATTTCTGGCCTCCCAGGTGCCTTATATTCTACCTACAAAAATGATGTTGCAGTTATCAAATAAAGCTGAAATGTCTACAAGATGAAAAATAGCTACATAATAAAACTCATATCGTAAACTTCTGTTTTTAAAAGGATTCGGAATTACCCCCAGTCACGCAGTTCATCAATAACGATGTCCCTTTGCAGCTTCAAGTTACGAAGGTCTGGCAGAAATATCAGAAAACCAATGAATGCATACATTTCGACACACAGAGAAGAAAAAAAAAAGAATCGAGTTAAAATAACAGAACATGTTGGTGAAAAAAACATGTTGGTGAAAAACGTTCTATCGTGGGTAACCTGAAAAGCTATTATGTTGAGCCGCTTTGACGAAGGAAAGTATGGGAAGTATGTGGGAGAGGCGGAAGGCGGCTGTCGTCTTGCCGCCTGCTAGCCATGCATGGGAATCTCCTGCTGCCTCTTCGAGGAATTCATCCATTCTTCACTGGGACGCAACCTTTGGTAATCGCTTCATCCGCTCTTGGGTCCTTCGCTCGGTTGGCTCCTTGGTTCATCATGCGTCTTCTTCGCCGCATGGTTCTTTTTTTCTTCTAGTGGTTTTCAAAAGGTTCGCTTTTCGTCTGGATGTTCCTTCTGTGGCTAGAACGTTACACTCGATTCTTGGGGGAGCTCCAGCTGGTTTTCATGTTTCTCAAGCTTCTAGCACTCACTTCCGATTCTCGGTGGCTTCCAAGAAAGTTGCTTTTCTGGTCCTTGATCTCAAAAGAGTCATCTCCTCCTCCTTTGATGTTTCCTTCTCCCTCTGGAGGGATGGCGGACCCAATTGGAGAAAAGAATTTGATCTCTGGCTTGATGAGGATGAGGCGGCTTGGACTCATTCTCATTCCAAGAATTTCAGGAAGTCAGCGGTGCATCGATCTCTTGCTAATTATCCTCAAAATTTGCACTCTTTTATGGGTGATCTTCGCCCTCATGTTCGGATGGTAAACTTGGATTTCAGCATTGGTGTCCGCTTTCAGCAAAACATCAAGAGGCTCTTTAAGTCTGTGGTTCATCATGAAGCTTCTTCTTCAGTTGGATCTTATTTTTTGTTAGTCTACTTCAGAAGGCAATCTTTTGTTCTGGACTCGGCCTCAGCTGGGGAGTCATTATGTTCTATTCTTGGAGGCAATCCGGAAGGTTATCATGTGCACAGGATTTCTGGCCGTCATTTTCGAATTTCTGTTGCGAACAAAGCCGTGGGGCTGCATCTTTGTTCGCTGAAAAGAATCACAACTCAGCACGTTGACGTTTATTTCCATCCCTGGAGAGATAATGATTCTTTCTAGGGAGCTGATAAGGATACTTTCATCCGTTCTGATCGGATCCTCTATGAACAAATGACGATCGGTCAAAATCTTTTAAAGAAATCGTCTAGCAGCGGATTTCAAGGTTCCTCCAATAAGAAAAAGGTGTCTTTTTCTGTTGATCTCCCTCATGCCGTTTCTAGCTCACCCAATTGCTCGTCCATTTCTTTCAAGGTGGGCAAGGTTCTTTGTTCTATTCCTGAGGCCTTCTATATTAATCTCAAATTTCCCCTGGTATTTTGCCAAAGGAAGTGCTTCCTTAAGGCATTCAACCATATAGTTCCTTTTTCTTCCTCGGATGGAAACTTTGCGAATTTTGGGTTGAACAATTCTCTCCCGCCCAAGGAAATCACTGTTCATCCTGTCCGAAAGATATCGGAGGTTCCCAAGACTCTTGCTGGCATTGAGTTCAAGGGTCGGCGATGCGATGGGATTAGAGAACGCCTTGGGAACATGCTCATGGATCCAATTCCCAGACAGGCTGATGATGACTATCCTAATTCTTTCTCCCGATGTGCCCGCTGCCAGGGCCTTGATCATGAAACCCAATCTTGTTCGAGATCCATCAGATGTGCCTATTTCTTCAATTACAACCATTGGATGGAGGTCTGCTTTAAAAAACTATTAAATCAACGGACAAGTTGGCGTGTGAAACCTTCCCTCCCTCTGGCTTCCTCGACATCCACCTCGGAAAACCCTTCCCGCAACTCTACCCTGGGTCTCTTCCATTGCTTCTCTAGCGTGAACTCGGAAGAATCCGCCACTGCTCACATGGCTAACATTCACCTCAATCCTGCTAGATTCATCCCCCAGGATGTTCAGATTGAGGATGGTGGTCCTATGAGGGTCGTGCGGACGACTGTTCATATTTGTGGCAGCCCTCCTAGAGCGCATGATGATTGGGTTCTGGCGGTTGATCGCGATGGCGAGATTGTTGAAGAAGATTTCGATGACTTCCCGATTCAGGTTAGAGATTACATTATGGAAGAGTTTCAGTTTCCGGTTCTCCGTTGCTGTCGCTCCATTCTTGGATTGGGACTTCTTCAGGTTAATAACACTTTCAACCGGGATAGGCTCATCAATATCGGAGATCATTTCGTGGGGGGAATCAGGGTCTTTTTTCTCCAGCATGACAGAGCTAGTAATGCTAGAAATGCCCCCTATGCCAGATTGGGTTGGTTCATGCTATCGGGTTTCCCACTTGATTTATGGTCTCCGAATTTCTTAGACCAAGTCTGCTCCTCCTTTGGTCGCCTTGTGGAATGGAGGTTTGATAACAGATCGCTTTCAAATGTTATGGTGCGGTGTCTATTTGATGATCCCTCCGCTGCACCTAGGAACCTTGTGATCAGGGTTGGGTCGGGCCCTAATGGTGCTGCTTCCTCCTGGACCATACCTGTTATCATCTTACTTCATGAATTTGTTGATGCAAATATGCTTGTTGATGAAGATCCTCCTATTCAAGTTAATGCCAATGAGCAGCATTTTCATCAGAATCACCAGCAAAACCAGGATGCCATGCCCAATTCTCCTGAAGCGACTCAAGGGGACCCGGTTTGGGACCACTTTGCTCAGAATGGGATGAATCAAGGTCAAGGAGCTCAGGATTGGAACCATCAGATCAATGCCGTGGATAACCCCGACGTGGTTATGGCGCTTCAGGCCCAGCAACAACAGGTTGAGTTGCATGACTTGGAATTTCCTGAGGAGGATAACTTGGATTTGGAGCCATCTCCTTATGAGTTAAACAATCTACACTTGGTCTATGGCACCTTCGCTTACTCCTCAAGACTCACACCGCATCAACGTAGTTGTGGTCGCACCATTTTCAAATTTCATTCTTCGTCATCTCAGTCTTTGGCCACTTCATCTGCTAGAGAATTCTCTCTATACAGAACATCAAACTCGGCAGTGATCATTAATTTCTTTGATGAAATTCATAAGAAAGAGTCTAGCTTCAGCATCACTGTTCCAGTTGGCTCGGCTTGGCATCAAATTATACAATCCTTTGACTATGCTAAACTGTATAAGATCTTTATGGAATCTCCCAGAAACTACTGTCCCAAGGTCAATACTAGGCTTTTCATACCTAGTCTGCTGGTATCACCTCCAATGGCCATTCAACAAGTGTCTACCAAGCAAGTGGATGATAGGTTGCATCAGGTTAACAAGGTCTTATTACCGAGCAGCCATAACAAAATATATGTGGTCTATGA
Source organism: Guadua angustifolia (assembly GCA_036346375.1). Classification (NCBI taxonomy): domain Eukaryota; kingdom Viridiplantae; phylum Streptophyta; class Magnoliopsida; order Poales; family Poaceae; genus Guadua; species Guadua angustifolia. The sequence goes on along the minus strand of CM070514.1, from coordinate 810,410 downwards.
ACGAAAGGGGAAAGCCTTGAAAATCAACGAACCTGATGACAATGACCAAACTCTTCCCAATTGGATTGATGTTCCTGCTCAGTAGTTAGTTTCTTCAAGCTTTCGGCGAAGCAAAAAAATCCAAGAGAAGTATAAGGGATTACGACAGCCAAGTATAGCTTCTTTATTCAAAAGAAGTAAAAAGCCTAGCCTCACGAATACCCGTTCCTCTCAGAAGCTTCAGGGTAACTACCTCTCTTTACAATGCTCTTCAGTGAACTCTAATACCCTGCAGCAATTTCCTTCCATCCAAGATATTGATGATTTAAAAAACTGCACTCCTATGATTTCTGTGCTTGCTATCCAGAAGACAGGAGTTGAAAAGTGTGGGCTTTCCCCTGAGGAGGTGGCCCTGGACGCTCTTTTCAAGACAACGGTTCCAGAATGAAGCTTTCTTACAACAATCAACCGCGGAGCAGTGGGACTACCATATGCTTCGTTTTCTTATTTTGTAATAGGAATGACCATTTTGGCACCCTTTCTAGTTATGGTCAACTTTTGGTCATCTTTGCTATTGTGTTGGACGAATTGCTAATTACATTTTGGATCTGGATGGTTGCTTATTGTCGGCATTGTCTTATGACTATCATATGCTTTGTTGCCACTGATATCAATATATGGTCCCGGGTCGATATATCTACCATGCCTCATGTTTTCTTACCCGAGCTTGCTGACAACCGTTCTTGGCTTCATTTCTACTGTTGCAAAGGGATCTCGTTTGGTTTGGAGTTCGCTCAATATATTTCTTTCTTTCACTTGAGCTTCTTTAAGAAGCTTTTGGGCTCTGTTCCTGTTTTTACCTCGGCTGCGCCCCTTAAGGACGATCGCTACTGCCTTCATCATCATCATCAACATGAGACCAAATTCCAATTGTCGCAATTTGTCCGTCCTTAACTGGAATGTCAGGGGATTAAATGATCCTAATAAATGCAACTTACTTCGATCCAAAATTGTGAACTCTGGTTGTTCCATCCTTTCCATTTAAGAAACTAAAAGATCCACTTTCAACCATTCTATCTTAAAAAGCTTTGCTCCTAAGAGATTTAATCAATTTGTGTTCTCTCCTTCTGCTGGGGCCTCTGGGGGTATTTTAATCGCTTGGATGGATTCCCTGTTCATCGGTCAGCTTATATTCAGCTCGCCCTTCGCTGTCTCGGTTAAATTCACTTCCAGATTCGATGGAAAAACGTGGATTTTGGTCTCGGTTTATGGTCCTTGTGTCCAACCTGGTAAATCTGAATTCTTGAATTGGCTATCTAATTTAGACATTCCGGATGATGCGGACTGGATTATTATGAGGGATTTTAATCTTTACAGGTCCCCTCTTGACAGAAATAAGCCTGGTGGTCGCTCCTCAGACGCTAACCGCTTTGATCAGATCATCACTGCTCTTGGCCTTATCGAAATCCCTCTTAAAGGTATGAAGTTCACCTGGAGTAATATGCAAAGCAACCCGCTGCTTGAACAACTGGATTGGTGCTTTACTTCTATTCATTGGACTATATCTTTTCCTGTTACTTTATGGCTGCCTCTCACTAGAACAATGTCTGATCACATCCCTTGTATAGCTCAGTTTCAAACTCTCATTCCTAAGTCAGTGGTATTCAGAATCGAAAACTATTGGTTAGATCGGAACGATTTTTTGGAAACTGTCCTAGATTCCTGGCAACATCATCAGATTGGTGATTACTGTGCTGTCAATAATATCAGAGCAAAGCTTTCTCATCTCCGATTGGTGTTTCAGAAGTGGAAAAACAACATATCTCTCATCAAAGGCCAAATCTCTCATTGTTCTTACTTCGTTGGAATTCTTGACAAGATTGAAGAATATAGGCCCTTATTCATGCAAGAAAGAAATTTCAGACAAATCCTCAAGTCTCACCTTTCCAAACAGCTCCAGATTCAGAATGTTTACTGGAAGAATCGATGCACTATTCGGTGGATTCAGCTTGGTGATGAGAATACAAAATACTTTCATGGTAAGGCCATTGAAAGATTCAGATCAAACTTGATCACTTCCCTTTCCACTGAAAATGGGGATATCATATATGATCACAATGCCAAAGCCGCTCTGTTGTACAGTACGTTCTTTAATAGAATGGGCATTCCCGAGAACCCTTCTATGATCTTCAATCTGCAGAATCTTATTACTAGAAGGGATTTCCTCCACTGTCTGGATACTCCCTTTTCCATCCAGGAGATTGATGATGTGGTCAAGCAATTTCATTCTGACAGTGCTCCTGGGCTTGATGGTTTCAATGGCAAGTTCTACCAGAAATGCTAGCATATTATCAAGCATGACTTTTACAATTTTTGTGCTGCTTTTCACAATGGATCTGTCTCCCTTGCCTCCATCAATCAGTCTTTTATTGTGCTAATTCCAAAGTCCAGCAATCCGAAATGCCCCAACGACTACAAACCTATTTCTCTGCTCAACCTTAGTGTCAAGTTGATTATGAAGATTCTTGCCTCCAGATTAAACTCTATTATTACCAAGATTGTCCATAAGAATCAGTATGGTTTTATTAAAGGAAGGTCTATTCAAGATTGTCTGACCTGGTCTTTTGAATATATTCATCTCTGTCATTGCTCAAAAGAGAAAATTGTGCTTATCAAACTTGATTTTGCTAAAGCTTTTGACACTATTGAGCATAATGCCATTATTTTCATGTTCAAAGCTTTTGGCTTCTCGGACAGATGGATATCTTGGATGAAGGATATTTTAGGTTCTGCTTCTACTTCGGTGTTACTGAACGGTGTTCCGGGATCTTCCTTCAAGTGCAAAAGAGGAGTTAGACAGGGTGACCCCATTTCTCCTCTTTTATTTGCCATCGCTGCTGATCTACTGCAAGTCATCCTTAACAGAGCTAAGCATTTGGGGATTCTTTCCTTACCTCTCAATTTGAATAACCAGACTGATTTCCCTGTTATTCAGTATGCTGATGATACAATTATCTTTGCTAAAGGCTGTCAGAAAGAACTTTTCATTCTCAAAGGCTTACTTCAGTCGTTTGCGGTTGCTACTGGGCTCAAAATCAACTATTCCAAATCCGGTATGCTGCCTGTCAATATGTCGGGGGATGAAATTGATTCTCTCGCTGGTCTCTTTGGCTGCAATGTTCAGACCTTCCCCTTCACTTATCTGGGCCTGCCAATGGGTCCTTTCAGACCTCAGATTAAGGATTTTGAGATCTTGGTTAACAGGATTTCCAGAAGAGTTTCCTCTTTCTCTTCCCTTCTTTCTTATGGGGGGAGGCTTCAACTTGTTAACTCTGCTGTTTCCTCCATGGCTACTTTTGCGTTGTGCTCGCTTAGGCTTCCGGTGGCAATCATCAATAGAATTGACAGAGTCAGAAAGAGTTGCCTCTGGGGGAAAAATGAGATCAATGGCAGGAGCAAATCATTGATCAAATGGGATAAAGTGTGCAGGCCTAAGAACAGAGGCGGTCTGGGGGTGCTTAACTTATCAACTTTTAATAATTCCCTTTTGCTCAAATTCCTGCACAAATTCTACAACAAAAAAGACATTCCCTGGGTTCAGTTGGTTTGGAGCTCTTACTATCACCAGGTTCTTCCTCAGGTATCTGCAAAAAAAGGCTCCTTTTGGTGGAAGGATGTTGTGCTTCTCTTGGATCAGTTTAGAGGCATTGCTCGTTGTCAAATTGGTCGTGGTGATATGGTCCTTTTCTGGGATGATGTTTGGAATAACTTACATTTGAGATCGCTATATCCTCACCTTTCCTCATTTGTTAAGAATGATAAATATAGTGTGGCTTCTTTCCTTCAACATCCCGGAATTTCCCTGCACTTCCATCTACCACTGTCGGATCAAGCTTTTGAAGAACTGCAAAATTTGTTGAGTAGGATTCATACTGAATTTCACTTGACTGATACCTTGGACAACTGGCTTTATATCTGGAACTCTAGTGATTATACCCCCAGCATGTTCTATCAGAGGGTGTTCAATCAAGTTGATGTTCCAAGGCCAATCATCTGGATTTGGGAAGCGAAATGTTCGTCCAAGCTTAAAGTTTTCACTTGGCTTATGTGCTGGGATCGTATTAACACTAGGAACTTGCTTAAGAGGAAAAATTGCCCTATTCCGGAGAATAACTATGATTGTGTTCTTTGTACTCAACAATCTGAAGAGACTCGCGATCATCTTTTTTTTGCTTGCCCTTTCTCCAAATCTTGCTGGAGCGCCTTGCATATCCAATGGGATGATCAAACCGGTTTCTTCCAAAGGATCTCGGATGACATGAGCTATCGGTGGTCGATCGCTTCTTCATGGAGGTCTTCATGATCACTTGTTGGGGCATTTGGAAGCAGCAGAATGATAAAATTTTTAGATCTGTTCTCGCTAGTCTCTCGCTTGGAAGGATTGGTTCCTCTCCTAAATTGCTTTTGCGCCTTATAGAGTGGATGTTAATCTAAGACCTTGTTTGCTGGCTTGGGGCTCTAGGCTCTCTTGATTTGCTTTCTTTTCCTTTTTCTTTTTTGCTCTTTTCGGCTGGTTTCTCACCAGCTGTGTCTGTGCTTCTAATTATCTTTCAATAAATTTTCCAGTAGTGGCTTCCACTACTGTTTTCTGCTCAAAAAAAAAAAAAGAAAAGAAAAACGTTCTATCGTAAAAATAAATACCAAATGGTACAGCATTAATACCGCATAAACACGAGGAATTAAAGATTTTGAACACAAGGTATTCGTAGTAGTTCCCACTCAGATGGACATAAATCTTTTCATGCAGTATACCATTAGCCCTAAACAACTGTGCCAACATATGGAGTCTAGTATCATCCTTGGTGCATTTGATCTTCACCATTCTATGGTGTTTGCAAGCAAATGATACTCCCTTTGGTTTAATACCTCTTCCCAAAGCCTTTTGGATGTCGAAGCTATTTTTTGAAGGGCAAAATAAGGTCAACTTGATGAAGCACTAGTTAAAATCATCAATCTTGAATATTGAAATACAAGTGTTGCGAAACACTCATCCAACATGTACAGGTACATACGATTTCACGTTGAAGAAAAAGCTTTCTAAATTAGGTGAGTGCTGAATTACGAGAATTAGTATGTCGAAGTTAGCACCCATAATGCTACACCATTCACCAAGGGACAAAGTCTTCATGTGCTAAAAGTTGGACAACTTCTTGATTCCCTTCTCAGAACCACCTTCATATTTTACATGAAAGTGAGTTTACCAATATACATAAAGAAACAAACAATAATAACCCAAGTGCCACGTTATTAGCACCTTTGGGAATACGCAGGATCAGTTTTTTTTTTAATTACTGAAACTGTGTGCGTGGAAATTGTTATATGACTGGTATTATGATTGTAAGACATGTTGGAGCAAATTCTATGGTAATACAAACCAAAATCATTTCAAATGCAACAACACCGCAATAATCACAAATAACCAAAAAAATAGGATAGTATTCGATTGATTCACCTACACTATTTGATAACAGGAAAACCTACAAATGATTTCTTGATCTCACATATCGACTCAAGTATTCTTTGTCAAGTCGATTATGAATCACGGACGAGCTGCCGATCGATCGGCTTCTCCATGGCGAGGCGCGAGAGACAGCGGCGGAGGGCGCGAGGTAGAGGCGGAGCACCCGAGGTGAAGGGCGTGGAAGGATGGATGTCTGGGGCGGAATCCACGAGGTGGGGGCACCGGCTATATATCTACATCTTTTCTGCAGCAAAATCAAGAAAGGTTCTCGCGCGTTCGAAACGGGCCGAAATGGAGAATCAAGATCATGTGCAACTTGAGGTATCAGGCGCAGCAGCGGGGACTGCTAAGCCCTCAATGCCTTGGATGGGAGAGGGGGGTGAGCAATCGTCAGGTTCAAGTGATAGCGACGAGCTGAAATGAAAGGGATGCAAAATTCCATGAATGATGAAACAACATAACAATTTGTAATAAGACCAGGCTGTGTGCTTCTGCAGAGGCCGGAGTTAATTCCATTCTCTAAAAAAAAAAGTGATAGCGACGAAGACGATGACGGTGAATTAAGAGTTGATGGGGATGCTGCTCATGGTACCGATGCAGTAGAAAGGTAGTTCCTTTAACTGAATTTTGTAACTTCCTCGGTTGGAATACTGTAAGTCTCAGCGACGAATGGTACTTTTACTGAACAGATGTGTGCCAGCTCCAGCTCAAAGGATCACTGCACGAACCGCGAGTGAGAATTCTCAGCGAAGGTAATCCCATTACCAGTTTTGCACACACTTGTTCCTTCTGTCTACCTTCTCCCTTTTATTTACTCTGCCTGCTGTGAGCCTGTGACCTTTGAGTTCCCTCTTGCTTTCCAAAAAGCTCCACGTTATACAAACTCTCTTAAGGGGAGATGTCTAATTTAGCTGTTTCATAGTCAACGCCCAACCTGATGCGGTGATCGTGTTGAATTCTTCCTGGTATCCATTCTATATTTTGGTTTGCTTACCATTCTAGCCTTATTTCATATTTTGTTGCTAGTGTGGTTCCTACGTAAGATATAAAGTTTACTGATCGAATCACAACATAATATTCCTTATGTAAAATCTCTGCAAATGTATAGTAGATAAATTATGAACATGAAGACAAGTGTTAAATCAAGAAACAAAGGGGGAAATAATTATAGCATCTGTGGCTTTGATCAGTGTTGGTAAAAGTACTAGGTATGCAATGTGTATTTGGGTTTATATGAAGAAATAATGATCAGACAAAAGGTTGGAACCCAAAATGGAGGGATGGATTCGAGCTGGAACAGATTAAACTGATGCGATGTGGGTTGGATTCGATTTTAGAAAGGGAAACAAGAGCTGTTTTGTATTGGGAGTAATTTTGGAAGTTACTGTGTTTTGTCTAGGTCGCAGCTTTATGAGCACTGGTCATGTGGTTTAATTCAAGAGTACCTTTTGACACCGAGTTAGCACCATGTTACCTCATAACTTGTTAATAGCTGTAATGAATGAGAGCGAATTTCAGTTGAACAATTACACAATTTGATATATTTGTTAGTAATACCATATCTCTTATTCCAGTAAGAAAGGAAGATCAAAGTCCAAGGTATGGGAGGACTTTAAACCTGTGTTAAGTGATGGAAAGGTTCAAGGTGCAGAATGCAAACATTGTAAAAAGTGCCTCAGTGGAAATAGTTCGGGAGGAACAAGCCACCTACTTCGACATCTGAAGACTTGCCCTGCACGATCAGGAAGCAGTAGGGTGCAGCGAAAATGTTCCACTTCACAGCCTGATATATCTGTTGCAAATAACTGGAAGTTTGCCCAAGAAAATTCTCTTGAAGGGCTTATTAGCGCAATTGGCTCAAACATTTGCCCCTTCTCCATCATGCGCGGTGCATGTTTTGGGCCGGCTGGCAGTAGTCCAACTTTTAACATGATGACGGAAACTTTTGTATTTTATACAAAAAAACGACCCATATTTACAGAAATATACAACATTCTCGTGTATTTACAAAAATCTCTATCAATTTCGGGATGTGAAAAAGCGAATTCTCAATTTCGCAATCTAAGTTTGCGAAATCAGTGATTTCGTGTTTTCAAAATGCGAAATTGAGGTATTTCGCAATTTCAAAAAGCGAAATGCGGTATTTGCAGTTTCAAATTGTGAAATTGAAGTGGTATTTCCACGTCGGCAAGCCAGCGGTTTTTTTTTTGGACTCTAACGACGTCGAAAATTTTTGAAATTTTTTATGGAGGTTCCTGATAAATCAGTGATATTACCATAAAAATTTCAAAGGATTTTAAGATCTGAGGAATTTTTTAAAATTTAAACAATACAATTGTCCTGATAAAACGCTGGCCAACAAGTTTGAACCGAATGAAAAATGAAACAAACCACGTTAGAAAATTTTAAAAATTTTTGTCCATGGTTATGATGCATCACTAATGTTCCCATAAAATTTTCATATAATGATCAAGCTCTATGAATTTTAAAAATTCAGACAGTGCTAGTGTCGATATGGCAAAATTCAGAAAGAGTAACTGGCTCTAATTTTTAAAAATTATAAAGCTTGATAAAAATTTATGGGAACATTAGTGATGCATCATAACCATGGACAAAAATTTCAAAATTTTATAGTCGACAACAACTCATGTTATGAACACTTAAATTATTTGTTGAACATATATAAGAGCACATACACCGAAAGTTCAGATGATAAAATAAGTAATAGATTAGATTATATTACAAGGGCATTACAACAGTGAGGAAATTGCTTGACGAACTAACTAACGAAAGCACTGTTTGTCATGGTGGAACAAATGATCGTTCGCCTATCTGGGTACAAATGAATGATGTCCCACATTTTCGTGATATTACCCGATCGTGTTAAATTTGCGATTTGTCATCGGACACCGCTCAATCTCTACTATGAAAGAACTCCATGGGGATCCGAAGTGCACCCAGCTGTCGCCGAATGAGTGTCCTATGCCGTACGTCTCGAGTGTATAAGACATAATTTTTTGGTCTTTTTTTATGTGGATTTCTGCCCTCCCATATGGACATATCATCCCGATTCCCAGTGTCCCCTATGTTAATACCACCCGGGTTCCCGGATGGTCTGCGCAACGCGTCAAAGATTTGTTGCGTGGTGCGGACCTCGGTGCATATGGACTGACTGCCCTCTGCGAAAGGCAATTACGGCTGCACTCCGACATCCTACCAGTCTATTGAGCCATTTTCCTTCAAATTTAAAACGAAGTTTATTGCAAACCGCTACATGATAAACATTAGCATCGCATTTGGCGCAATATACTGTTGCCACCTCAAGGTGCTCGGTTGCCATTAATGATCATCCACTTGTTCAAGGAAGAAAGCAAAAATAATACTCTCAGGTTCACAAAAACTTACCGGTTTAGGATATGTATTTTTAAGCTTTTGAAACTATAGCTATTGACATATTTTTAAATATTTAGATTGGATGTATGAAAATCATATGTGTAGATTCGCCTCGAAACATCATTTCATAATATTATAGTTTTATTGGATTTTTTAAATCATTACAATATAAATTAGTAGTTAAAGTTGAGTTCTGGGGATTGTGTTGATATCCAAAATGACAACTATTTATGACCGGAGAGAGTAACCAAGTATTAGCCATATCAGTGTCTCCTAGTAGCAATATGGCACTTGAAAACAAGACAGAAGCCGTCCATGGTCCTCAAAGGGGGATCATAAACTTCCCAGGTTATGATCATTGTACTCATATTTTTGGCCAGTCATCGGCGTGCAACACATGTGCCCACAAGCAGTCAATGCACTTGAGGAAGAACAGCGGGATAGGAAATACTAAAGTGTTAAAAATGAGCATAAGGTACTCAATACTCATAGAGCCAAAGTTCTCCACATGATATGGACTGAGGTAAAGCTCTGCCATAGCTTTGCGTGCACACCAGTGCTGCACGAAAATCACGATTTCTAGCCTCCCAGGTGCCTTATATTCTACCTACAAAAATGATGTTGCAGTAAATTTCTGTTTTTAAAAGGATTCAGAATTACCCCCAGTCACACGGTTCATAAATGACAATGTCCCTTTGCAGCTTCAAGTTGTAGGAATTGCAGAACGGTCAAAATACTCCAGGGAAAAGCACTTTGGAAGAAGACGGCTGGCTGTTATGATGACCAGTTCAGTTCTAGAAACCCTGGCACGACCAGTGATAATGATCGTTAGTGTTCACTGCATAGGGCGCCAGGGCACGACCTACGGAACTAATGTGTATGGTAGAAGTGCATGGAAGACTTGTACTCCGGCAAGGGTCCAATGCAAACCTTACCGAAAGATTCAAGCAATAAGGATGCAAATGGAGATGAGGAAATGGGCTATCAAAAGCCCGACAACCACGTCAATGCAATATATGGTGGCTCATCTACATACACCTCCAAAAGGCAATTTAAAACTGCATAGAGGGAGGTAAATAATATCGACAACCAGATTGGGAAGCCAGAATACCCAAAATGGTTGGAGGTTGACCTCAGCTTCAACCAGCAAGATTGCGCTAAAGGGCCCAGAACTCCCCTTAATAGTTTCTCCTACTATTAGCAATTATAAGGTTGGAAAGGTTTTAATTGATGGGGAAGTTCTTTGGACTTGATTTTTGTTCATACTTTGGATGAGATGCAAATTTCTCATTCTAAAATCGGACTTGTTACAAACACATTTTTTGGGATTGTACCTGATCCCCCAGTAACTCCAGTAGGACAGAATGTCTTACCTGTCACCTTTGAAAATGTTGATAATTTTAGAACTGAGTTAATCTCGTTTGAAATTGTTGATTTTGAGTCAGCATATAATATCATTCTAGGTAGACCCTTACTAAGCAAATTTATGGTAGCTACTCATCATGCCTACCAAAGTTTAAAAATTTATGTTCCAAAAAGCGTGATCATTGTGTAAAGTAATCAACTTATTGCACTTAATTGTGATCACAAATTGCTTGAAATTGTGGATCAATTACCAATAGGTGACGCTAATGATGTAGGAAATTCAAGCAAGTCTAGCAAGATAGAGAGGTTGAAAGCAGTTCCTCAGTCCAATGAATAAATAAAACAATTACCCATTGATTCTGCCAACTAGTCAAAAATTGTTCGGATAGGATCATCAATGGATGCTAAATAGGAAAACGAGCTCGTCTCTTTCCTCCAGGCTAACGCAGATGTGTTTGTATGGAAACCATCTGACATACCTAGGGTCCCAAGGGAAGTGATTGAGTATAGGTTAGCCATTCGATCTAACATAGGACCAGTGAAGCAGAAACTGCGATAATTAGCTCCTAATTGGCAAGAAGCCATCCGACAAGAGTTGAACAAACTCTTGGAAGCTAGTTTCATTCATGAGGTTGATAATCCTGATTGGCTTGTGAATCCGGTCATGGTCAAGAAAGCAAACGGTAAGTGGCACATGTGTGTTGATTTTACCTGCTTAAATAAAGCTTGTCCAATAGATGATTTTTCTTTGCCCCGGATCAACCAATTGGTAGATTCCACAGCAAGCTATGAATTGATGAGTTTCCTGGATGCATACTTAGGGTATCATCAAATAAACATGGTGAGCGAAAAGGAAGAGAAGATTTCCTTCATAACTCGTTCGGTTCATCGTTATGTGAAGATGCTATTCGCTAAAAATACTAGAGCCACGCATCAAATGATTTATACGTAAGACTTTTTATAGTCAGATAGGACATAATATTGAAGCTTATGTTGATGATCTTGTTATAAACAACAAAATTAGCTCTGATCATTTGTCAAACTTAGCTGAGACCTTCAATCAATTGAATAAACATAAAATTAAGCTTAATTCAGAAAAGTATGTTTTTGGTGTTTCTTCTGAAAAATTTCTTGGTTTTCTTGTATGTTCGAGGGGTATTGAAGTAAACCCTAAGAAAATAAAGGTCATTGTATCCTTAAGACCACCCTTTACATTAAAAGAGGTTCAAACTTTAACTGGTCAGATGGCTTCTCTCAGTCATTTTATTTCAAGATCAGAAGGACATGCAGTGCCTTTCTTTAAGGTCATTTCGAAACATGACAATTTTACTAGTAGGATAAAACAGATAAAGTCTTTAATGATATAAAGACTTATTTATAGAACCCACTCACTCTGGTCTCACTCAACCCTAGAGAACCGTTGTTGCTATATTTAGCAGCTTCGAACAGTGTGGTCAGTGCTGTATTAGTCGTTGAACAAGATCAAATCTAAAACACATGTTTATTATGTAAGCGAAGTTTTACGTGGGCCTAAGGAGCGATACCCTTAGATTCATAAATTACTTTATACTCTATTAATGGTTTCTTGAAAATTGAGACAATATTTCCAATCGCATCGAGTTACTGTACCATCCTCTTTTGCCTTGGGCAATATTTTGCATAACCAAAAAGCAACTAGTCGGATTGCTAAGGGGGCAGTCGAGCTTGGACGTTTGATATCCATTTCGTAGCCTGAACAGCTATCAAGTCCCAAATTTTGGCAAATCATCGCTAAATGGACAAATAGTAAACCCTCTATATAGGAGGAGAACACTCATACTAACTACTAGAAACTGTATTTTGATGGTTCTCGAGAAATAAAAGGCTCAAGGGCTGGCTTAGTACTGGTTACACCTCAAGGGGATAAATTAAAATATATAATCCAGATACACTTCCTTGCTACTAATAATGTGGCAGAGTATGAAAGTCTTGTAGTCGGGCTCCGAGCAGCAAAATCTCTTGGAGTCCGTCAGCTACTTGTGGTGGGTGAATCGCAATTGGTCGTAAACCCGGTTAGCAAGGAATACAGGACGTGCGATGCGGCAATGGCTCACTACTTGTCCGAAGTAAGGAACTGAAAAAAATACTTCAGTCATTTTGAGGTCCAACATATACTGTGAAAAGAAAATATCTTAGTGGACCAATTATCAAAATTGGGTTCCTCACGATCACCTATTCCAAGAGGTGTATTTCTTGAATATCTGTCTAAGCCTTCTATAGATACATCCATAGAACAATCCCTGACCAGTCATAAGGTCAGAGTCCTCGAGCAGGATTCGGATTGGGCTAATACATTTAAGGCCTATCTATAAAATAGGACACCGCTTGAGGATAATCACAAGAAAGACAGATTAATTGAAAGGCGTGAATGTTGAGGATAATCATGGGAACGATAGATTAATTTGAAAGATGCAAATGTACAAATTCTCGACAATACCCTATATAGGAAGGGCACACATGGTATTCTCATGTGATGCATAACCCAAGAACAGGGAAAAGCATTGTTAAATGAGATACATGGGGGCTTGTGTGGAGCACATGGTTCATACAGAATATTGGTCGGTAAAGCTTTTCGACAAGGATTTTATTGGCCAACTGCCTTGTAGAATGCCATATATCTTGTGAAAACTTATGAGCAATGTCAATTTCATGCTTGGCAAATGCATTTACCTGCTAGTCAATTACCTTTGTCATGGCCATTTTTGACATGGGGCATTGATATAGTAGGACCTTTACCAAAAACAACTAATGGATTCAAATTCTTATTTGTTGTAATTGATACATTCACAAAATGGATAGAAGTAGAGCCTGTAGTGTCTATTACAGCACAGGCTGCCAAAAAAATCTTTGTGAAGAATATAGTCACTAGATTCAATATACCTAGTAGACTAATTACTGATAATGGATCACAGTTTGTTAGTGGTCTGTTTCAAGATTATTGTGATGAAATAGGCACAAAATTTTATTTCTCTTCGGTTAATCATTCTCAGAGTAATGGAGCAATTGAAAGAGCTAATAGCCAAATTATGCAAGGTATAAAGAAAGAGTGTTTGATTGTCTTACCAAACGCTCAAGGGCTTAGGTAGACGACCTCTACTGTGTGCTCTGGGCCATTTGAATAATGACTAATAGAGCAACAGGAGAAACTCCTTTCCAATTGGTCTACGGAGCAGAAGCCGTGTTGCCAAGTGAAGTTCATTTAGGATCAATACAGGTATCTCTCTATGAACAGATTAATCAACAAAAACAACGCGAAAATGATGTCAATTTCTTCGAAGAAAAGCGAGACCGTGCGCTAATCAAGTCGGTAGCCTATCTACAATGCTTCAAAAGATATTACAATAAAAGAATTCAGCCACGTACATTAAACATGGGAGACTTGGTTCTAAGACGTATCTAGAATCAGTCCAATTTGAACAAATTATCTCCCAAATGGAAAGGTCCTTTTATTGTAGTATCAATTTCACGACTAGATTCAGTTCGGCTTGCTATGGAAGATGGAAGAGTTATTTCCAACTTGGAATATTCAGCATCTTCATAGGATCTATGTTTAATAAATTTCCTTTTTTCCATTAGCATATATTATGTTGTCTAATTGTCATTTTTTCTACATTGTGCATGTCTTCATAATCATCTGAGACTTCACAAAAGCCATTTTTAACTAGCCACTCTATAAACAACATATACGGTTGCTGGTCGAATTGTGAGATAACATCTAATAGAGACTTTTCTTGTAAGCCAGTTCTTATTGCATTGAAACTCATTAGTATGACCTTATCTCCGATCTGCTGTTAGTTAATACCAGGTACTATGTAAAAGATTTGGTCGGCAATCATAAAACTATTTGTATTTTGAATACATCGTTGTTCAGTACATAAACAGTTAAGAGCTAGTAAAGTAATATGCTCAAAAAAATGTACGAAAATACACACGAGGTAGAATTTGAAACAAATAGAAATTTTTTCCATTCATTTCCATAAGATCATACATTTTGCCTATATGTAATTTTTACATTGCTCATGTATGTCTCAACGGCAGGACCTACTTCTGCACGTTTTCTATTAATTTCTTCTTGGGTACTAAGCTTCAGGTCAGACACCAGTTTTTCCAATTCAACCACGTCCTTGTAGAAATACCTCAACCTAACGAAGAGGGTTCCTACCTGGGAAGCAATGGAGGCTTGGAGTGCAACTTTCATAGTCTGAGCCATGAGGGAAATTTTCTTCTAAATGATCTTCATTTGCTCATTTATCTCCACCAATTCCTCAAACGACAGATTTGTAAGTTGTATTTCTTTTCCCTTTAAATCTATCATAATCTTCTGAAAGTGTCCAAGGATAAAGTTCAGGGTAGAGATCCTACCTCTCTAAACTGTCACCAAGTCTTTGGCGAAGATCTTCAGCTAGTTGGTGAGTTTATCCACTTCATTTTGTAGCACTAACCTCTGTTCTTCAGCCTTCATTCTCTCTCCTTCCTAAGTGGAAATTTGAGACTCATTAGCCTTTGTTATATTTTTCAAATCTTCAAAGTTCAAAGTCATTTTTTGTTATCAAAATTTCCATTTAAAACAAAAAATGATGATGAATGCAAGAATATGTCGGAGCTATTTCCTTAACTACTATTTCGAACTCCTTTGCCTGAAGAGTATTCTTATACTCCTTAGAGCAGCCTCTTCGGTCAGCGCCAAGATGTTCTCCTTACTAGTCGTCGCTAGGACAACCAGTGAGCCGACCTCCGCATTGACCTGTGTAGCCATGTCTTGATCCTTAGGAGGATTAGGAGCAGTTGCCTGGGGGCTAAAAATATATAATCCAGAAGATTAATAACAGATATTTTTTGAAGATAAATGCTCATATTGTTTGGTATATGATTTTATACCTGCATTGGAGCCCTGAGTCTGTCACCCACGATATTAGGAGAGTAGAAGCTTCCAAGGTGGAGGGTTTTCTTTGTCTTTTTTATAATAAAAGGAACATTGTCCTTCGAATCTTCACTTTCACCCTAAACAAATGGGAATGTCGGAAGATACCGAAATTTACTATCCCAATTGTAGTTAAACTATTTTTTGGGACGCACCTAGGAAGAAGTTCGTGTCTGTGTCCCTGCGGCAAATGACACCTTCTTTCCTTGTGTAGTGTTGTGAGTACGCTTGGAGCGTGTAGTTTTGGTCGGCACCAAAGCTTGACTAGTGCTAGTTAGGATAGCACCTGTCGACGATCGGGATCGCCGACAGCAAGAAATGTGGTAAAGGTCTCAAGTGATATGGGATCTAGCAGCGCTTCGCTTCAAACGAAAGAAAAGCATGACGAGGTTATGGTCTGAGCAAGACGACAACGAAGCGGAGACCGAGATTTATATCGGTTTGAGCCCCTATGGAGGTAACAATTTACTCCACGCTTTGCAGCAGCTTCTTTTAGCTAATTCGAGTACAAGGGTGTTTTACACACAAGTTCAACAATGGCTAAGTCTAAGCTCGAGCTAGGCGCGCTGTGTGTTGTCTTCGTGGTTCTTAAGGGACCTGTTCCTTGGTTTTTATACCTCCTCAGACGCAACTGCCGTGCTAGATTCCCTGAAGTGGCCTTCGGCACGCTGAGGGCCGATGGTAATCGCTCAACTTGTTGCACGATCCACTCCCGCCCCACGACCCGCGCTTTGAGCAAACCGCGGCCAAATGCTTGATCCGAAATCCAAGGGCGGATCGTGGTTTGACAAGGGCCCGCCCGAGCTCGAGGTCGAAGCGGGCCGCAGCTCGGTTCAGCGCGCTTAGGTCGAAGCGCCGCCTCAGCCTGTGTCGAGATCGGGGCCTCCTGAGCTCGGGGTCCGCGGACCTGTGCCGGCCGGCCAAAGGACGCCCACTCGCCGCCTAGCCCCGAGGCTTAAGGTCGTGGGCTTTAACATGGGCCGACCTTGAGTCTCCATAGCCGGATCGATTTCGTAACTTCCTTGAGGTCGAGGTCGCGGGAATGTAACACTGTGTCTTGCGGATACGACACCTGGCGCTTCTTGATCTCCGCTACCCAGACGGATGCGAACGGTTACGCATAACACTCGCCGCCAAACCGCCGCCTGCCTTTAATTGCATTTGTCAAATCGTGGGCATGAAGTCCTTCGGCGCCATGGCCTGGATTTGGCGCTTGGCGGCTCACAAACCCAAGAAAAAGTCATAGCCTTTTGAGGAAGCCTCCCACCAAGGCCTTTCGCCTTCCAAGCCCTTCCGCCTAAGCAAAAACCTTCCTCCCCGCTTCGACCGAGCTTCGCCGCGACCGCCATGGCTGCTTAGAGGAGCACTTTGTCGCTTTCGAGGATGAAGGAACTCGAGACCCCGGGGTGCTCGACCCATTCTCACGGGCGCTTCCGTAACGAGACCGAGCTAACCCTCAGACGACGAGATCGCTCGCGACCAGCACTTCGCCCTTCTTGCCAGGACCTCAAGAGCGAAGTTCTCTCCGTGGTCCTCACCACCGTGAGATCGAGCTCATTAACTCGGTGCTTAACACCATTCTTACTCTCGCCATCTTTTCCCACTTGCGAGGGGTTCCTAGGAATCGCTCCCCACCCCTCGCTTTTCTTTTGCAGATTTCAAACCTCTTCCGCCCGGGAAGGACCCTATGGTCGGGTGCCTCTATTTCCGACAATGTAACAGGCTCAAGTGGTCCTTCCCAAGATTCAATCTCGACTCCTCTGTCAGGCCGAAAATGCCGGTTCTACTCAAGAAAGGGGAGCTCGCAAGACGTCATACAAGGGAAAGCCCGCCGATGGGAAGAAGGGGACCCTGTAATCGGGCGACCTCGAGGACGCATTTAAGAGGACATTGCCGCCATACACCTCTACGCCGAAGCGCGTCTTCACCGGCAGCGATCGCTGCCGATTTCTCGGAACCGAGTGTCTCTCAAGGCGGCTAACGCACCCGCTTCTTCGAGATCCAGGGTGCATCGACCGACACGCGAGAGTACGCCCGTAAGTTTTTCTCGCTTCGTGGTCTTGCTCGAATATGCACTTCGATGGTCCCTGAAGGGCGCTCCTTTTGCAGCTCTGAAGGAGTCTTGGGTCGCCGATAGGATGTACGAGATGTTCGGGAAACTGGCGCACAACTATTCCATGGATGACACCGTCCCAAGGAACGTGCTCCGCCGAAAACCCGAGGTAAACCAATCAGACCAAGGGCTTGATTTAGCGGCCCCGAGGCCTTTCTTGACCCTCTCGCATGCAGATCACCAAGAGCCGTTCGACACAACAGACGGATGCTCCCGCCGCCAAGGAGCAAGAGCAAAAAGGGAAGGGCAGGACTTCCCAAGCCGAGACAGATCGCCGGAAGGCAAAGAAACCTCATGTCGAGTGGGGCGACCATGCCATGGTAAGGACCCTCATGACCGAGCCCCGAGCCCGCTGGCCAGGCGCTCAGGTTTGACGCGTTCTTCTTTCTGCAAGAAGAGAGCGCTGGTCGCCGCCAGGCCTCGAAGCTCACCCGACCGGGCCCCAAGCTCGAGTCTCCGCCAGAAGGATGACGTGGAGCTAGCACGGCCCGAGACCCTGTGTCACCGACACGCAGCGAAGGCCCCTTCCTCCTGGGCAACAAGACCTTTCGCTGCCCCCGACGAGGCGAGGCCGTGACCTGTAAACTCCCCGCTTCCTCGGCTTTTACCGCTCTTCTCAGATCTTCGCTTAGTGTATGCTCTTGATCGCAGACCTTGAGCGCCTCAACTCAAACTTGCCCGCTTTGACGATGGTCATGTATCCAGCGCAGTCCGAGACCGAGGAGGAGGACGCTTCGATTGGTCCTCGCCGCTCGCGCGCTCGACGCGAAGACTCGTGGTCGCCGAGCCTGGCTCACGGCTGGTTCGACCAAGGGCTCGACGACACGGATGATGACGAGTCCCACCGCAACTAGCTGATTTTGACACCGGCGGCCCACGACGCGGCCGCCGTTGCCGACTTTCCTCTTGCTGCCGCGAGGGAGGGCGCCAGAGCCACAAGGTTTCACCCGAGGCGGACTCTAGCCCCCGACCACGGCCGCTTCAGACGCCGAGGTCAGATCCCGCACACCGATGGTGGCTGCTGCCATGAGCTCTGCAGCCCTACCTGTAAGCTTGCCGGCTGGGCATCGAGGTCAGGCATCCCCGGCCACGGAGGTCGAGAATCATGGCGGATCCGGCCACCGCCCCTTGGCGCCGAGACGGTGGGGCCCCTGCTAGGATGCTGACCAAGATCGCCACCACGCTTTTCCTGGCTGCCGACAGCCGAACCCCGGAGGAGGCAACTGACGATCAGCCGCCCGGACGAACTCAAGGCCTCGCCTCGAAGATCACGGCCGGTGGTCGAGGTTGACCTCGATAATCGACGCTGGCACGGCGAGGAGGAGGAGATCCTCGCAATCGTGATTGACGATCATGAGGAATTCACTCCATGAGCGCCTAGAAGGCCATCTCCGCAAGGTAAGGGTCTTCCCGCACATTTCGCGCTTAAGGCCCGGAAGTTTTTGTCCCTCTCATTTTGGGCCTCCTTCCCGCCGGAAGGTGATCAACCATGCCTCAAGGGCTTCAAGGCCTTCGAGAGCACGCCGATGTGCTTAGGGGCCTCCTCAACGCGATCGAGGCGCTGGAGGTTGAGCGCCCAAGCTCATCAAGACCATCGAGGTCGAGCAGGGGAGCTCGAGCGTAAGGCCCAGAGTTTCGACGACGGCGCCGGACGATGAGGGCGCAAGAAGTAGCCCATGCGCAGAGCTCGAGCGGTGCCAGGCCTCCAACGCGACCACGATTTCAAGGCCAGGAGCAAGAGCGCGCGTTTGCTAAGGCGCCGAGGCCGAGCGGGCTAAAGTCGGCCCCGAGAAGGTCGGGCTGCAGAGCGGGCGCCTCACGGGAGCCGCCCCCGAGCTCGAGGCCAAGATCCTCGAACTCGAAGAAAAGCTTGGCCGCGCCAACAAGGCCGAGGACGAGCGGCCAAGGTCGGGCACTGGAGAAAGCCGTCATGACCGGCCGCTTTCTCGGCGAGGCCCCCGAAGCTCGAGGCCAAGGTCTTGAGCTCGAGGGGAGACTTGAGCGCCTAAAAGGGCGGGCGACGAGCGATGGCCCAACTCCAAGATTTAACGGCGCCGAGTCATGGATGCCTCCACGGTGGCCCTCCGTAACTGTAGTGAGCTATCGCCCCGAGGGCCAAGGTCGCCGAAGCTCGAGCAAGAGAAGCTTGCCCGTGAGATGGCCGAACAGAAAAGACGTTATAAAGCAAGTAATGTTCCAATAGAAAACAGATCGCTTTTGTTTGGGGGAACGAGGAAACCTTGTCCCGATTGAAACTCATAGTTGTGGATACTTGTCTCCGGCTTTGTTCGCTTGTTATGCTAGCGCTTCTTTGGTCGTAGGCGCCGATAGGATAGCCTTTTATCTAGCCCCTGCTGGGCCCGAGGTCGAGCGACGCTGCGTTTTGGGCATAAGACGAGACACGAACGAGCTGCCACGACCAGAGAGTAGAGGAAAAGCCCGCAAGGGGAGTGACACAAAGCGAGCTCGCTAAGCGGATGGCCACACTAAGGTTAATGCTCGAGCAACCATCATGACCTCGCTAGCTTGCTCAACACCAAAGCGGCAGCACTGCCCGTGCTCTGCACGGGAGAGCTAGGTTATGAAGAGGTTCGGCTGATGCTTAGCCTGGCCCACTAGGTGGACGCCAAACCCGCAAGACGAGACCGAGAGCAAACGTCACAAGGCGCTAAAGGTCGGCTCGAACATAAAAAGGCTCATACAAAGAATGGTAACAACACAAGTGGAAACAATCACAAAGGGTGAAAAAGGAGCAATCACTTTTATTGAAATGTAAGGTATAGAGTTTTACACATAAAACTTCCGGTCGATCTATGTTCCACGAGCTAGAGAGCTCTCGCCATCGGCATCGCTAGCCTGCAGAAGCCCCCGTGGCATCTGCTGAAACGACTCTATAGGGCCCTCCCACTGGGGGGACAACTTGTTGGAGGCCGGACGAGCCCCGAATCCGCCTCGTGGCTAAGTCCCCAACAAGGAGCTTCCTAGGTCGTGATCGACCGAGACGCATGTCTCGCGAAGAGCTTGCGTAGTGCGCTGATCGTAGTAGTGCACGCATCTTACTTCTTCCGCGAGGGTAAGGTTGAGAGACCGCTCATGCTCAAATCGACTTGGTCGACTAAGCCGACCTCGGCAGAGCCCAACAGAATTCCTGGAGGGTGATTTGCTTGGTGCACCAACACGAAGCCGAAGGGTGTGGACCCCGTGGCTCGCTCGTCGTGGTATGAATAGACCATAGAACGGTGGGAAGTTCGCCCACCTGTGTCTTGCCAGTAGCGCTCGAGCTCATCTCGCAACTCGCTTTTGATGCCCCGACGACGGTTCGCTGGCATCGCTCCACGCCCGCTGTTTCTAGGGTGAGCCACCGCCGGCGCATATTTGATGCCGAGTTCTCGCAAAACTCCGGAACAATTCATCGTAAACCGGGTACCGTTGTCGGATAATTTTGCACGGAACTCAGACCGTGACCACGAATGTTTAAAAAATGAACCGCCGCCGAAAGCAAAGGATGGTCGAGACCGGTTCGGCCGATCCACTTGGTGAAGGTGTCGGCGGCCATGAACAGAACTTTTCCCCGACCGCCCGAGGAAAAGGGCCGAGGATATCTAGCCCCATGTCGAGAAGGGCCAGCGAAAGGATGGTCCGGAGCGCAGAGGCGGCCGGTGCGACTTCCGGCGTGGAATTGGCATGCGCGCAAGTGCGGACGATATCACGAGCATCTTGAAGAGCCATTGACCGATAATACCTTATGCGGAAGGCCTTGCCGACCATCGCCCTCAGACGAAGAATGTGCTCCACAGAGGCCCGAATGGATGTCGCTCAAGAGGGTACTTACCTCCTCCTCAGGAGACGACACCGCCAGATGTTTAAACATGCCGTAGAGCTTCCTTCGACGAGCGGTATAGACTCGCCCGGCGCTTGATCCGCTTTCTCGGCAGGGTCGGGTGGTAGGTCGCCCCGTGCAAGGAAATCACAGATGGATTTGGCCCAGGAAGGTGTACATTCGACCGCCACGAGCAAAACCTCCTGCTCGGAGATCGAGGGAGCCGCCAACGCTTTAGGATGACGCTGGTGGGATCTCATCGCTTGAGGAGGCGAGCTTGGAGAGGAAATCACCGAGTTGTCCTTCCGGGATGTGCTTGAGCTCCAAGTTCTGAAACCACTTCTCCATTTTGGCGCACTCGCAAGGTATCTCGCCATCGAATCTCCCGAGCATTGGTATTCTTTGTTGTATCAAGTTGACGATTTAGCCGAGTCGCCTTTACGACCAACCGGCGCGACGCCCAAAGCCTTGCAAGCTCGAGGCCCGCCAAGAGAGCTTCAGATTTCGCCATATTATTGGTCGCCGCGAACCCAAAACGAACCACGACTCACTTCGCCAAGGTGTGAGAATAAGGATGCCAAAATTCCGAGCGCTTGAAGGACCTCGAGCCAAAGAACATGACCCAAGGCTTTTCATCCTCGACCTCGTGCTCGGGCGAGATTGCGATAACTGCCGACCACTAAGTCGGCGAGCACCGCGACTTGATGGTCGCTCGAGCGATTTACTTGACATCAAACGCCGCCAGCCCATGGCCCACTTGGCGACGCGCCCACCACCGTCTCTGGTTCCGCAAGATGTTCTGCCGGAAGTTGCTCGACGCACCACTAATGCGCCAAAATAGTGCCGAGCTTGCGCGACGCCATGAGGAGAGCATACAAGAAGCTTCCAGACTAAGGGTAGCGCCTTCGAGTCGCGGCAAGACTCGCCGACGTAATAAATTGGTGTCTGCTGAGACCCCTGCTCGCACACTGTGATAGCGCTAACAGCATGGGAGGTGGTCGCGAGGTAGAGCAACAACCGCCACGGGTTGTGGCGTTGTAAGGAGGGGGGGGACGACAGTATACTTCACTCGTCAAGGACCGCTGGCGCCCGGAGTCCACTCAAGCCCCTGCAGGTTATGAGAGTTTGGAAGAATGGGAGCCCGCGCCGAGCCTCGAGATGAACTCGCTGAGGGCGCTATGCGCCGGTGAGGCTCGTGACCGCTGATCGAGGTCGGGCGCCATCTTCGATCGCTTCGATCTTCTTCGGTTCTGGCCAACCCCGAGCCCCGATCATGTAGCCGAAGCACCTTGCCCGACGCCGCCACCAACATGCACTT
This sequence comes from Guadua angustifolia, assembly GCA_036346375.1. Taxonomy (NCBI): domain Eukaryota; kingdom Viridiplantae; phylum Streptophyta; class Magnoliopsida; order Poales; family Poaceae; genus Guadua; species Guadua angustifolia. The sequence continues at coordinate 787,941 of CM070514.1, read as the reverse complement.
TTCGGGATTGAGCTTGATCTTGTGTCTGCCGAGGTTGGCAAAGGTTTCTCGAGGTCGCGAACGTGGTCGCCTCGAGGGGCTCTTGACGATGATGTCGCCCACGAGACCTCAAGGTTTCGCCTAACTCGGGTTCGAACGCCTTGGTCATCAGCGCCGAAATGTGGCTCCGTGATTATGCAGTACTAAACGATATGGTCGATAGCAATAGGTGCCAAACGGCGGATGAAGGAAGTCTTGTTTCATCGTCGATCGCTAGCTTGATCTCGTGGTACCCCGAGTAAGCATCCAAGAAGCTCAACATCTTGGCATTCGCGCGGAGTCGACGATCCGGTCGATGCGCCGAAGCGGAAGATATCCTTCGCAAGCCGAAGTTTAACCCCGTGATGGTCGACGACATTCTCCACTTTCTCCCTTCTTCAAGACGATGACCGAAAGGCCTACCCACTTGAGTAGTTGATTTCCTGATGAAGCCGCCTTCGTGAGCTTGTCGAGGTTCTCTTGATGACCGCAACCTTCTCCGGGAGAAACGTCGCATTTCCGCGCATGTGTCGAGAACCGGATCTCACCGCAACTTGTGCTCGATCACCTCGAACGCCGCATGTCCGCGGGTTCCTGCCGTAATATACCCTTGTTGGCGCTGGCGAAGGTGACGAGCTCGAGTTCCTATTTGGAACTCACCGCCGAGACGTGATGCACTTGGTCGGGTCGCTTCTCCTCGAGCAAGACGGCCTTCGCCGCCTATTGGGTCGGATTGATGCCTTCGGGCGGGCGCTTCGCCGCCGCCCGATCGCACCGGGCAAAGATGCCCGCAAGAGCCAAGGCCTTGGTCTCACACCCATGCGCCGCCGCAGTCGCCTCAAGACGGTGATGATGCTGCTCGCCGCAGTTTCATACATCGATGGCTATAATGGTTGGCCGCCATAAACTTAATCAAGGCAGCCCGAGAATGGCGTTAGACGAGATCACCTCGACCACCTCGGCGGTGACTAGCCTTGGCGGAAGTTGTCCGAAGTCACCAAGGTCACGGCAAGACCACCCGCCCTGTGGGATGGTCGAGCTCCGGAACGATCCCAAGAAGGGTATGGCGACGCCTTGACCTTCGACCGGGAATCTCAGATCCTGGCCGAAAGTGCTCCCTCCGCAGCAGAAGTTTAGAGAGGTGCCGCCGCCGACCATGACGCTACTCGATCATGTATTGCCGATGGTCGGGTCACGACAAGGCGGTTTTAGGTCTCGAGCCATACTGGAGGGCGCCTCGGGAGAGAAGGTGATGGTGGCCCCTACCACTTGGTGGTCGCCGATGGGCCTTCCACAGCAACTCGTAGATGGTCCGCGGGCGACTTTTGACCTCGCTACCGATCGGTAAGTCGACGAGCCGCTAAAGATGACATCGATCCGCGCCGCCTCGCCGAACTCCAAATCAAGGTCGCCGTGCTTCGTCGCTGCTTCACCTCGCTTGCCCGGTCGTCATCCTCGGAGCACGGCATCTCGCCCGCCCATCATAGAAGGCGCCCATTTTGTTTCGCAAGCCCCGCAGCCCGCAGGTCGGGCCGCCACCCTATGGAACAGCAATTTTGCTTTCATTATATCCCGAAGCGCTCTCGCCTACTCGGCTCGGCATCGGCACTGGGCCTGTGTCAAGGCCCTCTTGTCGGGCCGGTTTCAGGTTCGACGAGGTCGAGGCCGACCTTGGCGGGTTTGAGCCCTCACGAAGCTTGGCCTCTGACTCGAGACCTCAAGGTGGTCATTCACGACATAACCACCTGTGGCAGCATCGCCGCCGCCTGGCTTGGCCGGCCGCTTCGCTTCTTGGTGGTGCCGTGGTTGGCACCCCGAATTGACGGGCCGCCTCTTTTGGTTCGCCAAGCTTACCTTGGTCGAAGTCGTGCTTCCAATGTGATCAAGGTCGTCTGCCTCAAGATATCGCCCGCCATGCGGAAAGTTTGTTGACGCCGAGCCTCGAGGTGATCTCTGTGTCTTCGCGAGGCGCCGAACTTGAATGCCTTGATGACGGCCACGGAGATGCTCGAATCAGTTCCTCAGCGGATAAACCGCCAGCATTTAAATCGCTGCAGCCGCTCGTTTCTGCCCTCGATGACACGGTCCAGTCCTTCTCCTCCCGCCGCCAGAATAACTCGAAGTTGGAGCGAGGGCGCTCGATTTGGCGCCACGACCAAGGAACCAGTTTCGTTGAAAAGCTGTGTCTCGCGTCCCTGGCCCAAAGACGGTCGGGAGGTAGTTTGCCATCACCAGCTCGTCCCCACCGCCACCGTGATTGTGGTCGAGTAGATGGACAAGAACTCGTCGGGTTCTTAGTCCCGCCAAACGCCGATCGAGCCGGCTTAAATCGAAGGTTACCGCGACGCTGCGCAGACCGCTTGAATACGCCATGCAGTACCATAGGTCGACAAAGCGCCACGGTGTGGTCATCACCGGCAAGGTCCCCGCCGCTACGGATTCGAGTTGAGGCTCTGGCGTCTGACCTTCGGTGGGAACGACTACACGTGCGGGCGCGGGAATCACCCGAGGTAACGCAGCGTCCCGACCCACGACGCTCGGGAGGAACGTCCCGGAGAGGTCCGCAGACCGCCGCCGGCCGACTCAGAGTTCGTGGTGGCTCGGCTCGGGCTCGCCCGCTTGGCGCGGCTGCAAGAAGACGCCGGCCAAGGCGTCGAGCTCATCCCGAGCCCGCTGTTCGGAGCCGCCTCCGCGCAGGGGCGTCCGATGGGTGCGCTGGTGACGACGCGACGGTTGTCATCACTCTTCCGAGCGGTCCCGAAAGTGTTGACTTCGGTCGCTGGCGCGACTCTGTCGCAGCTCGACGAGCTCTCGGCTAGGGCTCGCCAAAGAGCTCTCGACTCAGCTTCTATCGGGTCACCATGACCCGGCGAGAAGCGCGAGGCGCCCCGTGAGAGGAGACTGGGGCCCTGCGGACGGCTGCCCTCCTCGGCCTCCCGCCAGAGGGCGGTTATGGCTTGGTTGATGGCGACGCACCATCCCCGGGCGCTTCGTGGGTCTGCGGATCACGGTCATCCGCAATTCCTCGCCCGCCGCCCGCCATCGTAACGGCCGCCGAGGGGCGCGGCGAAGGCGAACAGGACACGAGTCGGAGTCCGTGTCTCAATCCATGCTCGAGGAAAACCCGTCGATGAAGTGCGCCATGCTCCCCGGTTCTTGGTGTTGTTCCCTGTGAAAAGCGGGCAACCGGCCCCACGGTGGGCGCCATTGCCGACGATCGGATTGCCGACAAAGAAGAAATGCGGTAAAGGTCTCGAGTGATATGGGATTCGAAAGCAGCCGCTTCGCTCAAACGAAAGAAAAGCATGCAGACGAGGTTATGGTCTGAGCAAGACGACAACGAAGCGGAGATCGAGATTTATATCGTTCGAGCCTCGTGGAGGTAATAGCTCTATCTGGGCCGCCTTTGCGGCGCTTTTTTAGCTAATTTCGAGTACAAGGGTGTTTACTGACCAAGTTCAACAATGGCTAAGTCTAAGCTCGAGCTAGGGCGCGTTGTGTGTTGTTCGTGTCTCTCAAGGGACTGTGTTCCCTTGGTTTTTATACCTCCTCAGTACGCAACGGCCGGGCTAGATTCCCGAGAAGTGGCCTTCGTGCACGTTGAGGGCCGGTGGTAACTGCTTCCGAACTTGTTGTACGATCCTCTCGCCCCCACGACCGCGCTTGAGCAAACCGTTGGCCAAATGCTTGATCCAAATCCAAGGGCGGATCGTGGCTTAACAAGGGCCCACCCGAGCTCGAGGTCGAAGCGGGCTGCAGCTTGGTCTAGCGCTTAGGTCGAAGCGCCTCGCGCCTGTGTCGAGACCAGGCCTCCTGAGCCTCGGGGTCCGCGGATCAGTGTGCCACGGCCAAAGGACGCCAAACTTCGTCAAGACTGCCTCAAGAGCAGAATTGCTACCACTAGAGCATTCCTAGTCTTCATCTTTTTGACCGAAGGGGCTGAGGTGGAAACCTCAAACTATTCAGCAGGTCTCTTCTGACCATGCATCTGCAAAAGAAATTCAATTGTCAAACGTAAAAGATAATTAGATTCATTTATGAACTCATCTGTTTGCCTAATCAGGCTAGATGGCTGCTTGTCCAGAAATGCCAGGTCGGACTCGTCAGAAGAGATGTGCAACATGGACGCAACTCTCGCCTAGACCTCCTTGGCGATTAGCACTGATCGGAGTAAAATTTTATATAGTTCCTTTATCAAGATTAAAGAGGTTGGTAATGGAAAAGTGAACTTACCTCCAGGCTCATCCTTGGTGGTATCCTGGTTGCCTTCGATCCTTTAGGCAAACCGACACCGCCTCTTCAAGCGACTGATCTTGTGGAGTAGAAAATCGTAAACGAACTTTTGCCTCGTCAGACCTCTGTTCACCATTTTACCGATTATTTTTATGATGTCCTCCTTGTCAACGAGGACCAGGGGGTCTTTCTCCTTCTTCACCTTGGCCTTAGTCCAACTCGGGGCTACTTTCCTGGTAAAACGGAGACAGCTTCCCCTGGGAATTTTCGACTAGAACTACTCCTTCCGATAATCACGCCAAGTATTCTTGGTTGGGAGAGGAGGATATTGAGAGACCACTTTATCTTAGAGGTTGAAATAAGCGCTCTCAAAAAGGTCATGGCTTTTACTATTTTTTGTATATTAGTAAAAATAGCGAAAAATATAAATTGGAGGGTGAATTCCCAAGAAAGCCTCACAAAGATGCGAAAAAAATGCTCAAAATGAGGATGGAATTGAGAGGAAGATGATGAAGCTCAATTTCGTAGTGATCAAGTACATCAGCAAGAAACTCACTCTTTGGGAGGTGGAATCCTAACCTCACCGGAGCAGCGAATAGCACGAGGAGCCCTTCCTAGGGCACCGGTTTTGTGTCGTCTCGTCAAGGATCCCACCACAGCATTGTGCGAGGAAGGATCAAACACTGGTCTTCTAGTTCCTTAATCCTTCCTTTAATCAAAATGAACTTATCCATGGCCATCGGGTTCGGGAGGAAGAAGAAGATGAATGCTAGGGAGCAAGAAAAGGCTTAAGGAAGTTTTTTGCGCTTGAAAACAGTGAAGGCACAAGAAGCCCGAGCGGATTTTACCTCTCTTATATAAACCTAATGATTAACAGTTTATGTCACCATTTTGGTTTCCAAGAAAAAGCAAACTATCTTTTAATAAATGGCAACTGACACAATGACTGATTTCCTCAAAACTCCTTATTAGTTCTTAACCATATTATGCGCCATATCCAACAGGAGAAGATAAAAGGATAGAAGATGAAGAGCCTTAAAAACTACGAGAAGATTTGAAATATGAAGCATTAGTGGTTAATCCATAAAAACTCCTTCAGATACTTGAATCCCCCATATCTCCATCTTTATCATACCTTCACTATAGCCAATAATGAAGAAACAAAGAAAGATAATTTAGAGACTCAAACAACTGAAAAGTTTTTTCTCTCTAAAAAGCTTACTCTCCTCGGTGAAGTCAAGAGATGTTAAAACCATTTCAGATATTTCAACCCCCCATTGTCTCCTCTTAATTAAACCCTCATCATATTTCATGAAGAGAACAAACAGAGGAAGACGATGAGAAGCTAAAAAATCTGAAAAAGTTCAAAGTATGAAGGAATCAAACGTTATTCTTAAAACTCCCTCCGATGTTTGAACTCCTTATCACCTCCTTTTGATCACATTCCTTATCATAATTAACAAGGGAGAAATAAGAGGAGATGATAAGAGGCTCAAACAACTAAGGAGTTTTGAAAGCTATCTTTTCTTGACTCAAAAGGAGATCTTCATCCTCTTAGATACCACACACGTTAAAAATGACTAGGTGGTGATTTGGTTACCGAGGGAATCATAAAAGTTTCCTAAATAACAACACCAAAATCGATCAAGTAACAGGTACATAACCCAATGCAGTCACAGAAAAACGAAAAGTCTTGACTAATAAAATCTTATTTCTCAAGACTTAGGGGCTAACCGACAAGGATTAAAAGCCTAGTTTCCAGATGGGCCATTATTTCTTTATAAATTCATGACTAAACATAAAAAATAGGCTTGCTAAGCCTCCACCCATAATGTGTCTGGTAAAAGCCCATCCCTATTCCGAACGGTCAGGTCTCCGACCAGTTTAGTCAAAGATGGTCAAATTTAATTAGCTTCACACTGGTCATCTCTGACCAGCGACATGGCTGCCCTGACCAGCGAACTGGTCGAGGACAAGTGGTTTTTCCCACACAGCTCTACGTGCGGACAAATATCTGATAGAAACACATAACTACCTGAAAGTTATTACAAGAAAAGACGTACTTTGGTGAGAAGACACCAGTTAGCATCTCCCGGTTACAAGGTATCCTTTCGAAACTTAACTACCGCCCCTTTATCAAGGATAAATAGGAGGACGATCGGACAATCAAGGACCATCTGGCATTAGATATTAGCAATCTCGCACTCGTTGGAATAGCATAGTTCATCTTGTAATCCAAACTTTCTGTCACAGCCACTTGGCTAATAGAGAAGCACTCCCATTATTTCCATCATGTCCATTTTAGTATCTAGAGGCCTATACATAATAAAATTTATGTAAGCTCAGTTAAGGGATCTAAGGTCCTGAACATCGACAATCATCTTTCATAATATCCCATGATGTACCAACACTAAGGTATAACTTTATTTTCAACATAAATATTAGTTTGGTATAAATCCACAAAAAGTTCTAAATTCATGTCTAAACATGTCTAAGCCATTTACTATATAGCACTAGTTAATACTATAATAATGCATCAACTAGTGATATTTTGCTCTAAGGTGACAAGGTATGAATATTTCAAAGTTAATTGAGGTCATAACAATTTGGAGTAACTAATCATTTGAAATTGGGATTTAAATTAAGTTGATAAAACTATGCATGCAATAATTTAAATCAAAATATAATTTTTAAATTATGGGATCAATATGTTTAAGGATGTGTAACTTGCCTTAGTCATAGAGCAGTTGCTTGGGATCGCCGACAATGAGCCGTCCGATTGTTCGAAAACTATACGCAAAGAACATCTAATTTCAAATAAAATATCAAACTAGCATAAATAGGTATAGTATAATTTTATATAAATTTAGGAAGAAAAAATGAGGTCAATCAAACTTAAGATAAAGAAGATCAGATCTTTTGAAAACAAAAATTGACTTCTCGTGGACTTAGAGAAGAAATGGTTGTCGGCGGTGCTCTGGTGAGGATTTTTTTTTACCCAATGTAGAGGACATTGAGAGGAAGGTCCATCAAACAATTGAGGCCAAATGGAGGTCGGGAGTAGTCGGGAGAGCTCGCCGAAAGTTCATCGGAGTTCAGAAAGAACGGCTTGCATGTCGGGCCTCGAATTTGCAAATCCGGACCCTCTGTGTATTCTGCACTAGTCCAGGATCACGCTAGTGCACACAGGCTAAACAGGGTTAAAGTACCACAAACACATACAGCGGAATAACAAATAAGTACTTCAAACATGTATATAACGAGTTGTACGACCTTATGGTCCCTTACAATAGTTTGCCATGCAGGGCTTACAATAATCAGAGTAAATAGAGTTCAACAGCGGTATAATAAATGTCGCGATGATCCATCTTCGGCCACAGGTACCTTGACGAGGCTTGCTCCCTAGTTCTCCGGCTCATCAACAATCTCCTCCTCCCATATAGGCGTAGACTCCTCCTCTGGTAAATTTTTGTCCGCAAGGGTGAGTACACACCGTACTCAACAAGTCATGCACAGAATGTAGTTCTATTACTACATGCATGGCTTGTTACAAAGGAATGGCTCAATTGGTTATTTTGCATTGCTTCAATATTTTAACATACTTTCTATTTAGATAATAAGCAATAAAACCATAATAATATATTAAGTTTCTCAATTGTTTTTCCACAAAATTTTGGACACACAATCCTTAATCAATTTCACCATCAACCCTGGCACACAGCCTTTCATTCTATTTTATTTTCAAAAATCTACCCCTTGACTGTAATCCCTGAGAAATGTTCAATACCGTGAACACGGCTATTCGAATAGTTTGTACACTCTGCAGAGGTTATACACTTTACCCACACGATATAGTTAAACACCACTCAGGCAAATAACCATAACAAAGTCTTTCCAAACTTCCATCCTCGATATGTACCTCCCGATATAGTTCCCATGCCCTTCTCTCTTAGAGCGTATATTGTACAACACATACCGTTGAAGAGATGTAAGACCGCAATGGTAAACACTACACCCTTCTTCCCACATCCACAAATACCAAAAACCACCTGAGGTCACACATGCTAAGATTTCGGAATCATACTCAACTAGGTCTATCCCATACCAGCCATGTGGTTGTATGAATGACTCAGATCAAAGGCTTGCAAGGTTAAGTCCTTAAGGTGACCAAGGCAAGACTTCCCTTTTTCCCAAAAACTTGGCACATAACCTCGGTCCACTTGCTTCAATCTAAAACATGTTCCAATTAACCTAGATTGTTTAACAGTGCAACACATGTCTGCAATCACCCTTCATGTAGAACCACACAGGTCTCTACATTCCAATGTCATTACCAACATTATTCCACCTTTTAACAAAATGCATTCACTATTTCTTTAGTCAATGTTACTTTTGTATTCAAAAAGATTATTCACAATACGTGCAAGACTAAGCAACTATTCACGGTCTAGTCTCCCGTGTTGGCACAATATTAACAACCAACTAATATTACCAAACTTAGGCATCAAATGAAATCATGGCATACAAATATTAGTGACAAGGTGGCAATAACAAGTAGGTTGATTATCTAGTTCACCCAAATTAATCAAATCCATTTTTAATTAAATTAGCATGCATAGTCTGAATCCAAAATACATTTGCAAAATTTAGGAGCAATATGGTCAAAGCACAACTTGCCTTCAAATAGTGGCTGGTCCTGATCCGAAGCTGAGTCTTGTGCTAGAAATTCTCCCTCGTAGCTCTCCGGCAAATCAACGTCTACTCAAATCATATATACACACAATAAATACAATTTTTAGAGAGCAAACTCAGCTCTAAAAATTCCATAAAATTCACCAATAAATAGATCTTAATTTTACAAATTTTTAGAAATTGGAATCACTCAAATCGGAGTTAAAACGCAAAAGTTATGATCATTTGAAGTTTTAAAATCAATTAAAAAGAATAAACCGAATTTCTTTATTTATTTTTATACAGGAAATCCGGAAATATGACGTCAGCATGACGTCAGCACCGGATTTGATTTTCACCGAATTATTTTTCTAAAGAAAATCGAATTATTGCGCAAGCATGACGTCAGCATCTACAGTGCCACGGCTGACATGTGGGTCCCACTGATGACGTCAACTGCTGACGTTAGCATGACACGTGGCACGATCCAAACGCGACGCGTGGCGCAAAATCATTAACCGAAAGTCCGATCTAATCTCATCCGTTCGATTCAAAATGAACTGTTAGATCCAATCCAACGCTTCGATTCTAATCCATCCGGAGCTAACACGTGGCAACATCCTAACCGCCGGTTGAAAATCAATGGCCAGATCTGGTCGTGACACGCGGCGACGAATTATCAACCGAAGGCTTGATCTAATCTTATCCGTCTGATTTAAAATGAACGGCCATGATTGACACGACGGTTCGGATCTGATTACCTCGGAGTCGACACGTGGCACAGCATCAACCGATGGATCCCAATCGGACGGCTGAGATCAAATCGGTGACGTCGACAGAGCGGCGGCTACGCTGGCTTCTCGGTTTCTACGCACACGTGTCGACACGGATTGGCGGCGTGGCGCAACGATCTGCTCATTCAAAAATCGACGGCCAGATTGAATCTAAGGCCTGCTTGGCGAGCTCACGCAAGCTTCGCGAGTGAATCTGTGAAGCTCGCAAATAGCGCTCGAGAATCGCTCCTAGGGTGATTCCGTGAAGTGATTCTCGAAATAAACTAGGAGCCGGAGTCAAAAAGTCGCTTCTCCCCGATTCACTCCCAACAAAGAGTCGGTTTCTCCATAGAGTTTATCCTATGGATTCGTAGATAATCACTTTCACGATGAATCACTTCTCTCGTGAGAATCACTTCTAACAGAGAATCGTAATCGAGGGAGCTCTACCAAACAGCCCTAAGTCACGCTAACGTGATCGCTACGTATATCCGGCGCGCGACACGTGGCGGCACAACTACCATAGGATCTAGATCTAACGGTCAACATGAATCAACACGTTTATACACTATGCAATCCTATGCAATCTAGTCCGTTGATTAGATCTAACGGCTAAGAAATGATAATGGAGTTTACTGTTACCGTGGCTACGTGGCGGAATCCGGAGCGCTAGATCTAAATCCAACGGTCCTCATCTAACCCAGTTGAATTACTGTAAAGGCTACGCGGACTCACCTCAATCGTTGGATGCAGATCCGACGGCTGATGAAGCTTGTGAGTTCCGGCGTTGTCGCGACGAGAAGAGATGGCCGGAGTTGAGGAAGACAACGTCGGCGAAGGCGTTCCGGTACTGCTCTGGCGACAAGAAGTGGCTCCAAAAACGCGGCTTGGTGCGAGGGTCACTCCGGTGGCCTCAACGCTCGCGGAGACAAACCGAGGCGCAAAACACGCGGAGACGCTTTTAGATTACTGGCGAGGTCGTGAGGGGCTCTACAAATGAGTCTCGGAGGCGTGAAGAAGGGCAATGATGCGCAAACCGAAGGGCTCTCCGGCTGGATGCTCTAGGTGCTTTATAGCCTCTGCGTGCGTGCCCAAACGTCGCATTAACGTGGCGGCTACTCGCCGGGGACGACGGCGGCGGCGAAAATGCACGGGCGACATGGATGCATCCGGAATGTCCACGCAAAGAACGATCGATCGAACTCGTGTGCGGCTAAGACGGCGATCCTCACCGTCCGATGTGGATCAAAGGTTGAGAGGCAATGGCGATAGGGTTCAATGCGACGTGGTCTTGGCAAGAAGACAAGAATGGCCTACCAACACTATTCATCGACTTTTCTTGGCTTTTCAAATAAAAATAATTCCAAAAACTCATTTAAATCATTTGAGTCCTTTAAAATATCAGAAAAATTCTAGAAAAATTCCAGAAAATATTTTGGAACATTTTGGACTCAAATAAAATATTTCCATTTATATTTTACAGAAAATTAATCATTATTTAATTAATTTCCAAAGAAGTGTTAAATTCCAGAAATTCCAATTAAATCCAAATAAATTCCAAAAATTCTCAAAAGTTCAAAATTAACTTATGAATTTCAAAATAGCTAAATTTTGGGATGTTACATTGTATAGGGAGATCCAGAGGTTGGATTGCGAAAAGTCAAATTGTTTTGTGTGGGAATGAGAAGAGGATTTTGGGGCTCAATTTATAGGGAAATCGGATGAGTGGATCGTCAAGAAACACTCATCAGAGTTATAGACAGAATAGTAACATGTTCGCTGGAATAAATGAGTTGAAACAGGTGTATTTAACGCGGGTCGGGTTCCTATGGTACTGAAGAGATGGGTTTATTGTAGCTGACGGGTGGACCGGAGAAGCGGATCATGTTGGTGAACAGTACCAAAAATAATAAATCTCGAAACAATTATTTTACCACTACAAATTCATGTTAAATCCAAAAAATAGCAAATAAATTCTATTAAATATGGGAATTTGAAGAGATCTTCGGTTTCAGAAATAAAAGTATGAATAAATATTTTTAAATAATATAAAATTATTATTTATAACACATTAATTAGTTTTTAAATGCTAAAAATTAAATAGGCTTAGGAAAAATAGTAAAAAGGTTCTTAAAATTCTGAAAATATTATCACAAGTACTTTGGAATATTATGAACCTGATAAAATTGTTTTAAGAAATTTTCTGTAGAAATTCTATTTGTAAAACTGAAAATGGCAAAAAGGCTTTATAAAATCCATAAAAATCAGGAAATTCCAAGAAAAATTTAAATAAGTTAAATTAAATAGATTGGCAAATTTTTTGGATGTTACAATGAAGGTGAGTTTATCAATATACAGGAAGAAACAAACAATAATAACCCAAGTGCCACGTTATTATTAGCACCTTTGGGGACATGCAGATCAGTTTTAACAAATCAAACTGTAGGTGTGGAAATTGTCATATGACCGGTATTATGATTGTAAGGCACATGGGAGAAAATTCTATGGTAATATATGTTAGGAAACTTGGTGGCCCACGAAGGCCCATCAGCCGAAACTCTAGCGAGGACTATAAATATGAAGGAGGATTGATCCCATTGTACACATGCAATCAGAAATAATAGATTACTTTCTTCAATCCCTTTGTGTCTCGATTCTCCACTTCCAACCTGTCAGGAACCCCAGACTATTCGATAGTGAGGTTCTCAACACGTTATCAGCACGAGCCTCTACTGCCGACGTAGAATTAAAAAGGTGAGATACGAGGATTTATCTAATCTCGCGTATGAATCCTACATTACATATGCATCTACGTGGCACGAAGCTACTGTTTGTTGGGTTTTTTCTCTCTTCTTTTCTTTCGTTGCTACAGTACAATCACAGAGAGAAAAAAAGGGAGAGGCCGACGCTCTGGTGCTCGAAGCACCGACCACCGGCCGGCCTCCACACGGCAAGAAGCCGCCGTCGCATCTCGGTCGGCCCGCTGCACGCCGACCGGCCGCCTTGAAGGCGTCGCCGCCGCCGGCTCCGTGCGGCCTCGAAGGCCCCGTACGGCCGCTTCGTCCCCGGCTCCGTGCCTTGAAGGCACTGCGTCGCTGCTCGGCCCGCCTTCGGCTTCCCCGCCGCGCGCCTCGAAGGCGCCACCGCCGCGCCGTTCGGCTCCCGTCGCATGCCTCGAAGGTGCCACCGCTCACCTCGGCCTCCGCGAGCCCGTAGCGCCATTGCCCTAGCTGCCTCGACTTCCGCGCTCGCAGCGCCGTCGCTCGGATTGCCTCGGCTTCCACGCGCCCGCAGCACCATCGCCTTGGCTCGCCTCGACTTCCGCGCGCCCGCAGCGCCATCGCATCGGCCCGCCTCGGCTCTCATACCGCCGCCTCGGCCCATGCGCGCCAGCCCGAAGGCGTGATGCGCCTGCGCCCGTAGCCGCCTCGCCTCCCGTGCGCCTGCTCGTGCCGCCGGCCACCTCGCCCTGGCTCGCGCCACCGGCCTCCCGCGTCGCACAGACCGGAGTCGCTCCAAGCGTGACGGCGCTAAGCTACGCGAGAATGGAAATCCAAGCGTTTCTGGCGTGGCGGCCGGTCGGGGAACCCTAGCGCGCCGGGACATTTGATGCTTACGGGCCGTGCGGAACATGCGGCCCATAGGCCTTGCGACCGGGCTGTTCTTCAGCCGAACTATTCGATGCGGGCCATGCGGGCCGTGAGGCCAAATGGGCCTTGCGGCCTGACTGTTTTTATTTTATTTTCTGTTTTGTTTTTTTTTCTCTTTTTTCGAAAACAAGTAAGAAATTCAAAAAATTGATTAAAAATAACAGAAAATTATGGAAAAATTGCCAGAAAATTCTATAAAATTATTTGGCTCTGATCTTAGCTTTCCTTTCTATATTTATGAATTTTTGCATTTATTGCTTTCTATTCAGCTTACTAGAAATTCATTAGAATTTAATTTCTGTATTTTATGAATTTTGCAACCTCTTTTATCAGATTACACGCAGTAATCTAATGATGAAATTTCGAAAATATGCAGATATCTGGCATTGTGAACCGTGAATTTGAAGAACTGGCCCCGCATGGCCAAAACTATCTCACATGGGCATCAGATGTGAAGATCGTACTTGGGGGCAAGAAGCTCCGAGCTGCCATTGGCTTAGGGTCCTCGAAGGACGCGCAACCTACAGTTGAACAGAACGATCAAGCTCTGCACTTCCTTAGGCATCACCTCTCAGCCACCTTGAAGAATGAATATATGACTGTGGAAAGTGCACTTGAGCTATGCACTGCACTTTAGAAGCGGTTCGAGAAGCTCAAGTACACCATCTTGCCCCAAGCACAGTAAGATTGGGTTCGCCTGAGGTTTGCAGACTACAGAACAGTGGCCGAGTACAATTCTGCCTTGCACAAAATTTGTACCAATCTCTCCCTATGTGGCAAGCAGATCACTGATAAGGAGAAGATTGAGAAGACTCTTTTCACTTTTCACCCTAATGCTATCCAGAGTGCTCGCAGCTATCGTCAGGACGCATACAAGGAGTATAGCGAACTGATTGATGTTATGCAAGTTGCTGAGTCACAAGATGACGTTCTTCGCAAGAATTTTGTCTCACAGCCACCTGGAAGAGGCGTTGGCATAGAAGTCAATGCCAACAGCTACAAGGTGAGAAAACCCATTCAAAGGAAGAAAGGCCGGAAAGGTGGAAAAGAGAAGTATCAGGCCAAAGGAAAGCCCAAAGCCCATGAGAAGCAGGATGGCAAGGAGAAGCCACCCACGAAGCCGTATGGACAGCAGAATCAAATGTGCTTCAAGTCTGGTACTTGGGGACATTGGTCCAAGATATGTCGGGAATCCAAATATGTCATCAATGCATATCAAGCCAAGAAGAAGGCCAAAGACAATGCACCAGCAGTGGCACATTTCGCCAAGGTAAGCGATGATGACACCATAGACATTGACACTCCACTTGCTTCATCCTCTCAGTCTAGCCTAGACATCGATGCAACAGCCAAGCTCATGGCAATTGAAGAAAAGACCTCTATTGATGACATAGAGGCAGAAGTCAATGCATTCTTTATAGATTATGTTTAATGTATTAATTGCTGTAAGTTCAACCTTCATTAGTTATGGTTTTGGTGTTAATGATAAATCTAATCTTGTGTTAATGACAAATCCAATATTGAGTTTATCCCCTAATGCGATATTGTTCTTAATGACAATCTTATATCAAGACTAACTTGTTTATTTAGAATATCTTTGATTAGTCTCATCGCATTGAAAAATGGAAAACCCGAGGTATGTATGCATACTCATTATAGTATTAATTGCATACTTTGGATTCAAGTTAAAGTATGAACATTCCCATTGAAATAACCACAAAAGTGTGCATCATGTTTCCCAATCTATATATTATATGGATGCACATATTTAGGGGGAGTTCACACTCTAACTTGAAGAGTCAATTTAAATGATAAATGATAATTTAAATTGAGTTCATTTGTCCTGTTATTCGTTAAAGAACACTTCATCATGTGTTGATGGTGTTTTGTGATTAATTAGGACAAATGAATAGTTCTTAAGTATAATAAAGCATGAGTTGTATTATTGTACTTAAGACACAATTAAATCATTTCAATTGATTTAGGTTGTGCTAAATTGATCTAAAGGCATCCATTATGTGTTAATGGAGTGCAAGAGATAATTGAGACAACCATGCATCTTGGACTAACGGTTTTCATGAGTTATGTTTGAGTTAGGTCCAAAGATGAATGAGATGATGAGAACGGGACAAGGACGGCATCATGAGTTGATGGGCGTCAAGAGTGGATCCCGAAGAAGAGTCGAGTAGAGATCCCGGGGGAGAAATCAAGTGATGATTATAAAGACCCCAAAGGGGATTGCTTGTGCGCGGCGGCAAAGGTATAATTAGATAGGCTAAGGACTTTATAGTCTTTGAGTCTAAGGTTTTATCGCCGTGCTATTAAGAGGGGTCGTTCCCTAGCTTGAGTTTCATCATGTGTTGGTGATCTCAATCCGCGTTCACTCAAAGCTCAAATCTTATTTGATTTGGTTTTTGCATGAGGGTTAACCATTTGGCATGTGTTGCGAATGGGTTAAACTTATGCTTGGTTGTATTTGGTTTTCGCATTATGCTTTGATTTGCATGTGTTGCAAATAGGATAAGCTAGTGCGTTGGCTTTTGCGTGAAGTTCACTTTTGCATATGTTGCATTAGTTGAAGCTTCACGTTCTGGTTCGCAAAACAAATCTTTCTTAAAACCTTGGCGTTGCTTGGAGCTAAGTTTTGCATGTGTTGCAAAAGGAGAGAGCTCAAGCATGACTTAGTGCTTGTGTGTTTGTATGGAGCTAGAGGCTTGCATGTGTTGCGAGTAAAGAGCTCATACTTGAGATTTGGTTTTGGTGTTAGTTCGATTTGGTGTTGCATTGAACTAGAGAATTGCATGTGTTGCAATTAGAGAGTTCATGCATCTTGATTTGATGTTGCTTGGAGCTAGACTTTTGCATGTGTTGCAAAGAGTAGTGCTCAAGCATGAAATGGTTTTATTGCGTTATTTGCAAGTTCACAGCGAATAAACCGAGGTTTATGAGTCCGAATTCGAGAGCATGTGAGTGGGGCTTGCAACGGAGTTGGCAAGTTGACCGGTCTTGTGTTGACCTTCACATGGCTAGGGGGATTAATCTCATAAACTCGAGTTTGATTTGCTTAATACGATTTGCGAATAGTTCTTGAGTCAATTGAGAAATGCGTTTTTGCAATTTGGGTTGAATTCTTTGAGCATGGGCTAAATTGGTGCAAATGTGTTTTTACGGTGTATGATCATGTGTTGATCATCTTGAGGCTCAAAGAATTGCATTTGGATCTTCGGAGAAAAAGTTTGTGAAAAATCCAGAATTGTGTGGTGTGACCAACCTTTGATTGGTGTGACCAACCTTAGGGCTTCGGTGTAAATGGGTGGTCCAACCAATTGTCATGCGGTCCAACCAATCGTCATGTGGTGCAACCGGCCATGGAGAGGTGCAACCGACTTTAGGGTTTCAGTGTGTATTCTCCAGAACGGCTGGGTTTTCGGTTTTTGCCGCGGTAATCGGTTGAAGGCGGTCTGCGACCGCCAGGTTGGTGCAACCGGGCGTCTCGGCTGCGTGGTGGGCTGGCGGGCGGTGGCGACCTGCCCGTCCGGCCGGGATCGCCGGCGGTGCGACTGCCCCAGCGGCTTGATTTTTCCAAGCTCGCATTTTTGTTTTGCTGATTTTGTGCAAAGGTCGGACCGGAGGTAGGCGGTCGGCCGGGCGATGCGACCGGTGAATTGCGGTGCGGCCGGCGTGTAATCTGCGGTTTTCCCGACCGCTGACTCGTGAGGACCTGGCCGGACCGGATTTTCTCTTTTTTCCCGCTTGGAGCCCCAACGGCTAGTTTTCTTGTGGAGGCTATAAATACCCCTTGGGGGCTTTAAATGTTGTTGTTCTTTGTGTTTTGAGGTTGTGGGAGTGAAGTGCATGTGTTGCTCTTCCCCATTTGATTCTTGAGCTAAGAGTGAGACTAATTGCATTCGTTGCAATTAGGAAGTGGTTTGGGTACCTCTTGTGCATGTGTTGCACTTGAGGAGGCCTTGTGCATGTGTTCCACTTGGTGATCACCGAGGAGCGATTCGTTGTGCGGTGAAGTTCAAGCGAAGGAGCGGCTTGTTACTCTTGGAGGTTGCCGACTCTAGACGGGCGTGGCGTCAGGCGCGGGAGCTCTCAAGGTGTGAGAAGCCCGGCAAGTTTGTGAAGGTTCGGGTTGAGCCTACGCTGAGCGTGAAAAACCACGACTAGTGGAAAGAGGCGGTGCTCGAGCGGGAGCCGGTCCGAGTCGCCGGGCTTGCCTCAACGTGGACTAGGGAGACCGCAAGTCTCCGAACACCACGGAAAATCGCCGCTTGTCTCTTGTCTCCTTTACTTTCAAGTAATTACTTTTATTGTATATTCATGATTGCTTGACTTAGAATTGCTTAGTATTATTTGTTAGATCAATTTAGCAATTCATACATAGAGACATAAATTAGTTAGTGCACTAGTGAGCCTAGTTGATTTAGGCTTTAATTGTCAAAACCTAGATTATCGCTTCCGCATTTATATTTGAGTGGGTTTTGACTTAGGGGTGTATTAGAGCGAATTGATTAGTGAGCGATTAATTTCGTAAATCGCCTATTCACCCCCCCTCTAGGCGCATCCTCGACCCTACAAGTAGTATCAGAGCCACGGTCACTCTCATTTTAGGCTTAATCGTCTAGAGAGTAAAAAGGATGGCGCCTAGCGGTCTAGTGCACTCACACGATCCACAAATGCTAAATGGTTCTAATTATGCTTCATGGAAAATATTTATGATTAATTATTTTAAATCCATGAGCCCACAAATTTGGTGGATCGTAGATGTCGGCATTTCTTCTCCAATTAATGATATTGCTCCAACTAAAGGAGAGGAGAAATGTCTACATCTCGACGCTCAAGCAACTAATGTTTTATTTAGCGTTGTGAGCGTAGATATTTTTAATCTCATTTGCAATCTCAAGAGCGCTCATGAAATGTGGACAAAGCTTCAAGAATTATATGACGTGTCCACATCTATCGAGGATTGCAATGAGGAGACGTCGGTTGATGACCTTTCAACATCTACATCAAGTGATGAACCGACAACTCCATCAACCTCAACCTACACCTCAAGCGACGACGAAGCTTCACTTATATCAAAAATTCATTGCTTCATAGCAAAAGGTAAAAATGAGGTAAACGATGATGAAAATGATGATGAGCCCACTTATGATGATTTAATGGATATGTTAGAGGAGCTCAATAATTATCTAGGGAAGGAGAAAACTAAATATAAAACTTTAAAGCTTGAACATGAATCACTTCAAAGTGATTATTATATGCTTAAAGAAAATCATGAATCACTCCTTCTCAAAGAAGTGTATAAATCTAAGGTGGACATAGGAATTTCTTGTGATATTCTAGATGACATGCCATGCTTAAATAATGATTCTTGCATTTCATCTAAAATAGAAATGTCCACCTCTTGTGAGGATTTAATCGATATGCCTTGTAGCTCAAAATCTATTGCTAGCATTTCCTCTATGTCTTGTGAGGCTAACCTTGTAGAGGAAAACAATGAGCTAAAAGCTCAAGTCATTAAATTGGAAAATGACTTGAAGAGGTGCGTTAAAGGAAAAGCCCTCCTCGATGAAATCTTGAGCAAGCCAAGGGCGCCTCAAGACAAGCGAGGACTCGGCTACATCTCCAAGAGGGAGAATAGCAAGACGAAGCACAATGCAAGACACTCGAAGACCATCAAGTGCTTCGCTTGCATCAAGAAGGGCCACCTCGCCTCCGTGTGCCCAAATCAAGTGGATAACAAGGCCACAACATCAACCATGAGGCAAACCGGTGTTGAGCACAACAAGAAGGTCAAGAGAGGACCAAACGGAGTAACGTGCTTCAATTGCCGGGAAAAGGGACATTTCGGTAAGGATTGTCCCAAAGGTACTACCCCTAAGCCCATTCTCATAAATGATAATTATTTGCTTAGAAAGGACAAGAATGGCAATGTGTTCGCCAAACTTGTCAAGTCCCCTATGCCCGCTAAAAATGATATTCATTTGCATAGGAAGAGTATTTCTAGAAATGTAATTGCTCAAAATAATAGATTTCCTAAGAATAAGAAAATTCATGATAATCATATGCTTAGGAAAAATAATTATAGCAAAACATTTGCTAGAAATGCTAGATCCTCTAAGCGTTCTTACTATAATGATTATCATATGCTTAGAAGAGATCAAACTAGAAATAATTTTGCAAAGTATCATTGCCCTCCTAAGCCATTTCATAAAAATGCTAAAATTAGGACCATTTGGGTTCCTAAAACTCTTGTGACTAATATTGTCGGACCCAACAAGGATTGGGTACCAAAGATCGCCTAAAAGACTTTTAGGTGATAAGAGATGGATTGGACGCTTGCACACTCATGGAGGAGAAGGATTATATTGATCTACAAGTGGTGTCAAGCATGAAGATAATCATGTCCATCATAAGCCAATGCCATCTCGGTAATAAGTATTTAAATTGATTACTATTATGTCTTATAGCCTTGTGTAGGTTATATTGTAATATTCATGTTAAAATCAATTTAGATTACTTGTTATGGCCACTTGCTCTTGCCTCTTATCTATTCTCTTAATTGCCAATCTTGAGCAAGTGTAGAAGTGGCACATTTAGGGGGAGTGTTAATTCATATTCATGTGTATCACATCCCTACGTGTGCCCATATTAATATAAGTGCATATATATATAATTTCAAAATCAAACCATTTAGCCAAAAGTCAATTTTGTATACTATTACTAATCTTATGAAAAACTAGTTGAAAAATGTATACAAATACTTTCAAAAGGTTTTCCAATGGTTTTGGCTTTACAAAAAAAAAATCTATTTTGAAAAGAAAATGAGTTTTAACTCCAAAATCTAGTTACTAGTATCTTGTTTTGGATTTAAACTTATAATTTTCATAGAAATAAAAGTAAAAGGATTTTGAAACTAATTCCAAAACGAAAATTCTAGAGTTGGTCATTCTTAACAACTTTCGTATTCAAAATATTTTCAAAAGACCAACCTAGCAAAAGATATTTGATTTTAAAACTCGCCGAAAAACTACACTTGACCCATAATGGTCATATTCTAGCACTTAGCGAGTTTCTCCATTTGGATCCATTCTTGTGTAGAATTGTGATTCAAAATGGCATTTTAGACTCATACACAAAATTCAAATCCATATATCTTACCCCATGCTTCATTTGAATTTTTGTGTTGATTGAATTTGACTTGATTTCTATTGCTTCTTCAAATTGGACTATTTAGATCAAAAGTCAAAATTCATATTTAAAAGGCCCAAATTTGCGAAAATCCTTGAAAAAGTATTCTATTAAGTATTCCAAATGTTTTACAAGCTTTCAAAATAAAAATTCTATGTTAAAATCTAATTTGGCTCAAAAACGATTTGATTTGAACCAAAATAGCCTAGATTAGCAATATGTCAAAATGATGGCATTCAAATTGGATTTCATATCAAATCTTGGCTATAAACAATCTTGATAAACCTATCTAAGCCATGAAAATCAAAATTGCATGAAATCCAAATTGAATTGCATTTTGAGGCTTTTTGTGAAAATCGATTTCCTTTTATGTCTCAAAGCGTAAATTGCCATATATTTTAAAATAAAATTGATTTTGAGAAAATTCTTTTTGCAAAATCTTCTAATTAGTCCAAAGTTCATCTCTGCAAAATTTCATATTTTTTGGACTTCATTTGAATCATTTTTGACAAAATTTGCTAAAATCGGGTGTTTCAGGCTGACAGATGCGGTTGGACCGCATGCCATGCGGTTGCACCGCCCTTAGGGCCGGTTGGACTGGGCTCCAACCGGTTGGACCGGCCATGGGTAGGTCAGCTCTGAATTTTCAGATTTTTCAAAGTTTATTTTTGGGATATCTTTTCATCGGTACCTCCTTTTTCAAAAATTCTTTTTGGAAATGATTCTTACTATCCCAAAGTTCATTTGTGCAAAATTTGAAAAATTCTAAAAAATTATTTGATCGCATTTTCAAGTGGTATCAGTTATGAGCACTTTAATTGGTTTAAAGAGTGATATTCACTTAATCTTTTGAAAAGACAAAACTTGTGCAATTCAAATGCAAATAACTCCATAATTCACCTGTTGAATATCTCAGGGAGTTCATTTATATCAAGTTTTGGGCACTTAATTGCTTCCAAGTGATATCATGTCTTTGTTTTGCTCTGATACTAAATCTTTTTGGACTTTATTAATCTATTTTGAGCTTTTCTTCTTTCGATACCCGTAAGTACTTATTGCTCTGATACCCATCAATGCTATCGATAATTCCTTCAAGTGGTATCAATCTTTGTGATTTGATCCTAAGTGGTATCAATTGAGAGTTTATTCACTTCATATGCTTACGAGTGGTATAATTGAGATTCCTTTCTTCAAGTGATATCATGGTTCTCATTATTCATTTCTTCTAGTGATATCCTTGATTATATGGATTCCTTTTTAAGTGGTATCATTGAATTCAATTATTTCCTACAAGTGGTATTTCATTGCCTCTTTGTAGTATCTTTCCGATACCCACATTCTTGATTAAGAATTTCCTCTCAAATTCAAATTGTAAGTTCAACCGCCTAAGACTTCTCTGTGTGAGAATCTTTATGTGTTGAAATACTTAAAAGAGGAAAATCTATCGTTGAGCTTTGTTCTTAAATCAAAATTTGAAAAGGCTCATTTCCTTTGGATCTTCAAGCAAGCCCTTGAGATTAATTTTTACAAGTGGTATCTATTGTCTCAAGTGGTATCTATTTCCTTTGGGTTCCTCGTTTGACCCTATTAGGCAAAGTGTTGGATTCTTTAAAAGAATCATATTGAAATTTGCAAAGCCTAATAAAATGAGGAGTGAATTATTTGAATGCGTTTCAAATAAACCGTGAGATACCCTTCATTGCTTCTTATGCTTATCTTTACAAGTGGTATCCATAATTGCAAGTACTTATTCTTCTTTCAAAGTGGTATACAAAGTCCCGAATATGGTCTCTTTTCGAGTTTTTCTTCTTTTGGTATCAGGCCATATTTCAAATGAAAACTTGTTTTATTCCTTGAATATCCTTTTCATTTGGGATTTCATTGCCTATCTTGTTCATTTGGCTTAAGTTCTTCAAATTCCACTCCAAGGTCATAAGTATGCACTCTAATTCTTATATGACCTTCATTAAAAAGGAATGATTAAAGTAAAAAGGGGGAGAATAATGAAATACAAAGGGAGAATTATTTCTTATGTTAAATGCCAAAAGGGGGAGATAATGATCAATCTTATTAATGATATATGTTTGCCAAAAAAAGGGGAGAATGTTTTTCCAAGTCAAATGCCAAAAGGGGGAGATAATGATAAATCTTATTAATGATAAATGTTTGCCAAAAAGGGGGAGATATAATTGAAATATTCTTTTAAGATGGTTTATCCATTTTTTGGTGTTTAATGCCAAAAGGGGGAGAATTAGGAAGCTTAATGTCATTTGGTTTAAAAAGTAAGCTTAATTTGATTAAGGGGGAGAATTAATATGCATATGTGTTCAATTAGCTTAAATTCTCTCAACATGTTAGTTTTAACCCAAATGTGCTCATTAAGCTTGGATTTGTCATTAATCACCAAAAAGGGGGAGATTGTAAGTTCAACCTTCATTAGTTATGGTTTTGGTGTTAATGACAAATCTAATCTTGTGTTAATGACAAATCCAATATTGAGTTTATCCCTAATGCGATATTGTTCTTAATGACAATCTTATATCAAGACTAACTTGTTTATTTAGAATATCTTTGATTAGTCTCATCGCATTGAAAAATGGAAAACCCGAGGTATGTATGCATACTCATTATAGTATTAATTGCATACTTTGGATTCAAGTTAAAGTATGAACATTCCCATTGAAATAACTACAAAAGTGTGCATCATGTTTCCCAATCTATATATTATATGGATGCACATATTTAGGGGGAGTTCACACTCTAACTTGAAGAGTCAATTTAAATGATAAATGATAATTTAAATTGAGTTCATTTGTCCTGTTATTCGTTAAAGAACACTTCATCATGTGTTGATGGTGTTTTGTGATTAATTAAGGACAAATGAATAGTTCTTAAGTATAATAAAGCATGAGTTGTATTATTGTACTTAAGACACAATTAAATCATTTCAATTGATTTAGGTTGTGCTAAATTGATCTAAAGGCATCCATTATGTGTTAATGGAGTGCAAGAGATAATTGAGACAACCATGCATCTTGGACTAACGGTTTTCATGAGTTATGTTTGAGTTAGGTCCAAAGATGAATGAGATGATGAGAACGGGACAAGGACGGCATCATGAGTTGATGGGCGCCAAGAGTGGATCCGAAGAAGAGTCGAGTAGAGATCCGGGGAGAAATCAAGTGATGATTATAAAGACCCCAAAGGGATTGCTTGTCTTGCGGCAAAGGTATAATTAGATAGGCTAAGGACTTTATAGTCTTTGAGTCTAAGGTTTTATCGCCGTGCTATTAAGAGGGTCGCTTCCTAGCTTGAGTTTCATCATGTGTTGGTGATCTCAATCCGCGTTCACTCAAAGCTCAAATCTTATTTGATTTGGTTTTTGCATGAGGGTTAACCATTTGGCATGTGTTGCGAATGGGTTAAACTTATGCTTGGTTGTATTTGGTTTTCGCATTATGCTTTGATTTGCATGTGTTGCAAATAGGATAAGCTAGTGCGTTGGCTTTTGCGTGAAGTTCACTTTTGCATGTGTTGCATTAGTTGAAGCTTCACGTTCTGGTTCGCAAAACAAATCTTTCTTAAAACCTTGGCGTTGCTTGGAGCTAAGTTTTGCATGTGTTGCAAAAGGAGAGAGCTCAAGCATGACTTAGTGCTTGTGTGTTTGTATGGAGCTAGAGGCTTGCATGTGTTGCGAGTAAAGAGCTCATACTTGAGATTTGGTTTTGGTGTTAGTTCGATTTGGTGTTGCATTGAACTAGAGAATTGCATGTGTTGCAATTAGAGAGTTCATGCATCTTGATTTGATGTTGCTTGGAGCTAGACTTTTGCATGTGTTGCAAAGAGTAGTGCTCAAGCATGAAATGGTTTTATTGCGTTATTTGCAAGTTCGTTGTGCTTGAATAAACCGAGGTTTATGAGTCCGAAATTCGAGAGCATGTGAGTGGGGCTTGCAACGGAGTTGGCAAGTTGACCGGTCTTGTGTTGACCTTCACATGGCTAGGGGATTAATCTCATAAACTCGAGTTTGATTTGCTTAATACGATTTGCGAATAGTTCTTGAGTCAATTGAGAAATGCGTTTTTGCAATTTGGGTTGAATTCTTTGAGCATGGGCTAAATTGGTGCAAATGTGTTTTGCACGGGTGTATGATCATGTGTTGATCATCTTGAGGCTCAAAGAATTGCATTTGGATCTTCGGAGAAAAAGTTTGTGAAAAATCCAGAATTGTGTGGTGTGACCAACCTTTGATTGGTGTGACCAACCTTAGGGCTTCGGTGTAAATGGGTGGTGCAACCAATTGTCATGCGGTCCAACCAATTGTCGTGTGGTCCAACCAATTGTCATGCGGTCCAACCAATTGTCATGCGGTCCAACCAATCGTCATGTGGTGCAACCGGCCATGGAGAGGTGCAACCGACTTTAGGGTTTCAGTGTGTATTCTCCAGAACGGCTGGGTTTTCGGTTTTTGCCGGGCGGTGCAACCGGTTGAAGGGCGGTGCGACCGGCCAGGGGTTGGTGCAACCGGCGGCGCGTCCTGGCCTACGCGGTGCGACCGGCCCCCAGGCGGCTTGATTTTTCCAGAAGCTCGCATTTTCGGTGTTTTGCTGATTTTGTGCAGGCGGTCGGACCGGAGGTAGTGCGGTCGGACCGGCGGCTCTTGACCGGGTGGTGCGGTGCGGCCGCCGTGTAACGGTCGGTTTTCCGACCGTTGGCCTGTGAGGACCGGTCGGACCGGATTTTCCTGTTTTCTGCCCGTTTGGAGCCCCAACGGCTAGTTTTCTTGTGGGAGGCTATAAATACCCCCTTGGGGGGCTTGGGGCTGTTGTTGTTGCTGTGTTTTGAGGTTGTGGGAGTGAAGTGCATGTGTTGCTCTTCCCCATTTGATTCTTGAGCTAAGAGTGAGACTAATTGCATTCGTTGCAATTAGGAAGTGGTTTGGGTACCTCTTGTGCATGTGTTGCACTTGAGGAGGCCTTGTGCATGTGTTCCACTTGGTGATCACCGAGGAGCGCATTCGTTGTGCCCGGTGAAGTTCAAGCGAAGGAGCGGCTTGTTACTCTTGGAGGTTGCCGACTCCTAGACGGCAGAGAGGCGTCGTCTTGCGGAGCTCTCAAGGTGTGAAAGCCGGCAAGTTTGTGAAGGTTCGGGTTGAGCCTACGCGAGCGTGAAAAACCACGACTAGTGGAAAGAGGCGGTGCTCGAGCGGGAGCTGGTCCGAGTCGTCGGGCTTGCCTCAACGTGGACTAGGGAGACCGCAAGTCTCCGAACACCACGAAAAACGCGTTTGTCTCTTGTCTCCTTTACTTTCAAGTAATTACTTTTATTGTATATTCATGATTGCTTGACTTAGAATTGCTTAGTATTATTTGTTAGATCAATTTAGCAATTCATACATAGAGACATAAATTAGTTAGTGCACTAGTGAGCCTAGTTGATTTAGGCTTTAATTGTCAAAACCTAGATTATCGCTTCCGCATTTATATTTGAGTGGGTTTTGACTTAGGGGTGTATTAGAGCGAATTGATTAGTGAGCGATTAATTTCGTAAATCGCCTATTCACCCCCCCTCTAGGCGCATCCTCGACCCTACAATTGCATTATTAGTATTTCTTTTATGGTTGCTTAGTGCATTTTGAATAATGATTTGTAAGCTCTAGAAGAGCACAAACTTTCTCATGAATGGATATGCAATTTATTCTTTATTCCAATATTCTATTTTTGCAAGCAATGCTTGAATTATCTTGCTGCTCTCTGATTAGCATTATATTTTTGTATAGAATCTATGTAGCGCCCCAATGGAGGAGATATGCATCGTTGATAGTGGCACAACAAATACCATCTTAAGAGAGTTTAAGTACTTCCAGTTGATCACAAAGAACGCTGAAAAGATTACTACGATCGTAGGAAGTGATTCATATATAATAGGCTCTGGAAGAGCCACGATTATATTACCAATGGGTACTACTTTGGTCATTGAAGAAGCCCTCTTGTACCCTGAATCAACGCATACTCTCTTAAGTTTTAAAGACATCCGCACCAATGGGTTTCACGTAGAAACAAATGAAGAAAATGGCAAAGAATGTTTGTGCATTGTGAAGCACGCGGTATGTGGAAAAATGGTATTAGAAAAATGTCCCTCATATGAATCTGGGTTGTACTACACGAAAATTCATGCACCCGAAGTGTATACTTCTTTGAAGACTGTCTTTAGAAGCTCTGAATTATTTTCTTTATGGCATTGTAGATTAGGTCATCCTGGTCTTAGAATGATGAGAAATATAGTTAACAACTCGCAAGGTCATGCCATTAATGTTAAAAATTTCCCAAATCATGAAGATTTTGTGTGCCATACATGTGCCACCAGGAAATTAATAACTAGACCTTCTATTATAAAAGTGCAAAATGAAATCCCTGCATTCCTGGAACGCATCCAGGGGATATTTGCGGCCCAATTCAGCCATTATCAGGGCCATTTTGGTACTTCATGGTGCTGATTGATGCCTTCTCGAAATGGTCGCATGTATGTTTGCTGTCAACAAGAAATCATGCTTTTGCAAAGCTGATCTCGCAGATCATCAGAATTAAGAATGCATTTCCTGATCATCGTGTGAAGTCCATTCGAATGGACAATGCCGGTGAATTTACTTCTAAGGCATTTGATGATTATTGCACAGCAACTGGAATAACCGTTGAGCACTCTGTACCACACGTCCATACGCAAAATGGACTAGCTGATGCACTAATAAAGAGGATCAAGTTCATAGCACGACCATTTTTGTTGGGTTGTAACTTGCCCAACACTTGTTGGGGGCATGCAGTCCTACATGCGTGATACTCATCAATTTCAGACCATCGACCTACAACACCCATTCACCTAGCACTCTGTACCACACGTCCATACGCAAAATGGACTAGCTGAAGCACTAATAAAGAGGATCAAGTTCATAGCACGACCACTTTTGTTGGGTTGTAACTTGCCCAACACTTGTTGGGGGCATGCAGTCCTACATGCAGCAGCACTCATCAATTTCAGACCATCGACCTACAACACCCATTCACCTATGCAGCTAGTGCAAGGGGTTATCCCGAAAATTTTCCATCTTATATAGAAAATTTGGTTGTATGGTGTATGTACCTATACCATCCCTACAACGCATCGCAATGAGCCCCTCCGCAAGTCTGGGATATATGTTGGTTATGAGAGTGCATCCATAATTCGGTATTTGGAACCCATGATTGGAGACTTGCATACAACCGATTATTGATTGCATCTTTGACGAGGATCGTTTCCGTCATTAGGGGAGAAATCAACCTTTGGATGAAAAATACCGGGAAATCATATGGCATTCCACTGGGATCCCCGCTCATGACCCCCGCACTAATGAAGCAAATCAAGAAGTCGAAGATAATTGATTTGCAAAACCTCGCAAATGAACCGCTCGATCATTTTGTGATCCAAGAGCATGGTTAAGTCGCATGTACTGCTAGAAATGCACCAGAGAGGGTTGAAATACCAAAGAAAGCAGAAGGTATCCCTCATCCGGTTCAGAGGCCTCAAAGAAAAAGGACAAGAAATATGGTTTCTCAAACCCAAAGTACCCGGAGACGTCTGGAGAAAAAAAAGGCAAGAGGACTTACCACATCCATTCACGAAAATGCCCCAACACAAGAAGGGGAGCCAGTTGAGACCTGGCACTGGAAAAAGCCTATGGAAAAGGTAATTCTAGATCTGAACCTTCCATTGCACGAAGCCACCGGAAATAATGTGTGCACACACATAGGCGATGAAAAACTAAAGGAACTTGCTCCTATGATGGGGAATAGCAAAGAAGAGCAAGCAGAAGTGCATGAAGAAGCACCCCATGATGAAATGGCCATAAACTTTGTTACAACGGGAGAATCCCTGAATAGAGCAACAGCCAATATCGATGCATACTTCGCAAAGAAGATTGCCATAATCATCGACCATAATCCCGAGTCTGCATCACTTGCAGAATGCAAGAAAAGGCTAGATTGGGAAGACTGGAAGAAGGTAATCACCGCAGAATTAGTCTCTCTGAACAAATGAGAGCTGTTTGGGCCAGTATGTCGCACGCCTCCCCATATAAACCCCGTAGGTCACAAATGGGTCTTTGTTTGGAAGAGGAATGAAAACAACAAAGTTGTAAGGTACAAAGCAAGGCTTGTGACGAGGGCTAGGCACTCGTTGACCGGTGGCGGCGGTCAACGGATCCCCAAGCTCGGAAGGCCCGACCGCGACACAGGTGCATCTTGGGCCTTCGACCTAGAGCGCCAGGACCCGAGCTCGACCAAGGCCGACCTCAAGCTCGGCGGGATCTCGCTCAAGCCCGGTCCGCCTCAGGATTTCGGATCGGCATTTGTGGGAAGTTACCAGAGAACGGGTCGTGGGGATGACACGGAGTCTGCGACAAGTCCGGCGATTGCCACCGGCCTTCAACGTATGCGTGAAGGCCCTTCGAGGATATCTCCACCGATATGCGTCTGAGAGGAGTATAAAGACCAGGACCTTGCAGGATCCGGGGGACACGAAGAAAAACACAACACACAGCAGCTCGAGCTAGGAATCACCATTGCTATCTTGAGTTGTAAACACTTCCTTGTACACCCATATAACGAAAATCACCGCCGCAAGGCGACTGGAGTAGAGCTATTACCTTCACAGGGGCTCGAACCAGTATAAACCCTCGTCTCGTGATCGTTGTCGTCTTGCTCCGACCATCTCCACGATCGATTTTCTTCCTCCGATTCGAGCAAAGCGCTTCGGGTCCCATAACATTCGACCCCACCTCGTTTCTTGCGGTTGGCGATCCCGATCGTCGACAATTTGGCGCCACCGTGGGGCCGATTGTTTTGCTCTTTTCGAGAACGACACCAGATCCTGTGAGCATGGCGCCCTTCATCGATGGATTTTCCTCGCACGGACTCGACTCGTGTCCTCGTTCACGCTTCGCCCGCCGCTCGAAAGCCGACGCTCGATGGCGGATGGTCAAGGCGCCGAGGAGATGCAGATGACCGTGATCCGCAGACTTCAAGACGCCCGCACGGATGGTGCAGGTTGCCATCAACCAAGCCATAACCGCTCTCCGGCGGGAGGCCCAGGAGAAGGCCAGCACGTCTTCTGAGCCGCCCAGGCTCCCTCCTACCGGGGAGCGCCTCCGCGCTATCGCCCGGATCATGGCCGACCCCGATAGGGCGAGGTCGAGCTCTTTGGCCGAGCCTCGACCGAAGAGCTCGACGGCCGCGACCGAGGTCGAACCTCTGCAAAGACCGGTCAACACTCGGGGACCCGCTCCCAGAGAAGTAACGATAACACGTCACGTCGTCACCCGCGTCGGACGCCTCCTGCGCAGGAGGAAGCCCCCGGGCAAAGGGCTCGGGACGAGGCTTTGACACAGACGCGCCCGGCGTCCCACGGGCACCGCGCCCACCAGACGGACCGAGCCGAGCCACTCTGAGTCGGTGGCGGAGGTCTGTGGACCTCTCCGGGGCGTTCGCCCAGACGCCGAGGGTCTAGGACCGCTGCGTTACCAACGGTGATTCCGTGCGGCACCAAGGTCGTTCCCACGCAGTTGGGCACGCCACCTCGACTCCGAGTCCCGGCGGCGAGGATCTTGTCGGCGACGACCACGATCGGCGCCCCTATCGACCTATGGCGCATGGCGATTCGACTCAAGCGGCCTTCGCCGCGTCGGTGGCTACTTCAGTTCAAGCCCGCTGACTGATCGAGCGCCGACGGGACCAAGAACCGGACGAGTTCGATCCATCTACTCGACCGCTATCTGGCGCGGGGGACGAGCTCGTGATGGCCAACTACCTCCGGCCGTCTTTGGGCCGACGGGCCGCGAGACTCGCTTTTTAACCGTAAGCTTTGGTTCCTTCAGGTCGTGGCGACAAATCCAGAATGCCCTTCGCTCCAACTTCCAGAGTTGTTACGAGCGGCCGGGCAGGAGAAGGACCTAGATCGTGTCATCCAGGGCAAGAACGAGCCGCTACGCGACTTCGTGCGGCGATTCATCCGCACAAGGAACCTGATCCCGAGCATTTCTGACGAGGCCGTCATCAAGGCCTTCAAGTTCGGGGTCCGCGATCGGCGCCTAACCGAGGACCTGGAGATCACCTCGAGGCTCAGCGTCAACAAACTTTTCCGCATGGCGGAGCGATCTGTGACGCGACGACGCCGTCCGCCTGAACGCGATTACGACCAAGGTAAGCTTGGTCTGAACCAAACAGAGGCCGGCCCGTCCAACTCCCGGGGCGCCGACCAGGGCACCACCACCAAGAAGCGAAAGCGCAATCGCAGAGGAGGCGGAGGGCTACCGCGGGTGGTTGTCTCGGTGGATGGCCAGCGCGAGGTCCTTGAGGTCCGAGGTCAAACTCGGGGGGACTCCAAGCCTCGCCAAGGTCGACCCCGACCTCACCAAAGCGAAGAACCAAATTTCAAAGAGGAGGGCTAACGTGCGGTCCCGTGAGCCGATGCTCGACCGCAGGGGGCCGAGGGGCGCGCGGGGTATGACGAGGCCAAATTCTGTCTATTCCACAGGGCGGCCGGCCACGACCTGCGGGCCTGCAGGGCGTGGCAGAATAAGCTGGACGCTTTCTATGATGGGCGGGGAGAGATGCCCGTGCTCCCGAAGGATGACGACCAGCCCGACCGGGTGAATGCCGGCGCGGAGCACGACGACCTCGATTTGGAGTTCCAGCAAGGCGAGCGCCGGATCGATGTCATCTTCGGTGGCTCGTCGGCCTACCAGACCAGGCGCGAGGTCAAGGCCGCCGCTCGAACCATCTACTGGTCACATTGGGAAGCCATCGTCGGCCGCAAATGGGGGGCCACCATCACCTTCTCTCGGAGGACGCTCTCCCGGTATGGCCCGAGACACGAAGACCGCTTAGTCGTGACCCGACCATCAGCAACACCGCGGTCGGTCGCGTCATGGTCGACGGCGGCAGCTCTCTTAACTTGCTGCAGGCAGGGGCGCTTGACCGGATGCAGATTCCTCGGTCGAAGGTCAAGAGCGTCACGATTCCCTTCTTCGAGATCGTGCCCGGGAGCTCGACCATTCCCCTGGGGTAGGTGGTCTTGCCCGTCACCTTCGGTGGCTCGGACAACTTCCGCACCGAGCTGGTCACCTTCGAGGTGGTCGAGGGCGACCTCCCGTACAACGCCATCCTCGGGCGGCCCGCCTTGGTCAAGTTTATGGCCGCCAACCACTATGGCCACCGGTGCATGAAGCTGCCTGGCCCCAACGGTGTCATCACTATGCGAGGCGACCTACAGGCGGCGCACGGCTGCGAAACCAAGGCTTTGGCTCTCGCGGGCATACTCCCCAAATACGTGCGAGAGCAGCGGAGAAGAATGCTTTCGCGAGGCGGCGATCCAGCCCAGCGGAGCGACGAAGGCCGTGCCGCTCGACGAGAGCGACCCGACCAAGTGCGTTCATGTCTCGGCCGGGCTGAGTCCCAAATAGGAACTCGAGCTCGTCACCTTCCTTCGCGCTAACAAAGGTATATTCGCTTGGGAACCCGCGGACATGCCTGGCGTCCCGAGGGAGGTGATCGAGCACAAATTGCAGGTGGGATCCGGCTCCCGACCTGTGCGCCAGAAGCTGCGTCGCTTCTCCCCGGAGAAGGTCGCAGTCATCAAGGAGAACCTGGACAAGCTTTTGAAAGCTGGGTTCATCCGGGAGATTGATTACTCTGAGTGGCTGGCCAACCCAGTCATCGTTCAGAAGAAAGGCGGAAAGTGGAGAATGTGCGTCGACCATACGGGGTTGAACTCGGCTTGCCCGAAGGACAACTTCCGCTTCGCGATCGACCAAATCGTCGACTCCACCGCAAATGCCGGATGTTGAGCTTTACGGATGCTTACTCGGGTACCACGGATCAAGTTGGCGGTCGGCGGCGAGAGCAAGACGACCTTCATCCGCCATTTGGCACCTATTGCTACGACCATGTCATTCGGTTCTGCGCAATGCGGGGGCCACTTTTCAGCGTCTGATGACCAGGACGTTCGAGCCGCAGATCGGGCGGAACCTCGAGGTCTACGTGGACGATATTATAGTCAAGAGCCTCTCTGAAGGCGACCACGTTCGTGACCTCGAGGAGACCTTCGCCAACCTGAACAGGCACAATATCAAACTCAACCCTGAAAAGTGCGTGTTCGGGCGCGTCCAGAAGGTGCTTTCGGCTACATGATCGGGGCTCGGGGTTGGTCCAAACCGGAGAAGATCGAGGCGATCGAAGATGGCGCCCGACCTCGATCAGCGGTGCAAAGCCTCACCGGCCGCCCTCGGCGAGTTCATTTCGAGGCTTGGCGAGCGTGGCCTCCCATTCTTTCGGACCCTGCGCAAGCACGGGGGCTTTGAATGGACTCCAGAGGCGCAGCGGTCCTTCGACGACCTGAAGGCGTACCTGTCGTCCCCACCCCTCCTTACAACGCCACAACCTGGTGAGACGTTACTGCTCTATCTCGCGGCCACCCCCATGCTGTTAGTGCTGTCCTGGTGGCGGAACGGGGGTCTCAGCAGCACCCCATTTATTACGTCAGCGAGGTCTTGCACGGCCCGGCGAAGCGCTACCCGCAGAACGGTTGTTGTACGCTCTCCTCATGGCCAGCGCAAACTCGGCACTATTTCGGCGCGACTCCGTGGTCGTCGAGCAACTTCCGCTCGGGGACATCTCGGAACCGGAAGGTGGCGGACGAATCGCCAAGTGGGCCATGGAGCTGGCGGCGTTCGACGTCCGGGTCGTGGCACGCACGACCATAAAGTCTCAAGTACTCGCTGACTTCGTGGTCGAGCAGACGTCGCAGCCCGCTCCCGAGCTTCAAGACGAAGAGGAGAAGCCCTGGGTCATGTTCTTCGACGGCTCGAGGTCCTTCAAGCGCTCGGGGGCTGGGATCCTTATCCTTACCCCACACGGCGACAAGTTGAGGTACGTAATTCGTTTTGGCTTCCCGGCGACCAACAATGTGGCGAGTCTGAAGCCCTCTGGCGGCTTCACGAGCTTGCAAGGCTTTGGGTGTCGTCGCTCTGGTCGTTAAGGCGACTCGGCTCGTCATCAACCGGGTTCAACAAGGACTACCAATGCTCGGGAGACTTCGATGGCAAAGTACCTCGCCGAGGTGCGTAAGATGGAGAAATGGTTCCGAACTTGAGCTCGAGACATCCATCAAAGCGGGACAACTCCGGCGTAGACTTCCTCTCCAAGCTCGGCTCCTCCGACAGCGACATCCCACCGGCGTCATCACGAGACGCCGCCCCCCGTCGATTTCCGACCAGGAAGTCATGGTCGCCGCGGTCGAGGGTGTTCCCTCCTGGGCCGCGGCCATCCACGATTTCCTCTCACGTGGCAACCTGCCACCCGACCCTGCCGAGAGGAGCCGGATCAAGCGCCGGGCAAGTCTATACACGCTCGTCGAGGGAAAACTCTACAGACGACATGTTTCCGGCATCCTGGCACGGTGCATCTCCACAGAGGAGGGTAAGTACCTACTACATGACATTCACTCAGGCCTCTGTGGGGCGCACTCTTCGTATAGGACAATGGTCGGCAAGGCCTTCCGAATGGGGTACTATTGGCCTTCGGCGCTTCAGGATGGTCGTGATATCATCCGCACTTGCCGACCATGCCAGTTCCACGCCCGGAAGTCGCATCAGCCCGCCTACGCGCTCCAGACCATTCCGCTCGCCTGGCCCTTCTCGACATGGGGGCTGGACATCCTCGGCCCTTTTCCTCAAGCAACCGGGGGGAAGAGGTTCCTGTTCGTCGCTGTCGACACCTTCACCAAGTGGATAGAGGCTGAACCGGTCTCGACCATAACTGCTCGGGCGGCGGTTCGTTTCTTCCGCTTGTTCGTGGTCACCAGGTACGGGGTTCCATGCAAAATTATCACTGACAACGGTACTCAGTTTACCAGCGAGTTGTTCCAGGAATTTTGCGAGGAACTCGGCATCAAAATCTGCTTCGCAGCGGAACGCGCCAACGGGCAAATTGTCCAGGGCGTCAAGAAACGAGTCGCAGATGAGCTCGATCGATACGGCAAGGCCTGGGTGGACGAACTTCCCACCGTCCAATGGTCTATTCGTTACCCACGACAAGCCGAGCCACGGGGTCCACACCCTTCCGGCTCGTGTTGATCGAGGCCGCCCCGCCTCCCGAGGTCATCTTTGGGCTCTGCAAGGGTCAGCTTGGTCGACCAGTCGACCGAGCACGAACGGTCTCGACCTCACCCTCGCAGAAGAAGTAAGATGGCGTGCACTAAATGCGATCAACGCACTACGCAAGCTCTTCGCAGACA
The DNA here is from genome assembly GCA_036346375.1 of Guadua angustifolia. Lineage (NCBI taxonomy): Eukaryota > Viridiplantae > Streptophyta > Magnoliopsida > Poales > Poaceae > Guadua > Guadua angustifolia. Next base: position 753,074 of record CM070514.1, on the reverse strand, counting down.
TGCGTCTCGGTCGTACGACCTAGGAAGCTCCTTGTTGGGGACCTAGCCTCGAGGCGGATTGAGCTCGCCCGGCACCAACAAGTTATCCTCATGGGAGGGCCCTATAGAGTTGTTTCAACAGATGCGACGGGCTTACCGGCTAGCGATGCCCGATGGCAGAGAGCTCTCTAGCTCGTGGAACATAGATCAGCTTCGGAAGTTTTATGTGTAACCTCTATGCCTCACATTTCAATAAAAGCTGGTCTTTCATTTTTGCCTTTTTTTTACCTGCTTCCACTGGTATTGCCGCTTTTTCTTTTTTCGGCGGCTCTTCTTTTTTCGAACACGACCTTTGTGCACAGCGCATTCGCTCCTAGTCTAAGTGACGCGGTTTTTTACGTTCACCCCCAGCGGACGAGCTAAACGTAAGCCGACCTTCTTCGCAATCTAGCTCTCCCCTGTGCCCGGGCTCGAGCCAGGAACCCCACCGCTTTGACGGTCGAGCAATGCGCATGGTCGCAAGGGTCGTGCGCGCACTAATCTATTTAACGATGTTCGCCTCGTGTCCTTCTACCTCTGCGAATTGTTCCTCAACTTTGCAGGTCGTGGCCTCTCGTCCGTATCTACGTCTTGTGCCCAAGGCACGCGTCGCTCGACCTCGGGCCCAACGGGGGCTGGGTAAGGCTACCCTATCGGCGCACGACCTAAGGAGCGCGTGCACGGCTAACAGGCGTAACAAAAAAGACTTCAAGTATCCCCAAACAACGAACTCACAACAGGGACGAGGTTTCTTTGTTCACCAAAAGCGATCTGTTTCTGTTAAGTACATTCCTTGCTTTTTAAAGTCTTTTACAGGTCGGCCATCTCGCGGGCAAGCTTCTCTTGCTCGAGCTCGGCGACTTTGGTCCTCAGGGCCGATAGCTCACTCTGGTTCTGAAGGGCCACCGTGGAGGCATCCGCAGCTCGGCGCCGTTCGTCTTGGAGCTGGGTCATCGCACTCGTCGCCGCCCTTTTGGCACGCTCAAGCCTCCCTTCAAGCTCCGAGACCTTGGCCTCGAGCTCGGGGGACGCTTTCGCCGAGGAAGACCGGTCCGCGGCGGCCTTCTCCAGTGCCTCGACCTTGGCCCGCTCGTCCTCGACTGCCTTGTTGGCGCGGCCGAGCTTCTCTTCGAGTTCCAGGATCTTGGCCTCGAGTTCGGGGGACGCCTCTGGTAGGAGAGGCGCCCGCTCTGCAGCAGCCTTCTCCAGGGCTTCAACTTTGGCCCGCCGACTGAGCGCCTTGGCCGACCGTCGCGGCGTTCTTGCTTTCGGCGGCCTTATAACCGTGGTCACGTTCGAGGCTCGGCTCGCTCGAGCTCCGCCGCATGGGCTACTTCTTGCGCCTCATAAATCGTCTGGCGCCAAATCATCAATCTCTGGGCCTTCGCCGAGCTCTCCTTGCTCGACCTCAATGGTCCGGATGAGCTCGACGCTCATCCTCCAGCGCTCTATTGCGTCGAAGGCCCTTCAAAGACGCGGCGGCATGCTCTTGGAGGCCTTGTAGCCCTTGGGTGGCATGGTCGATCACCTTCACGACGAAGGAGGCCCAAAGTGAGGAATAAGGAGCACAAAGGCTACCAACTACGAAATGCGCGGAAAGACTTTTACCTTGCGGAGATGGCCTTCCAGGCGTACGCGAGCAAATTCCTCGCGGTCGTCAATACGATCACGGGGGATCTCTTCCTCCTCGTCGACCGGGCGATCAGATGTCAAGGTCGACCCGACCATTGGCCTTCGGTAGGGATCTTGAGTTACCGCCCTAGGGGCGGCTGGTCGTCTGTCACCTCCTCTAGGGGTTCGGCCCGTCGGCGAACGGAGAAGGCGCGACGGCGGATCGTCCCGGCCTTGCGCCGGTGGCCCACCGTCTCCGGCTCAAGGGGACGGGCACCGTCCGCCACGGATTCTCGACCTCCACGGCCGGGTGCGCGGCCTCGGTGCCGACGCCTTGCCGCCTCTGGGCAGTCATGAGCCCTGCGGCTGGTCACCTTCGGTGGCGGGTGGAATCGCTGACCTCGGCGCGAGGCGGCCGTGGTCGGGAGCTTCGAGTGCCGCCGCGGGCCCGACCACAGCTCTGGGCATCCTCCCTCGCGGTGGCGCCGGGAGAATCGACAACGGCGGCTGCATCATGAGCCTCGCCGGTGTCAAAATCCGCGCTGGTTGCGGGCTGGAGCTCTTCATCGTCCGAATCATCAAGGGCCTGGTCGAACTCACCGACCGGAACCAGGCTCGACGACCCCGACGGAGTCGCGTTGGGCGCAAAAGGCGACGCGGGACCAACTCAAACGTATCCTCCTCCTCGGACTCGGACTCGCCCTGGACAATAGCCATCGTCAAAAGGGGCAAATTTCGAGCTCGGGTGCTCACGGTCTGCGATCAAAAGCATACACTAAGCCAGAAAGATGCGAAAGGCACTAGCGAGCCGGGATGCAAAGAATTTACCTGGGTCACCAGTCTCCGTCTCGCCGAGGGTCGTCGAAGGTCTTGTTGCCCCAATGCTGAGGGGGCGCCTCGCTTGCGCGTCCTCGCGACCTGGGATCTCAAGGTCCGAGCCGGCTCAGATCGCCCGCCTGGCGAGGCAGGCTCGAGCCGGGCGGGGTACCAAGACTGGCGGCCGCGCCAAGCTCTTCCGCTGCAAAGGGAAAATCTCATCAAGCGCAAGGCACATGAACTCGGGCTCGAGGCTCGGCCGGTAGGGTCCTTACCGTGGCGCGGTTCCCCCACTCGACATGAGGCCTCTTCGCCTCCTGACGGCTTGTCGTGGCTGAGGGGGGTCTCTTCCTCCCCTTCTTGCTCTTGCCCCCGCCGGCAGCGGGAGCATCCTCCTGGCTGTATCAAACAGCTCCTGATGGTCCTGAGAACTTGCGTGGGTCGAGGGCCTTCGCTAAAAACAAGATCAAGGGCAAGGTCGGGACGGCTTGCCTCGGCCTTCCGCCAAGCACGTTCTTGGGACCGGATCGTCGAGGTATATCCATCGCGACTTTCGCGAACATTTCGAACATCTGCCGGAGACTAAGTTCTTCCGGTCTTTGCAAGAACATGGGGTCGGGGAAAAAATTTGGAGGATGAATCTCGAGAAGAAGTTCCAAGGGCGGAGGTCTTGCCTGTCGAACCTTCACGAGTGGGGTCGTCGCGTCTCGTGATCTCATAGAACGGGTGCTCCCTCCTCCGCATGAGAGGGGACCCGCCTTGAGAAGTCGACGGCGATTGCCTGCCCGGTGAGGCCACGCGTGGCGCAGATATGTATGGCAGCAATGGCCTCCTCGTCGACCTCCAGATCTTCGGGCTCGGGGGTCTCCTTCTTCTCGGTGACGGGGGTCCCCTCGTACGTCAGAGCCCCGAGCTCCCCTTTCTTCAGATAAAACCACCGCTCGGGCCAGGGGCCAAGTGAGTCCCGGCGGCGACTGCCGGAAGAGCCATTTGAGTCGGTCCGAAAGTCGAATCTGAACATCCGACCACGTGGTCTTTCCGGGCGGAAGAGGGAGTAATAGCGGAAGAAACGGCGAGGGTGGGAAGGATTCGTGAATCCCTCGCCTGAGATGGGAAAAGATGGCGGCGTAGGGCGGAATTCGGTGCGAGTTGATGAGCTCTATTTCGCAGCCTAGAAAGGGCGTCGCCACGAACTCGCTCTCCGGCGTCCCGAGCCAAGGAGGCGTAATGCTCGTGCGACGATCGCATCATCCTCGGGCGAGGTTGGTCTCGCCGCCAAGAACCGCCATGTCACGGGTCCACTATCCCGTGGTCTCGAGCTCCTTCATCCTCGCGGACGACGTGGTGCTCCTTCCAAGCTTGGTCATGGCGCCAGTAAGCGCTTGGTCGAGGGAGCGAAAGGAAGGGGCCTTGCTCGGGCGAGGAGGCTAGAAGACAAAGGGCGCAAGGGCGGAGGTTTTTTGACTGGAGGTGCGGCGCTGGTCTTAAGAACCGTAACGCTCCGAAGCCCAGTCCGCGGCGCCTTAAAAGACGTGCCAACCGTGATTTGACGGGCGCAATTAAGGCTGAGTCAAACACCGCCAGTGCACACCAAGATTCACATCCGTATCCGACATCGAGAAGACCGAAGGTCGCCAGGTGTCGAGGCCAAAAGACTTGCTTTGTGGTCTCCGCCCGACCTCGACCAAGGAGTTTAGACCTACGAAGGTTTTCTCCATCTCGAGAATAAGGCTCGAGGTCGTCCGAGGTTCCTCAGACCTAGAGCCTCGGGGCTAGGACGAGGGTGGGCACTCGTTGACCGTGGCGTCGCGATCAGCGGATCCCCAAGCTCGGAAGGCCCGACCGCGACACAGGTGCATCTTGGGCCTTCGACCTAGAGCTGTGGACCCGAAGCTCGACCGCGCTCGACCTCAAGCTCGGCGGGATCTCGTTCAAGCCCGGTCCATACAGGATTTGGATCGGCATTTGACCGGAAGTTACGGAAGAGCGGGTCGTGGGGATGACACGGAGTCGCGACAAGTCCGGCAAGGCCGCCGACCTTCAACGTCGCGTGAAGGCCCTTCCGGGATATCTCGACCGTATGCGTCTGAGAGGAGTATAAAGACCAAGGACTTGCGAGGCTCGAGGGGACACAAAGAAAAACACACACACAAGCCAGCTCGAGCTAGGAATCACCATTCTTTGTCTTGAGTTGTAAACACTTCCTTGTACACCCATATAACGAAAATCACCGCCGCAAGGCGACTGGAGTAGAGCTATTACCTTCACAGGGGCTCGAACCAGTATAAACCCTCATCTCGTGATCGTTGTTGTCTTGCTCCGACCATCTCCACGATCGATTTTCTTCCTCTGTTCGAGCAAAGCGCAGCTCGGGTCCCATAACATTCTGACCCCCACCTCGTTTCTTGCGGTTGGCGATCCCGATCGTCGACAGCTTGTTACGCAAGGTTTCACTCAACGTCCTAGGGTTGATTATGAAGAAACCTATTCTCCAGTCATGGGAGGAATTACCTTTAGATACTTGATCTCAATAGCAGTCAACTTGAAGTTGAAAATGAAACTGATGGATGTTGTCACAGCATATCTGTATGGAAACTTGGATTCAGAAATATACATGAAAGTACCGAATGGTATTCTTATTCTGAATCAAGACAGAGCAAATAGAAACCTATACAGTTTGAAATTAGAGAAATCACTATATGGGCTAAAGCAGTCAGGAAGAATGTGGTACAATCGTCTGAGCGACTTTCTCCGCAAGAAAGGCTACACAAACAGCGAAGATTGTCCATATGTATTTATACAACGATCCCAGAATGGATTTTGTATAATCTCCATCTATGTAGATGACTTTAACATTATTGGGACGGATGAAGAAATTGAAGAAGCTTGCTCATACTTGAAGTCTGAGTTTGAAATGAAGGACTTGGGTAAAACCAAGTTTTGTATAGGCTTGCAGCTTAAGCATGTCCAAGGAGGAATCTTGATACACCAATCATCCTACACTCAGAAAGTGTTAGAGAAATTCGGTTTTGAAAAGGCATATCCTGCAAAGACTCCAATGGTCGAAAGGTCATTACAAGCAGATCTAGATCCATACAGGCCTAGGGAAGAGGGGGAGGAAGTCCTAGGAGCGGAATTCCCATATTTGAGTGCAGTTGGAGCACTCATGTACCTCGCAAATAGCACCAGGCCGGACATTGCGTTCACGTGAACTTGCTAGCAGTGCATAAAGTCAGAGCCTACCAAAAGGCATTGGAAGGGGATAAAGGACATCTTCCGTTACCTCCAAGGAAGCAAAGACCTTGGCTTGTTCTTCAGAAGGAACAATGAATTGAATTTAGTTGGCTACGCCGATGCTGGGTACTTATCTGACCCGCATACTAGCAAGTCACAAACCGGGTATATTTTCCTTTGTGGTGGAACGGCAATCTCTTGAAAGTCGTCTAAGCAGACTCTTGTCTCGACGTCGACAAACCACTCAGAAATCATCGCTTTGTATGAAGCCTCTTGAGAATGTGCATGGCTTCGAAGAATGGTTCACCACATCCAGAAGTCATGTGGTATGAACATTGAGCAAACCCCCACTATAATTTATGAAGACAATGCAGCTTGTGTTGCTCAAGTGCAAATGGGATATGTGAAAAGTAACCTCACGAAGCACATCAACCCCAAGTTCTTCTATGCTCATGAAATGCATAAAATGAATGAGATCAAGATACTGTACACTAAATCGTGTGAGAATCTTGCAGATCTATTCACTAAGTCACTCCCTGCATCTACTTTTGAAAGGTGCGTTAGAGGAATTGGGATGATAAGACTTAGAGAAGTGCAGATTTCAGGGGGAGAACTTTCACATATTCCTAAGTAAATCTTGAACGAGAAGCTTGAGTATCCAACGTGAATCTCGAAGATTTGCATCGAAGATTGGGTAGATTGTACTCTTTTTCCTTAGTAAGTTTTCCATGGAAGTTTTCTTACATAAGGTTTTAATGAGACAATTCATGCAACACAGTAAGCGTATGCTATATACTCTTTCTCCAAGTATTTTTCCCACTGGGTTTTTCGTGGAGTTTTGATGAGGCATATGCATCTCGCGGCAAAGGGCCAAGGGGGAGTGTTAGGAAACTTGGTGGCCCACGAAGGCCCACCTTGGCCCATCAGCAAAAACCCTAGGGAGTGTTAGGAAACTTGGTGGCCCACGAAGGCCCACCTTGGCCCATCAGCAAAAACCCTAGGCGAGGACTATAAATATGGAGGAGGGTTGACCCCATTGTACGCATGCAATCAGAAATAATAGATTACTTCCTCCAATCCCTTTGTGTCTCGATTCTCCACTTTCAATCTATCGAGAACCCCGAACTATTCGATAGCGAGATTCTCAACAAATATACTCTATCTTATGTCGCCTAAGATTGCCGTGCTCCCAGACCACCCACGTCTTCGGATTTCCAAAATGGTCCTCCACAATATCGGAGATCACAGTGACGTCCCGAGTACACATTAACTAAAATCACTTCAGAAGCAACAACACTGCAATAATCACAAATAACACAAAAGGTTAGTATTTTATTGATTCACCTACACTAATTGGTAACAGGAAAACCTACAAATGATCGACTCAAGTATTCTTTGTCACGTGAATTATGAATTGGCAGTACAATACCGAGGTACCAATGTGCTGAACACTACTCCCTCCGTTCAAAATACAAAGCCCATAATTTTTGCAATGTTGCTCAAAAATACAAGGCGCACATGCATATTTAATGAAATCTTCTCTCTTTTGTCCTTATTTATCTTCCCTCACTCACCCAGACTAACTATTCTCTCTTATTCCAAAGACATTAACAACATGGATACCACAGTCATTTTCCTTTACCGTTCTCTTGGTTTCATGACATCCTTAATCCCCTTAATTAAGAAGAAGAAATTAAGGGACCAATATTCGAGTTGAAGAAAAGTCGAAGAGCGCCCAAATTTTGAAGGTTCGAAAACATCAGTTGTTTTTTTGCTGATCGATTATATTGTAATACTACGTGTGATTTGTTTAAGGTGTCAACAATTGTATTTTCTTTACCAAATCTTCACAACTATTGAAGTGTAGTTCGTAATTAGCAATCTCTGAGGAAAACTGGATGGATGCAATATTTTTATCATCATGGTTCACTCAACCCCGTTTAGACTAGGTCCACGAGACACCACTAAGTTGACTTTGAGTGGAGTAGTTAGCTCGGTGGCGTGGAGGCATAGCCCAGTTGCTGCGATCGATCTCTTGTTAGCATCAATATCAATCGAATTATTGGCGATTGCTGCTTCGGATTTCTTGCATCCATCTACAGGTGATTGATTCCTCTTCCAGTTCTCTCTCTACTGATTTCACATCAGTTGTTACAAAAAAGAAAAGGTCGGTATTGTTTCTCTTTCGAGACTAGTATATAATGCTGTGCATCAAATTCCATTTCCTGTCTGGATCTGGCTTTAGAGCTTGTTAGTTTGGGTTTGTACTTGTCAATGCACGTTACGCGATTGAACCGGCGGTGCTATATTTCTACATCTTTTCCGCAGGGTAACCTGTTTGAATTTTATGGAAAATTATAACAGCAATTCAATTCCTACAGAAATCAAGAAAGGTTCTCGCGCGTTCGAAACGGGCCGAAATGGAGAATCAGTCCGGTCACCCTCAGTACGATATGGCCAATCAAGGGTTTCGCCCGTTCTCCTCACTCTTGTTGCAGACGGCACCATCTACGGCGCAACAGCATCCCAGTTCTTCTGCCAATGCGGCTTTAATTCAGATGCCGATTCCGCCATCTCGTACAGATGATAGTAGCATAGACCCAAATGATGATGGCTACAACTGGAGGTTGTGTGGGCATAATGCGTTTCAGGGTGGGTCGTATCAAGTGAGGATATACTACGAATGTACCCAACCAAACTGTGGAGTCCAGAAATCGGTGGCCCGCTCCGCAGACGGACATACGACTGAAACAGTTTGCAGGGGTACTCACAATCACTCACGTCCATCAGAAATGTGGCTCAGAAATGGTTCAGGTAGATTGGAACCAGGCTCTCAAGATTATGTGCAACTTGAGGTATCAGATGCAGTAGCAGGGACTGCTGGGCCTTCAATGCCTTGGATGGGAGAGGGGGTTGAGCAATCGTCAGGTTCAAGTCACAGTGACGAAGATGATGGTGGTGAATTAAGAGTTGATGGGGATGCTGCTCATGATACCAATGCAATAGAAAGGTAGTTCCTATAACTGAATTTTGTAACTTCCTCGGTTAGAAAACTGTAAGTCTCAGCGAGGAATGGTACTTTTACTGAACAGATGTGTGCCAGCTCCAGCTCAAAGGATCACTGCACGAACCGCAAGTGAGAATTCTCAGCGAAGGTAATCCCATTACCAGTATTGCACACACTTGTTCCTTCTGTCTACCTTCTCCCTTCTATTTACTCTGACTGCTGTGAGCCTGTCACTTTAGAGTTCCCTCTTGCTTTTCAAAAAGCTCCATGTTATCTTGCAGGGGTTGTGCCAATCTTTTGTTTTGATATTCACAACTAGCCGATGCATGATATATACCAAAGTGTTTTCCTCGAAGAATTTGAACATTAACACATGGATAGAAATGCATTATAAGGATGCCATGGAGCCGCCGCCGGATAGTCTGTTTCTGACTTTTTTAGATGAAGGAAGATTTTATTAATTTCAAGAACATTACATCAAGATGATACAAGTCCTTAAAATTTCTCCCGGCCTCTGCTTAACAAGAAGCACACAGCCCTTAAACAAAACAAAAAGAAAAAAGAAAGTCTTGATTGCTACGGCTGGATCGCAGAGCTCTCCCCATTTTCATTGAATTGCTTAGCGAAAACATCATCGAAATCTTCTCGCGTAAGCAATCCGCAAACCCTAGATTTCCAACATTCAGGCGTCACAATCCGCACCTGGATTTCCAACATTCGGGCGCCACCACCAAGAACACCGCGGCTATTTGAATCATTCGCCCTCAAAATCTTGAACGCGATCACGGATGTTTCGACTTATGGGCCCTAACTAAACCGCCCGCCGAATACCCCCCTCCTTCCCTACCTGCGCCGGCGGGCGTCTGCCGAGAGGCTCGGCAGGCGCAAGGAAGGTGGCGGCGGGAGTTGCTCTTCCTCCATCCTTTGCGGCTGTTGTCCCCTCCCTCTGCGGCTCGTCCCCTCCCTCTGCGGCCGTTGTTGCCGACGGGTATCCCGGCCTTGGGAAGGTTGGATCCGCGGCTCGATGGCCTGGATCTGGCTCCCCTCCGCCGGATCTGTCTTTGTGCGAGGTGGGCTATTGTGCGAGTTTGGGAGGCTCGCTCGTCGCGGATGAAGGCCGCACGGTTCTTTTGATGGTGGTCGTCTTGTAGCGTCGCCGGCGTCTGCGCTTGTTTGGCGGAATCGGTTGGTCTTACCGGTATGATCTGGTGGCAACCCGGCTTAAGCGCAGACTGTCGCTGTCGCACGCACCCTAGGTGTTTCTAGGGTTCCGTGAGCGGCGTCAGACGGCGAGCTACGCTTCACGGCCTTGTTCGCGGGTGACTCCTTCTTCGGGCAATGGTGAGGTTGGCGGTGTTTGGGCTAATGCCTTGGCCAGCTTTCGCTGGAGCCGACAATGGTGACAACCACGGGTGCCACTGTCTTCCTTGGAAGCGTCGTCGTCAACACCTCCACCTCACCCTATCGGCGGTGTGAAGCGTCGTCTTTCCTCCGTGGGGGCGTCGTTTGGGTGCTTCCGCTTTGTCCTGGTGGTGTCCTGCCCTTGTGGGTCGTTTCGTCTCTCGTCGGCAAGTTTGGGTTGTCACCGGTGACTACTTTTCGCTTCAGCGTCTTCATCTCTTTCTAGCATTGTTCATACATTTCTTTTGACCTATGTCATCTTAGCATCGATTCGCGGATTCGCTTTTCTTAGGCGACACAACTCATTTTTTAGATGCACTCTATGGACTAGATGATCGTGTGCCTATTGGCTAGCTCGCGAATCTGTCATCGAGAGTCAAACATCTAAAATTGTTTGTCGGCCTTGAGAAGATGGCCGTTGCTATTGGCTAAGATTAAGTGGTATGGCGGCACTAGCTCGGAATGCGGTGGTTGCAACACTGGGATCTCCGTACTTTGACTTCGAGGAGAAATCCTAGGTCGACCTTAGTTGGTTGTGCTCGGCAATGGTCTTGTTGAAGGCATTGTTTTCAAGATGAGGATTTACTCTCGAGGTGAAAACCTTTGGTTTGGCCTTCACTGGTTGGATCATGGCAATGGCGGTGCGTGTGCGTATCGAGTCCTTCTTGGAGGCGTTGTCATTGGAGAGTTTTTATCACGGTCCAAGTGTTGCTATGATGGTGGATAGCCTTGAAGACAATATTGCGTGATGTAGTTTGCCGCGACGATCCCTTTGTCTTTTTGTGTGTGTGTGTGTTTGGCTGTGTACACCCTAGCTGTGTAGAGGCCGGGAGTCTTCTTAGTATAATTGTATCACCTTGATGTAATTTACTAAGGTTAATAAAAGCTTCCTTTATCGAAAAAAAATAAGGATGCCATGGACTTGTTTGATCCTGTGAATTAGGTTGCCCTTGTTGTGTTGTTAAACCATCACACCAAGAGCTATCAGGAACTAACTCTTCATGATCTAAAAAATGGAGCTAACTTTTCGTTGTATGCTGTAATTAGCTATGCACATGAATGTTCCCAAGTAAAGAGTGCTACTGCTACACAAATCAATACTCTCTAAATAATTCATTTGAGAGATAATATGGAATATACAAACTCTCTTAAGGGGAGATGTCTAATTTAGCTGTTTAATAGTCAACGGCCAACCTGATGTGGTGATTGTGTTGAATTCTTCCTGGTATCCATTCTATGTTTTGGTTCGCTTACCAATCTAGTCTTATTTCATATTTTGTTGCTAGTGTGGTTCCTACGTAAAATATAAAGTTTACTGATCGAATCACAACATAATATTCCTTATGTAAAATCTCTGCAAATGTATAGTAGATAAATTATGAACACGAAGACAAGTGTTAAATAAAGAAACAAAGGGGGAAATAATTGTAGCATCTGTGGCTTTCATCAGTGTTGGTAAAAGTACTAGGTATGCAATGTGTATTTGGGTTTATATGAAGAAATAATGATCAGACAAACGGTTGGAACCCAAAATGGAGGGATGGATTCGAGCTGGAACAGATTAAACTGATGCGATGTGGGTTGGATTCGATTTTAGAAAGGGAGATAAGAGCTGTTTTGTATTGGGAGTAATTTTGGAAGTTACTGTGTTTTGTCTAGGTCGCAGCTTTATGAGCACTGGTCATGTGGTTTAATTCAAGATTACCTTTTGACCCCGATTTAGCACCATGTTACCTCATAACTTGTTAATAGCTGTAATGAATGAGAGCGAATTTCAGTTGAACAATTACACAATTTGATAAATTTGTTAGTAATACCATATATCTTATGCCAGTAAGAAAGGAAGATCAAAGTCCAAGGTATGGGAGGACTTTACACCTGTGTCAAGTGATGGAAAGATTGAACGTGCAGAATGCAAACATTGTAAAAAGTGCCTCAGTGGAAAAACTTCGGGAGGAACAACCCACCTACACCGACATCTCAAGACTTGCCCTGCACGATCAGGAAGCAGGAGGGTGCAGCAAAAATGTTCCACTTCACAGCCTGATATATCTGTTGCAAATAACTGGGAATTTGCCCACGAAAATTCTCTTGAAGGGCTTATTAGCGCAATTGGCTCAAACATTTGCCCCTTCTCTGTCATGCCACAACCACAAGCAACCGTTGAGGACAGGTTCCTTAGTGTTTTTCAGAATGAAAAGTCGAAGCTGAAGGAGAAGATAAAAGTTACACCTGGTGGAGTTTTCCTGTCAGTCAGAAATTTGGAGTGTCAATTTGAAGCAAGATTTCTTTTTTTAACGTTGCATTTTATTGATGAAGACTGGAAGGTCAATAGAAAAATCATAACATGTACTATTTCAGTCGATGAAGAAATATTTGATGGCATCTCGTTGCCATACTGGCGATCACACACAACTTTTGGTATGGATCATGCCAAGAAGGTGTTAAAGGATGCACTTGGAGATTGGAATCTTGAGAAGAAGCTTTTAGGAATGACACTAGACAGACCAGTGGACATCAGAGACTTGGAGGAGAACCTTACGGGAAGGAACTACCTTCTTGCCAAATGCAAGCTATTAACTGTACCTTGTATGGTAGGTACCCTTCATAAACTTTGTGATTGGGAACCCAATGATTTTGTTCTACAAACAAGTAAGACCTGGTCTCGTTACGTGACAAACTCTCCAGAGCATAAGCGGAGATATCAGGTAATTTTGTCGGAGCTGCACCTACATCACCCTACTTTTGTATCAGAAAGATGGTACATAACTTTCTATGGATTGGAGGCTGCTTTGCGGTTCAGTAAGTCATTAACAAATGCTGAACAGACTCGTCAGTCATACTCCTATGCACGTAAGCCATCTTTGGAAGAGCTAGAAGCAACAGAGAACTTTTGCCAGTTCGCAAGGCTAGTCTATCATGCAATAACAGTAATTTCTGATCCTCATCATGCAACTCTTAATTCATGTTTCCATGTGCTCTGGAGTTTGAGAGCAGCTCTACAAGAATCATCCAACATAATAAATATTGAGAAAGTTTTTGATGTTGCGGCTATGCAGAGGAAATTTGACACGAATTGGAACAAATGGTACTTGTGGTTGTCGTTAGCTGTGGTTCTAGACCCCAGATATAAAATCAGCTTTGTTGAATCTTGCTTTAAACAAGCTTTCAGTCATGATGCTAGCATCTATATCTCCGAAGTGCATGCAAAGCTTTGTGAGCTCTATATCCACTATTCTTATCATGTCAATGAGCAAAGTAATGATACATTGAATCACAGTAACAATAGGACTGCAGCTGAGAAATTTAAAGAACTTGATGAGTATCTTGGAGGGGAACTCTGTCCTCAGAATGATGCTTTTGATATTCTGATGTGGTGGAAGGACAATTCATCAACATATCCAACACTTGGTAAGATTGCACGCGACATTTTAGCAATACCTGCAAGTGCAGTTTCCGCTGAATCTGCATTTGATGAAAGTGATGAACGTGCTGATCTTTTCAAGACAAAATTGCATCCTGATACAATTGAAGCCCTTATCTGCGCTCAAAGTTGGAGATCATCTGGTACAACTTCATTTTTTTTCTTTCAGAAATTAAGAATGTTGTCTACTAACTTCATTTACCAGACAGTTACATCTCACTGAAACGATCACCTATTGTCAAACAGGAACAAGTGGCGCAGATGGTGGAAATAATGGCGTGGCAGTTTAACCCGTGGGGAGCTACATTGGCTGCCTTCAGGTCTTCGTTCCCCGTTCTTCATGATGTTTAAGTTTGCTGTGGTTCTTCAGCTGGATTTCCACGCCCCCCATGATACATATCAGCTTTAGGTTTTGCTGCACTCAGTGTGAAAAATTGGAATAACTTTGTCAGTATAGTAAGTTTTTTAGTAACTGTCTGTGCTTGTTTTATTCACAAAATATTTGATAAATCAAACAGGATACTGTGTTTATTAAATTTTACAGTACAGCGGTTTGGAATTCGGATTGGAACAAGATTATGTACGTATATTTTTGGAAAACTTGGGCTTCTTGACAATGTTGGGCCACTTGGTGTTTGGGTAGAAATTAATGTGAAAATTCGTTCACATCCCTGGTGCCTGTAGTTTACCAGTCGATTGAGCAATTTTTCTTCAAATTTAGAACGAAGATTATTGCAAACCGCTACATGAGAAACATTAGCATCGCATTTGGTGCAATAGACTGTTACCATCTCGAGGTGCTCGGTTGTCATTAATGATCATCCATTTGTTCAAGGAAGAAAGCAAAAATAATAAATAAGTATTAACCATATCAGTGTCTCCTAGTAGCAATCTGGCACTTGAAAACAAGACAAGTAGCATTGCAGAAGCCGTCCATTCCTCAAAGGGGGAATCGTAAACTTCCCAGGCTATGATCATTGTTCTCGTATTTTTGGCCAATCGTCGGCGTGCAACACATATGCCCACAAGCAGTCAATGCACTAGAGGAAGAACAGCAGGATATATAGGAAATACTAAGTGCGCACCTGTCAGGCGCTGAGTGTAACTGAGTTCAGAACAGATGAAGAAGCGGGAAATTCAGTCGAAAACAGAGGAGGCTGGAAGGGGGTTTAAATATGCATCGACGGCCACAGAAGAATGCGAAGGAAATCAGCTCATCCAACGGCTGTCTGACCAGTAACAGTAATTACTGGGTGTTCTTTTGCTTTTGTTGTCGTTTTCTTGTGTTAATGACTGTTTACTCTGAGCGCAGTGCGCTGTTATTTTCTCTTTTACCGCTATGAACTGGCTGGATGTATAAATTCAGAAGATGGAATGGAAAAGGAACAACCTTCCGCATATTGCTTTAGTCTCCTCCAGAGTATTGTAGAACCCTAGTTTAGTTTCCTGTTCTTCTGGCGGCGGCTGTGTTGCTCGGGTTCTTACTGAATCGATCGATCCATCGGATGCGGAGTCAGTAAGGGCCTGACAAAAGGTATCAGAGCTTAGTTGATCTTCGGATTTGAAGTGGGTTCGGTGGTGGTTGGTCGCGATTTCAAATCGTGATCGTAAAATCCCAACACTGAGGCCGTGCAAAGAGTTCTATCTCGGATAATCTCCGGAAAAGGGATTCATGGTGGTGACTACCCGATCGCAAGAAAACATGACGGAAGAGATGAACTGGTGGAAGTAAAGGCGGAGATTGCGGTGATCAAGGAAGACTTAGATTTGAAGACCACGAGGACTGATTTTCAAGAAATGAAGGAGATTCTCAAGAAGATGTGTCAAGCCGGTCCGTTGGGGAAGAAAATCGAACCGAGCCGATGGATCGAGAACTAAAGAAGTGGACACAAAGTCTTGAGGCGATCGATTTGTCGTCCGTGGGAATCTGAGTAATGAATCGAACCTGTTCCTTTGAGTCAGGTCGGGTGAAAGACGAATGGAGAAAAGCCCTTGTGAGAACCAGTTAGTGAGGGAACCTCATCCTTTTATATCGAGTGTAGTTTTGAGTTTAACCAAGGAAATCGACCACCGATGAATCTTAACTCTAGCCGGACAACATGGGAAGTGGCGGACTGGACAGCCACGGTATCTCGATGTTAGAGGAGCGAGAAAAGTCTCTGGAGCATGTGGAATAGTTATGGGGGAGACCATATCAACAAGGGGTCCAATGGATAGATGGTCAAACCCATCGATTATGGGGAGAGTAACAATACTTGACATTATATGGAGGCAGTGATTAAGGGACCAAGATTAGAAATACCCATATTTGAAGGAGGAGTACTAAATTGGCTCAAGCAATGTGAGAAGTTTTATGAAATATCTCGCACACCTCGGGAGCAATGGGTAAACATAGCGACGGCACATCGGTGGTAGAGCCGCCAATTGGTTCAAGGAGTTGGTGTTCATAGTCGAATGTTGACATGGCAGCAATTTGGGGCAATGATTTGTGATAGGTTTTCGATTTTTCAGCTCATGATGTTTGTGAGGCGCTATTGAACATCGAATGACAAACTTGATTAATCGAGTACATTGATCGATTTGAAGAGTGTATGGCAATGGTCAAGAGGGACCACTCTTATTTGCAAGAGCACTTTCTCTGAGTTGTTTTATAGGGGCTTGAAAGGAGAAATTAAACATGATGTAAGTGGCGAGAGACCCCAAGGCTTGATGGAGGGATATTGGTATGCAAGAGTGTATGAAAAGTCGTGACTACAAAAAGAGTCAAATGACTGCTCGAGATCAATTCGAACAAGTTAGGGAAAAGTCCAACAAGTTCATTCAGACCGGAGGCAAGCCGATCGATCGTGGCAATCTTGGACAATACCGCAGAGAGGAACAAAATCCATCTTTGATCTTGAAGAACGATGGAGCTCATCACACAAATGCAAAATCAAGAAAGCGTTACATGCTTTGTTAATGAGAGGAGAAGGAGAAGATGAAGAGATCTGAGGAGCAAGAACACAAAGAAAATGGGTTGGAGAGTGAGTTTGTAATAAACACCAGAAGTCCAGCCATTACTAGCCCGCAAACAAATCTTGAGCGCTTGATCTTGATCTCTGTTCAGACACTACGGCAGCATGGGAATTCCACTTTTACATTGATAATGAACATTGAGGCGTTAAAGCGGTGGCTCGGTGGATAGCGGCAGTACAAACTCATTCATTGATTATGAATTAGCTCTTAAAGCTCGATGGCCTCTCGGATATGGCACAATCAAGAAAGTGGCGATGGTGGGGGGAGCTGAAATGTGACGCCATGGTGGATGATCTGGACTACACCATACAAGGCACCCGGTTCAGAGTTCTTTTAACTGTTACCTTTGAAAAATTATGATATCATCCTTGGGGTGTTGGATTTTTTAACACTGACCTAGTGGGGTTGGATCTCAAGCAACGACGGTTGTCGATATGCAAGAAACTAGATCATCCAATTCCAAGATTACACTAATCCACCAGAGATACTTGGATATATAATTCAAGCGCAGTTCATGAGTGAAGTGGCAGAGAAGGATGAACATTGTATTCCAAAGAGTTTTGAGGAAGTTGTGCAACAATTTGCTAAGGTGGTGAGGAACCACGAGGTTTACCACGAGAGAGGGACTGTGACCACGTTAATACACTTAAAGCCGGGTGTTGAACCACCTAATCTCGGACCTTATAAGGTTCCACACCATCGAAGGAGGAAATGGAGAGTCTCATCCATCAATTGCTAGCAAACAATGAAATTCGAGAGAGCATTAGTCCATATGCACTCGGCCGTGATGGTGAGGAAAAAGGATGGATCATGGAGACTATCGTGGACTATCGACAACTAAATTCATTGACTATTAAAAACAAGTTTCGATGCACGTTATTGAAGATTTTGGGACGAACTCTATGGGGTGAATTGTTCACTAAGCTAGACTTGAGATCTGGCTATCACCAAATACGAATGAGAAAAGAAGATGTTCACAAAACTACTTTCAAAACTCACCTTGGGCACTATGAGTACCTGGTAATGCCTTTCGGGTTGTCAAATGCTCCAGCTACGTTTTAGGCATTGATGAATTCTATTTTTGCTAGCCATTTGAGAAAAGGAATACTGGTATTTTTCGATGACATCTTGATATATAGCAAGGGCAAGGAAGAACATAAAAGGCTGTTGAAGGAGGTCTTGAAGATCTTAAAGGAAAACAACTTAAAGATCAAACTCAGTAAGTGCATTTTTGCCACCAACCAAGTTGAATATCTTGGGCATATCATTGATGGAAATGGAGTATCAACCAATCCCAAGAAGATTGCAGATGTACTTAACTGGCCTAAGCCTAAAAGTCTCACCCAGTTAAGAGGTTTTTTAGGGCTTACGGGCTATTATAGAAGATTCGTGAAGGGTTATGGAGTGATATGCAGGCCTCTGTTTGATATGTTGAAGCGAGATGCATGGAAATGGGAAGACGCACAAACAAAGTCTTTTGAAGAGCTCAAGAGGGTAATGACTAGTTGTCCTGTGCTTGCACTTCCGGATTTTAGACAGCCATTCATAATTGAAACGGATGCTTGTGGATCGGGTATTGGAGGAGTACTTATGCAAACTGGAAGGCCTATTGCATATTTTAGTAAAGTACTTGGTCCTAGAGCTTCTGCACAATCGACTTACCACAAAGAAGCTTTGGCCATCCTAGAAGCATTAAAGAGATGGAGACATTACTTCTTGGGAGGCAAATTGATAATCAAGACTGACCAAAAAAGTTTGAAATATATGACATCTCAACGGCTAACAGAGGGAATTCAGCACAAATTGCTATTGAAACTCCTTGAGTTCGATTACCAGGTGGAATATAAAAAAGGAAAGGAAAATCTAGCCGTTGATGCATTGTCCAGGCGGGATAGTTATTCTAATGAACCAGCTGAATCATGTCAAGCAATAGTGACAATTTCACCTGATTGGATAGAAGATGTTAAAGCTAGTTATATTGAAGATGAATACTGTAAAAAGATGCTGGAAGATGTCCAAACAGCCAGAACAACCAACAGCCAATACTCATTAAGAGCGGGAGTACTGCGTTATAAGGGACGAATTTACGTTGGGAAAAAGGAGAGTTAAGGCAGAAAATTGTGACAGACTTTCATTCGTCCAGGCTGGGAGGACATTCTGGGGTGCGGGCTACCTATCATCAGATCAAAAAAGTGTTCTATTGGCCCAGGTTGAAAAAAGAAGTAGAGAGAATAGTAGCTGAATGTCCAGTTTGCCAAATCACAAAACCAGAACATATACACAGTCCGGGGTTGTTGAATCCGTTGGAAATTCCAGAGATGGCCTGGACACACATTTCGATGGACTTTATAGAGGGGCTACCAAAGTCTAAAGGCAAGGATGTCGTTTTGGTAGTTGTGGACAGGCTGACTAAATATTCTCATTTCATTGGCATGTCTCACCCCTATACAGTCGAGCAAGTTGTTCAAGTTTTCTTGGATATCATTTTGAAGTTGCATGGAGTTCCTGTGGCTATAGTCACTGATCGAGATCGAGTATTTACAAGCAAATTCTTTACTGAGTTGGTGAAGGCAATGAACATATCCTTGCGCATGAGCACAGCCTACCATCCTCAAAGTGATGGCCAAACGGAAAGAGTGAACCAATGTTTGGAGGCATACCTGAGAAGCATGGCATTTCAAAAGCCAAAGGAGTGGTATGATTTGTTGTCAACAGCAGAGTGGTGGTACAACACTTCTTATCACACATCTCTGAAGTGCACTCCTTTCCAAGCTTTATATGGTTATCCTCCTCCTCAAGTGGGTGAGTATGCAATACCAGAAGGTATAACTGATGAGGTAAAGGATGTTCTCAAACAGAGAGAAGAGATGCTCCAAAGTCTTAAGCGAAACCTGCAGCAGGCGCAAGAGAGAATCAAACATTTTGCAGATAGACTCAGATCGGAAAGGGAATTTGAAATAGGTGACCTAGTGTACCTGAAGATCCAACCCTATCGCCAAAATGCATTTGGTCTGAGAGGATCACTTAAACTGAGGTCCAAGTTCTATGGTCCGTTCAGAATCCTAGACAAGATTGGAAAAGCAGCGTACCATTTACAGCTACCAAAAGATGCACAAATTCACCCGGTGTTCCATGTGAGTCAGCTAAAGAAACATGTTGGATCTCGGGCTGTACCGCTGGCTGGAGTTCCTCTGGTGACTGAGAAAGGACAGATCAAAGCTGAACCTCTGAAGGTGTTGGAATGCAGACTGGTGCCTAGAAGGGGAGTTCCTACGGCGCAGTGGTTGATTCAGTGGGTAAATTTAGCTCCAGAAGATGCCACTCGGGAGGACGTGAGTTTCATTCAGCAAACATTTCCTCAATTCGTTCCTTGAGGACAAGGAACATGCAAACGGGGGAGTATTGTCAGGCGCTGAGTGTAACTAAGTTCAGAACAGATGAAGAAGCGGGAAATTCAGTTGAAAGCAGAGGAGGTGGAAGGGGTTTAAATATGCATCGGCGGCCACGAAGAATCTGAAGGAAATCAGCTCATCCAATTTGTCGACCCGATATGATAATTCTTGGGTGTTCTTTTGCTTTTGTTGTCATTTTCTTGTGTTAATGATTGTTTACTCTGGCGCAATCTTGTTGTTATTTTCTCTTTACCACCGTGAACTTTGGATGTATAAATTTAGAAGATGTAATGGAAAAGGAACAACCTTCCGCATATTGCTTTAGTCTCCTCCAGTATTGTAGAACCCTAGTTTAGTTTCTGTTCTTACGGCGGTATTTGTGTTGCTCGGGTTCTTCTTGAATCGATCGATCCATCGGATCTTGAGTCGACAAGAACTGACAATGACATCTCCCACGCCTTCAAAACGACATGATGTGGTGCGGGAAGCGCGTCCGGACGTCCCATCCCTCTTTCCGGTTAACCGGCTCCTTTGTTCGTGACCTTCCGGTTGCATTTAAATCGGCGTGTGGCTCTGCGGCCATGACGGCCAAGAACAGCACCAACTCACGATCAAAAACTTTGCCACAAGTCGTGCAAGAAACAACCAATCGAAGGCAAACTTAAAGAAAAATCCGATGCAACGATGGGGAGTTCTCCATCCTTCAAAGCGACGTGGTCGTGGCGGCGGTATTTGTTGGTAGTAGTAGGGTAGGGAAGATGATCATCTTCTATTTTGTGTGCGTTGGAGGGGAAATGGAGAGAGGCGCGTCGAGATTTCGGAAATTTCGGTCCGAAATTTTGGATTTTGGTTGGGTTGAGGTTTTAAATCTTGATGAAATAAAAAATTTAAAAATTTCCTAAAAATTATATCACAGACGATTCTAAACAAGAATTGTCTGTGATTAGCTCATGTGATAAGCTTCAATTTGAATTTTGCTTTTTAAATTTCATTCAGATTTCATTCAAAATTCTAAAATCTCACCAAAACTTTGGATTTTTGCTGCATCGAGATATATTCCAAAAACTAAATTTGAAACCTTCGCCAGGCCCATAATAAAGTGAAATTGCTTCCTTTTTCCTCTCTCTGGTAAGAGATTAATATCTTCTTAGAAAAAGGAAGAGATTAATATTCTCTATCTGAAGAAAGAAAAATACTAATGACTTTTTTTCATTTCAGGCAATTACAATCTTGACCCTAAAAAGAGAGGAAAATTAACTTTTTCCTAGAGAAAGAACTCAAGAAGAATTATTTTCCCTTTATCTTAGGGCATGTATAACAGTCTAGACAGCTGCTGTCTATAAGTGTATGCCATGTCGCATAAAGACAACAAAGCAGACAACTTCTACAATGGCTTGTCTGTCAGGCAGTCTATAAACTAATTAATTTATGCATGAGCCCATAAATTACTGTGATCAAGCATGAGTATATAGACGGCTTCTTTCCTACAACGGACGATGGAGCCGTCGTTTTGCATCGGAGCACGGGCCACTCAACGAAGCATGAGTTTAGAGATAGCACTGGGACCCATTCCTAGCAATCCGTGGGGAATTCTTCTACCATGGGATGGGTACGCGGAGAGTTGTTCTTGACACCCCATATGATGATGGGTACGAGAATGCCTTTCCATCCCTACCCACTATACCCTAATATATACTCATATATACACATAAGAGATTGCACATATGTTGATATATTTTCATGCAGGGGCGGAGCTAGCCTATTCTGAAGCCTCGGGCTGGCCCACTAACCTCGGAACCATTTGCCTAGTGAATTTGTTCTTGGGTCATTTTTCTCAAAGCATTTTGCTCTCAGGCCTCGGGCTACGGCTCGAGTGGCCTGAGGCCTACCTCCATCGCTGTTTTCATGTGTAAAACATAATTACTTGCCTCTATCTACGTATATTTTTGTATAATTTATAGCATGTAACTCATTTATTACTCTACAATCTTGTGCATTAGCAAATTTACCTTTTTCTATTTAGACATATGATTAACTTATGAATTTAACTCACTGTTGTTCAAGTTTAGGGTTGTATTGGGGATCCGATACTAGGGGAAAAGGTCGAGATCTGGTCGGGTAGTAGGTCATCCGTATCCTACCCTAATTATTTTTTTCGGATATGGAGTGCAGATGCGGGTAGTGAAAATCGGGTAGGATCACGGATCACGGATCTAGGGTATTTATGGGCGGTAGAAAGCGGATCTGAATATTATCTGAGGCGGGTACAATACGGATACTTGGTACTTAGTCGGATAATGCATAAACTACCTAGAATCAAAGCAAATATATAAAACTTACGGTAGCAAGAAATGTTAAGAACTTAACAAATAAGAAAACTGACTGGACCATTTTCACTTCTTGTATGGCCTCTCTAAGCGATCTCACGGAGCCAAAGTTGGAACCAACATCATTTGGTGCTTCACTTTGGAAGCGGTGGGGTACTACTTTGCCTTATGAAACATCTACATTCACAACACGGTGCCAAAAGTAAGGACATGCCACAATCAAGGATTCAACACTACATTCACAACTGGTGCCAAAAGTAATAGCCCGTACTTTATTCCTAGCTTACATCTTTTTAATAGCAAAGCATAATCAATGCTCTATTTCTCCGATAAACCTTGGTCTCAAGAGTCACAGACTACAGAGCAGGTCTCTTATCAAATTAAATGGGACTAACACAAAGTGCAGATGGCTATCCTCATGATCAACTGAACAAGATCTAACTACAGGAGAAGACCAAACAACTATTGCCAATCATCGCCGCACTTATAATTCTTGTTTTGTTTCTAATATTTGTTCGTTCAGTTTGGATTAAAGTCGACTAAGAGTGAAAACAGGAAACTTAACCATTGCTATTCGAGAGGTCATAAATTTTTCCTTACTGACAAATTGCAATCATGATTCAAACTTCAGTGGGATTGTTGGTCATAGAAGTGCCAAAAGAATAACTAAAATGACTATGGAACTACAATTGAATTAAGATAGTGTACCTAGGTGATCAACATCAAAATTTGGTCACAGCAGCTTCTGAAAGAGATCCTGGAGCACAGGTAGGACAAACTTGATTGGTCACAGCAGCTTCTATATGCCCTTTTCTACACTGAAAATATGAAGATGCCATAATAAATTAGAACCAATAAGAAAGAAGTGAGTTGTGACAAGAAAAGAAAAGTTAAAAGGAAACTGAGCAGGATTACCTGCACAACAATTTGTAAATTTCCTCTAAGATTGACTAGGAGAACTGAACAAAACAAACCTGTACTTAGTCAAGCATATAAAGGAATCATGGAAGAAAATAACAGGTCAATGACCACAAAAGACAGCTCATATATAGTCCAATACACAGTGATAGTTCAATTCATACAAATCAGTCCAATGCATTGGCATATAGTCCAACACCGCAATACAAAATATAATGTGAGTTGAATCACACAATAGTCTAGTACAACACATAATGATAGTTTTCAAATTACATAAAATAGTTCATGCATGCTTGAAAATCTCAAGTCGCGACATCGTCCTCCATTTCCGTAGCATTCATAGCATCACTTATGGTTTTAATTTCACTCTCTAAATCTGAAATTAATATAGAGCATATTACTAGTCATGAAGACATATAATATAAACATAAATGAGAACACATAGGCAAGAAAATCAAACCTTGTTCGAAGCAATCGTCCAATCCTTGGTGCAAACCAAGGCCTCAATAATTCAGGTTTAAGCCAGACACGAAATGCATCAACAATCGTCCACTCGAGCTAAATGCCGACTCAAAGCAATAGTAGAAACTTGCATAGATAACACATCACGAGCAAGGGTAGAAAGAATAGGAAAATTTGTCATTTGCCCCTTCCACCATGATAGGACATCAAATGGTACATCACCATCATTGATCTTTACTAGGCCCTCACTCATGTACACATCCAACTCTGACCTCTTCTTCTCATTACTTGCAGCTTGATACAACTCATCAAGATCAACCTCATCCTCATCATCCATCAATCGATCATTTGGATTAGGAACAAAACCACTCTCCTGCGAGCTAGAAACCTTATTGGCTGATTTTGCATTGATAGTTGATGAATAGAAAGTAAATAATTCATTCACAACATTCATGAATTCCAACTTCTCTATCTCAGCCGTCTCATTGTCATACATCTTACGCATATACAACTCAACCATTTTATGTTTGTACCTTGGATCAAGAAATACTCCCACTGCCAAAGACATATTGTTCATTTCCCAATACTTCTCAAACTTTTGTTTCATAGAGAATGCCATAGTAGAAATTATGACATCACTATTCTCACACCATCTTGCAATAGCCATCTTTATCTCGAGAAAATTTCGAAAGAAATGATTTGCGAGTAGGATATGAAGTGCCAGAGAAAAGTAATGTGACATCATAAAACTTTTTCAAACACTTGCTAATATTTGTTGCATTCAACCAATCCATATCTGAAGGAGTGATGTGACCATATCTGTCCTTATCTTTTTTAGCGAGGCGATCAAAAGCATCCTTATAGTAAATGGCATCTCTAATCATAATATATGTAGAATTCCATCTTGTGGCAACATCCAAGGAAAGGGCTTTTTTAGTGTCTAGATCACATTCTTTACCACACTTCTCAAATGCCTCCAACTGTTGAGGTGATCTTTTTATAATTGTTATACACTGTCTTATGTTTCCAATGGTATTTCCAATTATTGCTAACCCATCTCTAGCAACAAGGTTTAATATATGATTTGCACATCTAACATGAAAGAATTTTCCACCACATACAAGTAAGCCTTTAGCATTGTCAATGATTATATCAACTGCAACTTTGTTTGAAGCGGCATTGTCCAAAGAAAGAGCAAACATTTTCTTATCAAGGTTCCAATTCAACACATTTGAAAAAAATGTATCACTCAATTTTATCCCTCCATGGCTGCCTTCTACATGGATAAAATTGATAATTCTTTTTTGCATGCTCCAATTATCATCAACCCAATGCGCCGTGACACACAAGTATGACTTGTTTTGAATAGATGTCCATGTATCCATAGTGAAACTAACACGGCAAGAGAGTGTTTTGAAGTGGTTATACAACCTATTCTTTTCCTCCTTATAAAGATCCATGATCTCTTTACGAACCGTAACACGAGACTTGAAAGGAAAGGTTGGTCGCAGTGATTTGATAAATTTCACAAAATACTTATGTTGGGCGATATTAAACGGATA
This sequence comes from Guadua angustifolia, assembly GCA_036346375.1. Classification (NCBI taxonomy): domain Eukaryota; kingdom Viridiplantae; phylum Streptophyta; class Magnoliopsida; order Poales; family Poaceae; genus Guadua; species Guadua angustifolia. The sequence goes on along the minus strand of CM070514.1, from coordinate 727,887 downwards.
CTCATGCATGATGATGGCATAATAAAAATGTCTCAAGCTAGTATTCTCGTCATACCGATATGTTGCAATGCTGTCCCCATCCTAACTTAGGAGTTGTCGACCTTTCAAAACACTATGCTTCAATTTCAAGTGATTACTAAAAGCCTTTGTACCATTTATACTTTCAGCCCTAGCTTTATGTGCGCATCTATTGCATTTTGCCCACTTCTGCTTGATGATTGAATCATCATCCTTTACCACATCTACCTCATACCTTGTGAAATGTTGCCAAACCCATGAAGTGAGCTTTTTTCTAGTTTTGGTATCTTCTTGTTCTTCTTCGTCTTGGACGTCTTCCATGCTTACTTTCGTGCATGCATTTACACTTACACTTGCACTTGCACTTGCACTTGCACTTGCAAATTGCGAGACTACAAACAAAATCACATAGAAAGGCAATTATTAATTTTCAATCAATTACAAAATTAAATATACAAGGCAATGATCAAAATAGGATACCTTCAGTCGGCTTAGGCATTAAAACCATGGCCTTGTCCTTGCTTGACCCCGCTGCTTTGAATGCGGATGCCATAAACTTGCTTGTAGGGGTACCAACGGACTTATTGATGTTGGAGCTTATCTTGACACCTTACTCTTGTTCAAAGGCTGAGTTGCCGCTGCCTTTCCCTTGTTCAAATGGGTTGAGATTTCAGCAAGTCTTCGTTGTTTCACCGGACGATGGCATGCACCCGTGGACTTCTTCTTCTTGCCCAAACCGACTTGTTTGCCGATGGCATGCTCTTCACTGGCAGTAGCAGGGTCAATAGCAATAACATTCTCCTCCGGCTCCGCCATGTTGTCTAGGGGTTCATTGCTACCAGCATCACCACCCTCCTCAATTGGAACTTCAACTCCATCCTCGGTGCAAGCACAACCAATGTCACCAATATCATCCACATCCATTGTTACACCTTATGTAAACCCTATATTACCTTGATTTAAGTTCATACAAGTGAAAACATGCGGAATCTCGAAGATCGAATTTAGTCCAGCGATCGTATGTCACAAAAACTATCAATCAAGTATCTAATTAGGTCACTTAGGACTCTCGGTACCTGACTAGAAAAGCAATGAGAGGTCATAATATATTTATCAAATGGTGTGATTGGTGTCAAACTTTCCTATTACGAAGTCACATCCATTGAGACAATCAACGAGAACTCCAGTGCCTCCACATCCATGGGAAATTGTACAACTCAATCTTATTGCAAATTGAATCTCATGAATTCATATTCAATTTTACAAAAAGGAAGAGGCACTTGCATGGTACAATTAACTTAGCAACAACGGATTATCCTAGGAGATTATACACGACGCGATTACAATTCATTAGCAACCACCTTGACCTTTGGTTTTAGGCCTCATCTCATCAGCATTGCAAATGAAATCAAAAGACCAATTAGCAACGCATCGGATGGATGAACTAGGAGGAATAAAGCCAATACCACGGCTCACCGGAGGCGGCACCTGAGGCGATTTGCGGGGCCTGAGGCGGGCGGGGGCGCGAGGAGGCCGAGGCGTGAGCTGAGGTGGGGGGGGGGATCGGTGGGCCTCGGCCGGTGGCGTGTGGCGCTGCGCGTGGCTGCTGTGAGCCGGGCGAGTCGGCGAGGGCTGAGGCCGGGCGCCAGTGATGATGGCCAGCCAGGAGGAGGACCGTCGGGCGAAGGGACCAGCCGTCTGAGACCGCTTGGACGCCGAAGTCGCCGCCATCGAGGAGGGAGGAGGGCAGGAGCCAGAGGCGATCGATTTCGATTTTCGATTGGGGGATTTCCAATTTGGGGGGAATGGTTCGGTCAGTAAGTCAGTAAACCCTAAGCTCTCACTTGGGCCAACCCTAAAAGGCTCAAATCTAGCGAATGCCTTAATGGGCCGTGGCTGACTGGCATGTATGATGTATGTATTTGATACTCCCGGGTACCCGAACCTCGGATACCCGTATCCGACCCGAGATCCTCGGGTATTGTCCGGGTAGTATCCGCTCCGAATCCGACCCGAATCCGACGCTCAGCTATCCGGGTATTATCCGTATCCGACCCGGGAAAAAAGTACCCGTATCCGTATCCGAAAAAACGGGTAAAAATACTACCCGTATCCGGTACCCGACGGGTAATACCCGACCCGTTTTCACCCCTATCCGATACCTACAAAATCCCTAAAGGGGATGGGAACAGGAGAAAAGTTACACTCAATATCTAAATAGGCATCCCTAGGAATAGCCACGTTGTCATCCCTAGTAGAACTCGCAGGCTACTTCGGAATAGAAGGTCACGTTAGTGAACAATATATTAATTTTAAGTGGTAAAACTAAGTTGTTTTGTCTAGGCGAGAGGGTGCTAGCCATGTGTTGCATATGGATCATTGATCAAAAAGCAAAGTTCCTAATTTTTCATTGTAGTAGCGAGTGACTGTAGTGATATATTGTTGGACGATTTGGACCGACTGTGGGCTCAATCGGATGGTTTTCAGGACTGAGGGCTGTTTAAAGGGGTGTTTAGCATAGCTCTAACTCCATTAAAATCTATGAAGTTGGTGGAGTAGGATATTCTTAGATCTAGAAATTTATGAAGCTAGAGCTGTGAGTACATTAAGAATATTTAGGTAGGCCATCTTATTTACATTTTAGACAAAAAAATATAAACTTAATTTACTTTATTTTAGCCTATAAGTTGTAGATCTGAGGTGAAACTGGGATGTGAAGTTTTGTCAAATAAGACCTAAGTTGCAGCCCTACGGTGACTTTAGAGAACCCGGTTAAGGAGTGTGAAAGTTATAATGTATTTGTCATTTTTGATAGGTTGATTCGATGTAGACTTGAAGAGCAGTTTAACGTTCTGTGAAGCGGCTTGAGCCAAAGTACCAGCGGAAGTGGAAACGCTTGGCTTCCATCACCCGGATTCGTCACTGTGCATGGGTGTGTCTCGATTCTCAACAGAAATATCAGGGTTTGTTTGTTTTAGCTTCTGAATTTAGATTCTGGCTTCAAAAGTAGAATAAAAAATAAACAGTCTAATTCTAAAATCCGATTCTTACAATCCAGCCCATCTATATACATTATAATCCATAATCCACTTCATATGTACTTTTGGATTCCAGCTTTTAGAGAATCAGTTTCTTTACAACCACAATCCAGAATCAGCTTTTAGAGAATTCAAAGCCGAAACAAACAGGCCTTTAGGTTGCCTGGTTCCACGCGGCCAAACTCGCGGGAGCCAAGAAACCAACGTTTGGTTGCTAGTTGTATCGCGTGAGTCTGCACCCACACATGCAAAATGGCTGTTTGGTTGCTTGCGCGTGGTGCGGATGCCAAGCTAGCACGATACAAAAAACACTCGTAGTCAGGCTCATGAGAAATGAGCTCCATGATCATTTCCTCAGAGCTAGGCTAGGGCACGATGCAGGCTCCTGTGGTCAAACTCGTACGAGACGACAACTAAACAGCCGCTTAGTCCTCCATCAGTCACTGTGCTTGCATGTCTCGAGTCTCAACAGAAAATTTAATCCTAAATATACCATTGTACATGTGTCTCGAGGCTTAGCATAAAATTTAATCATGGATCCGCCAGTGTGCTCCTAATCTTAGGGTATGTTTGGATCTTTGGGCTAATTGTTAGCTTGCTAAAAAATAGTCCTAATCCATCCAAACAGGTGGGCTAATTTTTAGCCAACCTCTGAGCTAACAATTAGCCCATTAGCTAGTGAGAGTGAGCTAACAATTAGCCCATCCAAACAGGAAGACTAATAGGTGGGCTAATTTTTAGCTGGCTAATGGTAAAGCTAATTTTTAGCCAACTAACAGTTAGTTCTAGGCGATCCAAACATGACCTTAGCAGGTCGGCTGGCAACAAACGTTGCAGGTTGTCTTTCGTTGTTCCACCGGCGCACAGCACTGCACCGATCAATTCATTTACTGAACCACTGCATAAGTGTCAACATTTCAACTGTGAAAAATGCTGCAGGTATTTGCATTGTGTATTGCGCATATTATTTCAAGCCTACCAAAGTATGATGGACATGGGCGAATATGAATTGCGTGGATGTCGATGTCACTACAGGAAAACATGGATTTACAAGCTGTAATACCGCTTCCAATAGTTGGTTTTACAAGCGACTGAGCCGCTTTGAATTTTAATAGCTACTGCTTTCCATTCTGCTGCTTGGATTAGTATCTAAAGTGGTACTACTGCTTGGAATACTTTCCAAGCGATGACGATCGCTTGTAATATTGAATTCCTAGCAGTACTAGTCTGCCAATGTTTAAACCTTTTAAAGCGCCACCTTTGCATGGAAAGATAATTGCAAGCTGTAATATTGCATGTGATTAGGCATAACCCACAGCCAAGAAAATTAATCCTAAACACATATATACTGCTTGCAATAATAATTGATGATGCATTAGAATGCATGCATCTGTTGTCAACAATCAGTTATAACAATGATTGCAACTCAATAATTTGATAAAATCAAATGTAAAAGAATAATTCACAGAACAAATCTTTCATATTCTTCCATACCCAGAGCCAAGCAACAACATATACATGAGTTTTGATGTCTAGTTACATTACCATGCATATTCCACCAAAAATAGCCAAGCAATAGCATACAAGAGTCTTGATGCATGTCTTGGTACATCATCATGCATATTCTACCAAAAGACAGATGGATTTATAAGTCTACTCTCGGCCTTTTAAGTCGATTAACTCGAACAAGGTACAAACTAGTGAAGGCTATCCTAACAGTTTCCATCTTGAACTTGACCAAAGGAAGCCTTTGCAGCAAATTCTTCCTTCTTTAGCTATTTCCTTTGCACCTTCTACTGTGGATTAAAGGCAGTGTTCTCAATTTTCCTTCCAATAGTGACAATTGACATCATGTACACTAGTTTCAATGACAGAGATTAAGCTTATATATGCGGTAAAGGTGAAAAGCATTACCTAAGTTAAGGGTTGCAATGAAGTTGTTTAATCCTCGATCGACTTGATTTTTACGTACATGAGGCGAACCACTTGTACTAGTAGTGCAACATCATCTTCCATCTACAAATCCATATATTTTTTTCTATTATTTCACATCCTTGACTAATAAGAATGAAAACAATACAGAATGCACATTACCTTATTATATGGCCATGAAATAATATTGTAAGCTTTTTCTAGCAAAGACATCCATATCTAGGAGTGCTTTTGGTTGCTATAGATGATTATTCATATGAGAAAGTAGAACTTCAGACTTTTTGTCAAAACAAGAATCATATGAGAGGCCACTGTATACCTATCTAATGATTTCTCATTACAATTGGACAAAAATGGTTACTTGAATAAGCGTCACATCACAGGATATTGCAAACTTTTTGTAGCAAATAAATCCACATTCAGGACTGCATGTTAAATTATAGATGCAAACCAATTATCAGCATGTCAAACAAGAATCACCCATAATTAACTTACATAAGTGCTGAATCATGAAAAACACTCAAAAGACCAAGTGGACAAATCTGCTTGATAGTATTTTCGATGTAGAAAATGTTGGGGCTGAGGAAATGAGGATGAAAAATCGAGCAAATATTTGGTTTATCTTAGTAAAATGAGAAGGTGTTTCCCAAAGCCACCGATTATCCGGGTGTGGAGTTTGGTTCCATGTCATTATCATTCCTAAGCACAGCTTGGTTAGGAGCTATTGTTGTCGTTTTAGCATTTACTTGGGCGCAACGATGACCCTATAAAAACAGAACCATTCAAAAACATAAAACCACCGTAAAAAAATAGATATTCTTCATATAATAAAAATTAAACTCCTAGACATAAAGGCTTGGGATATCGAGTACCTTTGACCTCTGAGCTCCAAATGCACATGAATGCAAGTCAGAAGCGATGTGTGACATCATTGAAGGCGATTACGGGCCGACAAGAATTCATAAACGATAAAATAAATGTAAGAAAAATGAAGTGAAATATCTTAAATGCGTTAGAAAAATATTTGTGCGGCGAGGTTAACTCCCATCCCTAAAGCAAAGTCATCAACAACTCTGAGTTCTACCCTATCAAAAGGCTAATCACTAATCACTTCAAGCGCATATAGCATGCATTTTTTTAGCAAGGTGAGAAAGGTCTGAACAGTCCATAGAGAATGTCATACACCAACATACAAGCCTGGTTGATTCAGCAAATAACCATCAAGGCCTAGGTAGTTGATTTTTTTCTAGTTATTTCGAGCACTCTCGGGAGTTATCCAAAATTATTTTTAAAAATTACATACAATGGTAGTCGATAAAAATTTTGGGTTTATATATAGCTCAAGATATTATCGGTCTTTCTAAACTCTTTACGAAACGACTGACGGCAAATCTGAGCAACAATTTCATTGTGTGGGAGGCCGGCGAGAAAAATAGAGGATCTTCGACCACGAGTTATAGAATTCATGACATCAATTGTAGATATGCGGTCTGAATCATTTAGTTAGAGTATGTTAGATTATTTGGGATTGATAGGACTTCTAAACAAGATTTACAAAACAATGTCAAAATCTAGTGAAAATGCACCTAAGCATATCCGGTGACTTTGGAGTTTTAGAACTGAATTATACAAAAGGACATGAATGAACCGAAATTCAGCATGAATCTGCTAAAAAATTTTCAAGCATTAAAACAAATAGCATTTAATCATAGTCGATTAATCCATTGGACCAGATATCATACAGAACAATGTCTATTTCATAAACTACATGACTGCATCAATGAATTGGAACCTTCCAAACAAAATATGTGGTCTTCATTCTTGTTTTTAAGCGAGCAAAATGGCGAGCAAAGTAAAGATAAATATTCCAATCTCATCCGAATCACATATAAAGAGAAATATTCTATGTTCATTTAAACCTTTCTAATTTCTTCTAGCTTAGATAGCAAAATCACATACAAAACAGAACTCTTCTTTCTTGTTTTTCTCTTCTTTCTTTTTCTCTTGACAGGTGAAGTGCATTTCTTGTTTTTCTCTTCTTTCTTTTTCTCCTCTTTACCGCCATCCTTGTAAACTAAGAAAGCCAGTCCCATCAGTGTGGATCAAAGGCTCATTATCTCGATTGAGAACAATATTTCCATATTTCAGTAGCAAGACCAAATATTACATGAACTGTCGATAAATCATGCAATGTGATAGTTTTGGATAGTATCAAAGCAAACCTGTATATTGCAATGGAAGAACTTGTATCCTGCTGCTCGGATATTTATAGCTGAAGTAACAAATCTGTATTCTGATCAAGCGGAAAAGAAAACATACTCACATGGGACCACTCCATAGCACAGATTGGTAGGCATGCAAACTGACTCACTCATTATGATTAGGAGACATAGTCACTAGCAATCAATAGAAATATCAAACCTCCCAATAAATAACAAATAACCAAAGAGAATTTACTCTCTCAGAATCAAATAGTAGCATATCAGTAAGTACTAGACTCAATTAGCAAATACCAGTCATACCCTCAGACACAAACACATACGATGACTAACTCTTGGCATAACCATGCAACAAAACAAAATCACAAGGTCACAGAATCAAAATTAGCATAATTTACATGTCACATTCACAAATGAAAGGAATATGCGCGCGAAAGCAAACAATGTTAACCGTCATTAGACATATGGTATTTAGCAGAGACATAAATAGTAATAAAACCGATTGCCCCTATTCATCGTTAAATCAGCAATAACATAACCCAACCATTCCGATCTATAACTCATCTAACATCAAGTAAATAAATCACATCATCCGGCGATATTACTTATACAACAATCTAGGCATCGATTTTAAATATGCAATAAGATAAACCATTTCCATTACCTTCCATCTTACCGTCACATGTAGCAATTAAACAAACCACATCATCCGGTGACCTCACTTATGTCACAACTAAGCACAAAGATTAAATATGCACTTGCCTTAACCTCGAGGAACAAAGCGAGGCGTAGAGGTCCCCGATCCGACACGCTTCTCCTAAAGAAAGATTATACAAATCAATCAAAATATATACGACATCACAAATCGACAACGATATAACCTAATACGTCCCGCTAGAACCCTCTTTAAGATAAATCGGAAAGTTTTCGGACCGATAGTCAAAAAGGCCAAAACTCCTGAACCACCAATCCGATTTCCACGATCTAGGAATCTATGGAGAATTTAGAAGATAACCTACCAAATACTCCATAGGAGCTCGGGTCAAACACGGCCTAAATACCTGAAATCAAGGCCGCAAGCTATCGCTATCGGCGTTCTAGATACCAAGCAGGAGACTTTCTCTTGGCACTTCAAACCCACATAGATCGGCAAACAAATCAACACGGCGATTAGTGCACAACCCTCTAGAACTCATCACGGATCAAAAGCACACAACTAACCTTAGTGCATAGCACCGATTCATCACCTAACACGCAATCAATTTCTAAAATAGCCACTTGCAAATCATGCCTCCATACAAATATTCATACGCATCACATTCCATTAGAGATGGTGTCGAACCATGATACCTGCGCGCGGCCAGAGCGGCGGGCAGCGGCCGGCTGGAGGCAAGGCAGGAGGACCATGGATGGCAGTGGAGCAATCCCAGGCGTGGCGACGTGGAGCCAAGCGCGGCGCCGTGAGCCTCGAGGGCGGCGGTGAGAAGAGGCGGCGTCTCGCATGGAGGAGGCACGCCGCACCTGCCGAGCGTCTGAGGGAGGACAGACCGGCGGCGGCGGTACAAAGCCAGCGGCGCCGATAAGCGTCAAAGCGGGTGCGGCCGCTAAGCGAGCGCAACCTGAGGCTAGAAGGAGGCACTGCGGCCGGTAGGCAAGCAACGAGGCGGAGGAGGCGGCGAGACGGCGGCGAGGCTGAAGCGGCGGCGATGGGGCGCCTGGCGGGAGAAAGCGGCGTCGCCGCCGGGAAGGACGGCGAGCGAGCGAGGCAGCGGGGAGCGTCGAGGAGCGGCGGCGGCGGATCCATGAGGAAGCAGGGCAGTGCCCGGCGAATCGGGAGGAGGAGCCGGATCCCATTTTGGAGAGGAAGAGAGATAAGGGGAGAGAAATAGAGGAGGAAGCCCTCGAGAACTAATCGAGCGATTACTACAATTGGGCACGTGGTTTGGAGGCAGGTCTTTTGCCTCACTGCCTTTTGCCTCATGCACTCTGCAAGGCTGGGAAAAATCTTGTGCGCCAAAATTTTCATCCACATAGCAAGAGATATCCCAGCGGTAGTGCTATCTTAAATAATTTTTTAAAGCTGTTTGCCTACTTGTGATGATACAACTTTTTCATAAGCGGTACCACTTGCTAACAATTTGAACCTTTCTGAGCGGTGATCTTGCTTTTAAAATAAAATTTTATTTGAAGCGGCACTACCACTTTCAATTTTATTTTTTCTAGGCAGTTGTAGCGCTAGCAGTAATGGGATATCCTGTAGTGTGTTTGTTGTCGGCAATATGATTATGGGGCTAGGCGCTGGATCCAAATTCGAAAGTAACACAAGACAGGGGTTTATACAAGTTCAGGCCCTAGCGGAAGAAGTAATACCCTAGTCCTATGCTCTGGAATTATGATGGTCTATCTTACTACTGATGAGGATGATCTGAACTAGGATCCTCCGCCCCCTTTATATAGCAGAGGGGCGCGGTTACAAGGAGGAGTCCTAGTCGGTTACAAGGTGGAGATTCTATCTCTATCCTTTCCCGCCGAACCTGTTAACAACCAGGATTACGATCGTATCTTTCCTACTACGAATTGGTTACTATCTTCAGAATTTCCTTGCTACGCACGATGGTGGTAGTCCGAGTGGTACCCGTCTCCATGCAGTTGGCTTGGCCCACCCTCTTGGGTGGTCCTCGCGGCCCGCCATGCAAATACTCGGGGTTCATATACTCCACAGTAGCCCCCAAGTGCTTTACGATCGAGTTGCCACCTTTCTGGTCGCATCCCAACTGAGTCATACTTCACGCCGAGTGCTTCTAGTTCTTGATCAGACTTCGTGGTTTCCTTTCCATCTTGAGTGCTCTCTGCGAGCAAGGAGATCGTGAAGGACTCAATAGAGCTCCACGCGTTGAATTTTCTGAGTGGTACCTAGCCCAATTATTGGAATACTGGCAGTTGGCCCATCTTGGGGCATACCATTGTTTAAATAGGCTTTAGCCGAGTGGTACCTGCACCCGACTATCGCGATGTGCAGCTAGCGGCCCATCATGGGGCGTACCTTGGATTAACCGAGTGGTACCTGCACCCAATTGTCGCGGTGTACAGCTGGTGGCCCATCATAGGGCGTACCCTCGAAATCCTTATTCAGAATCAACTCGTGATATCCGATTCTGACTTGTGTGGTAACCGACAATCGACCCAACGTGGGGCATATTACGAGAAGATATTTTAATTTGGTTCGGAAGGTACCCAAATCTCGCTTGACACGGTGACTAGAGATCAACCCATCATGGGGCGTACCATATCCCAAACTAGATTTGGCCGAGGGGTACCTGTGCCTGACTGTAGCGGTGCACAACTGGCGGCCCATCATGGGGCGTACCTTAGGTTAGGCCCAGACAAAATGCGGAAATCGAAACGCTCTTCCCGCTCAGGGCGAAATTCAGCGTCGCTCCCTTTAAATACGAGGCTTGATGCAAACAAAGAGTTTTTTCTCCCCATTGTGCGCACTTGCCCCTTCGTCTTCCTAATACCGTAGTGTGTTCCGCCGCTAGGGTTACCACCGCCGTGCTCCAAATCCTGTGTTGCCGCTGAGCCCTTCGCCGAAGATGTCTTCTTCCCCCTCTAAGGACGCCTCCGCGCCGTTCATCCAAAGATTAGGCTACCTCGGTGACGACGGAGGAGTGCCTGGAGGAGATGGTTGCCACCGGAGTTCTCCTGGCATTGGAGTTGATTTCCGTGCATCCGACTACGGGTGAGTCCTCTCCCACTCCTCGATCTGAGGAAATCGTGGTTTTTGAGTCTTTCATCCAGCGCGAATTTGGCCTTCCTGCCTGCACTTTCTTTCGTGGTCTTCTCAACTTCTATAATATTGGGTTGATCAATTTGAACCCCAATTCCATTCTACAAATTTTCATTTTTGTCCATCTCTGCGAGGCATTCCTTGGCATTCGCTCGCATTTCAATCTCTTTCGCCACCTTTTTCTTCTCAAACCTTATCCGAGCAAGAGCGCCCCCAAGGCGATTGGGGTGCCGGCTTCCAATTGCGCGACAAGTTGAAGAAGTCTTATTTCTCCATCCCTTCAAAACCTCCAATAAGGGTTGGCACCAGGAATGGTTTTATTGCACCAATCCCGATCCCTTTCTTCCTCCTTTTGCTAGGCTCCCGCCCAACTTTTCTTCTTCTTGGGTCTCAGTTACCTCGGATAATGAAATGGATCAAGTTGAGGAACTCCTGGGACTAATCCATAAGCTGAAAGAAGAGGGCCTAACCGGAGTTGGGATCGCCATTAGCTTCGCCCTTCGCCAAGTGCAACCCCTCAAGGAGCGAGTCCACTTGAGATTTGAGTATAGCGGGGAATCTGACCCCACTCGAAAAGTGCCCGAGCCAATCCCGAACGAGGTGCTGTTCAACCGGCTGGGCAACTTCTTCGCCCCAGGCACCCAACTCTCGAACAAGGGATGCCCGAAGGCCTTCACCGTGACACGTCTTCCTCCTAAGGTAAATATGTTTTGGCCACCAGTACTTGATCTTTTGATCTATGAGTGATTATTAACTGATTTTGTGCTTGTCTTCATTTACAGGAGCGATGCACTTTCTTCTCTGATGCTCCTCTCCCCAACATCCCCCGCACAAGAGTGCCGGGCAGAAACGACCTGCCAACCCTTCAGTTGGAGAGCCGAGTGCCAACAAGGGAAAGAAGCCGGTGGCTAAGGGGCCTCCGAGTTCTCAGTGCCCAACTGGGGGCCTGACGATCCGGGAGCTCGCGACTTGGTCTCCAGCACGGCCAATGTCGCCGCCTTCAAAGTCCGGTGCGCAGCCAGGTTCCTCCATGGGTGGCTCAACTACTCGAAAAGTGCCCAGAATAAAAATAAAGAAGTCCAACAGGTTTGTTTTCCTATTGACTCTTACTCTTGCTTTGTAGGATCGTATCCTGATTTCTTCTTTTAACAGGCCACCATCTGATGATGTCCCTATGGACGTGTCGACTAGGACACCTCAGGAAGCCAAGCCTGAGAGCGCTCTAGATCAAACAAAGATGGCCTCGCCGACTGTTGCTGCACCCGGGGATGCCAAAGCGGTCTCCGAATTGAAGCCGACTTTGTTACTGCCACGCACTTAGCCCGAGCTGTCCGCAAGGCCGATGGCCCAAGAGCCCACCACTTGCTCCTCCCTTCAAGTGGAGGAAATCCTTCGAGAGCCGCAATCCCTCCCCCACTCCAAGTCTCCGCTGCGAGTCGCGTGGCACAACGAGGAGAGTGAATGGGAGGCTATTGATGATGAGGAGAAGGAGAGGATGGAGCTCTACGAGCACTCCATCGAGTGTGCCCGACTGGTTCGGGTAAGTTACTGGCTCCTTTCTTCTTTTGTTCGCACCAAGTGGCATGTCTTCGTTATTCTCTTTTTGTCATCTTCAGAGCCTAGGAGAAGATCAAATCTGCAAAAGCGTTATATGCTAAGCTCCGTGAAGCTTTCGAGGCAATGCTGCAATTCCTATGCCCCAGGGAAGCTGGGCCAAGCGACGAAGGTGAGGCCATCCAGCAACTGATGGAGGGGCCTAAGAAGCTTAGGACCCATATAAGGGAAAAAGCGACCACGAGTGCAAACCAAGCTTTGGCGATCGTGAAGTCTCTATATCCCCGAGTGGATCTTGAAGCATTCAAGGAGGGCTTCGCCTGCATCGTTGATGATGATCAAGTTGCTGCCCTTCTTGATGAGGTTAGAGACACTTCCGCTGCCTTAGTGGAGAATTTAGACTTGAGCCCCGTGTAGATACGTTCTTGCGGAACTTAGCCGTAATTGCTTCTTCACGTCCCGAGAAACCCCTGGATGAGGCTATAATGATCAATTATCACTTGACCATAACTACTTCATTGCGTCCCGAGAAATCCTTTTCGAATTAAAGCTTGCGCGCTGTTCATATTCGGCTCGACTTCCTGCGTCAGCACGTCTTCGAAATCGTTTCGGCTTCCCACGCTAGCACGTCTTCGAAATCGTTTCGACTTCCTTGCTCTAGCTATATAAGGGCCCCACCGCCACGGGAGCGACCACCGACTTTTGAGTCTTCATTTCTCCAGCGATATTTGATTTCTTTCAAAAATTTCTGATGGCGTCTCCTTCTCGTTCTGCCACGCCCGTCAACCAAGTAGCGCCGCCTCCGCCGCCAGCAATGGTGTTGGTCTTCAACTTTGAGGAAGAAGCGCCAGTGGCACCTGCTGACAAAGAAGACCCGCTTGATGAGCTTTGGGCCGAAAATGACCTTGCCCTTGTCGAGGTCACTGAGCAGGAAGCCACTGCCCACGACGTCGCTGCCACCGACGCATTGATCGAAGCCGTCCCAGCCATCGCGGATGTCATCGTCGAAGTGTTGGGCCACGCGCGTCGCACTTAGATTTAGTAGCCTTGAGATCATGCGTATGCAAAACTTAGGATGTAAAAAACATTCAAACATGATGTCCGACGGGCTTATATATATATAATTTTAAAGCTTTTTACTCATTTCCTTATTGACCTAAATTCCCCCGAGTAGTTGGCTCCTTTTGTTAAGCACTCTGCCTGACTAGTCTATCCCCTGAGCGTCGGGAGTCGGCTCATGACTCTTTCTCCCAAGCACGCATTTTGAGTGACTAGAGTTCGCCGTTCATGGGGTCAGAGCTTCACTACTTGGAATTAATGCACTCAGACTCATTCGTAATCGTTAGGGAAAAGAAGCAAAAATGACTTAGAAAAAGATGTGTGCATACGCACACTATTAGGTGTAGCCCCTGACTTAGTGCTTAGTTGGATATCAACTAAGTAGCAAGTCAAGAAAAAACTTTATTCATAATGACATGATTGAGTACAAGATTTAAGTGTAAAAGCGACGTAGTTGTTCTATATTCCACATGTTGCCGATGACTACGCCGTTCTCGCGCTTGAGTCTGTAAGCCCTTGGGCATGTCACTTCATCGACGATGTAAGGGCCTTCCCGCTCGGGGAGAGTTTGTGCTCGCTTTTTTGATTCTTTCTTAGAACCAGATCTCCTTTAGTGAAAGCATGGCCTCGAACATTACAATCGTGATAGCGACGCAAGCCCTGAAGGTACTTGGCTAACTGGATTGCTGCGACATCCCTGGCCTCTTCCAGTTGGTCGAGATCATCTAGTCGGCTTTCTTCTGACTTGGTTTCCTTGTACTTCCGAACCCGCGGGGATCCGAACTCCAACTTAGTAGGCAAGACCGCCTCTGAACCATACACCAGGAAAAAAGGTGACTGCCCGGTTGCCCTACTGGGAGTAGTTCTAAGCCCCTAGAGCACCGAAGGCAATTCTTTGACCCATCGCTTAGCATACGGTTTAAGAAGATCAAATATCCTTGCTTTCAAGTCTTGTAACACCATGCCATTGGCCCATTCGACTAGCCCATTACTCCGGGGATGTCCCACGGAAGCAAAGCAAATTTTGATGCCGAGTGCCGAGTTCATCACACCAATTTTGAAGTTCACTGCCTTTGAATTAAGTGCCATTATCTATGATAATCTTGTTCGGCACGCCAAATCTGACCACAATTTCTTAAAAAAATTATCTGGCCTTAGCCGCTGTGATCGTGGCGACTGGCTTGGCCTCAATCCACTTCGTCAACTTGTCGACGGTGATGACGAGGTGAGTGAAACCACCTTGAGCTTTCTTTCAGGGATCCGACCATGTCGAGCCCCCAAATAGCGAATGGTCAGGTGATCAGAATAGTCTGCAGCTCCTACACCGGCACGTGGATCTGCCGAGCAAAAAAATGATAGCCTTCGCATGCCCGTACGATGTCCCCTGCATCTGTTACAGCAGTCGGCCAGAAGAAACCTTGATGGTAAGCCTTTCCAACTAGAGTGCTCGATGATGCATGATGTCCGCAAACTCCCGAATGGATTTCCTCGAGGAGATTCTCCCCTTCTTTCTCTGATATGCATCGCCTTAGTACACCGGAGGCACTCTTTTGAAAGAGCTCTTCTCCAACCACAACATAGCTTTTACTTTGGCCCGCAATACACTCTGCCTGTGTGCGATCTTCAGGGAGCTTGTCCTTCAACAGATAATCCAGATAGAGAATTGTCCAGTCAGGGTTGATGACCAAAACTTCTGCCTCGGCTAGATTTTCCACCAACTTGCTCGACTCCTGCTGTCGGCTTATTGAAGGTTTATGGTGCTCTTCAACGAATATGCCTGCCAGAACTGTTGCCCGATTGGAGCCTAATCTTGTGAGCTCATCTGCTGCTTCATTATCTCGGCGGAGCATATGGATGAGCTCCAGCCCGTCGAATTTGTCCTCTAATTTACATACCTCCTGGCAATACGTGGCCATATTGTCGCCGATGCACGACCAATCCTTCTGCACTTGGTTGATCACCAGCTACGAGTCCCTGCAAACCGTCAATCATCAGATAATGAGTGATGTGGCAATACGGAGCCCGTGGATGAGTGCCTCGTACTCGGTGGCATTGTTTGACGCTGGAAAATAAATTTGAAGAACGTATTTCAACTGTTACCCTCTTGGAGAGATGAGCACTACGCCAGCCCTGCGCCGCTGAGCATGAGAGAACCCTCGAAGTACATTGTCCAATACTCAAACTCTTCAACGGCTGTAGGATTTTGCAGCTCTATCCACTCGGCAGTGAAGTCGACGAGTGCTTGCGATTTGATGGAAGTTCGCGGCTTGAATGAAATGTCGAAGGCTCCAAGCTCAACTGCCCATTTTGCAATTCTCCCAGTGGCTTCCCGGTTGTGGAGTATTATCTCCAATCGGAAAAGAAGTAACCACCGAAATCGTATGCTCTTGAAAATAATGCTTGAGCTTGCGAGAGGTAAGTAGTACAGCATACAATAGCTTCTGTATTTGAGGGTACCGTACCTTAGACTCGCCCAATACCTCACTGACGAAATAAACTAGGCGTTGAATCTTCTGCAAGTGTCCTACCTCCTCCCGCTCCACAACGATTGCAGTGCTAACTACATGAGTCGTTGCTGTTATGTAAAGCATAAGGGGTTCCTCGGGCATCGGTGAAACCAATACTGGAGGTGTGGTCAGGAACGTCTTGAGATCCTCAAAGGCTTGTTGTGCCTCGAGAGTCCATTGGAAGTTGCCCTACTTTTTAAGGAGCTCGAAAAATGGCATCTCCCGCATCCCCAGGTGGGAAATAAATCTGCCGAGTGTGACCATGCATCCTGTGAGCTTCTGGATGTCCTTCTGGCAGGTTGGGGGTTTCATCTTCAAGATGGCGTTGATCTTCTCCAGGTTTGCCTCGATACCGCGATGGGACACGATGAATCCAAGTAGCTTTCCCGAAGGGACCCCAAAGACACACTTCTCAGGGTTGAGCTTCATCTTGTAGGCCCTCAGGCTCTCGAATGTCTCAACCAAATCAGAGACGAGGTCCTCCTTTATTCAACATTTGACGACGACATCATCCACGTACGCCTCCACGTTGCGTCCGAGTTGAGTGTGAAAACATCGTTGTATCATGCGCTGATAGGTTGCGCCAGCATTTTTCAACCCAAATAGCATTGTGATGTAGCAGAAAGCCCCAAACGGTGTGATGAACGAAGTTTTAATGCAGTCTTCCTCTTTTAATCTGATCTGGTGATACCCCGAGTAGGCATCTAGGAAACTCAGGAGCTCACACCCGGCGGTTGAGTCCACCACCTGTCGATGCGAGGCAACCCGAATGGATATTTTGGGCACGCTTTATTGAGATCGGTATAATCAACACACATCGCCAACTTTTATTCTTTTTGCGAACAAGAACTGGATTCGCTAACCAGTCGGGATGATACACTTCTTTAATAAAACTAGCATCTAAAAGTTTAGTGATCTCCTCCCTGATAGCTTCGCGGTGATCTTGCACGAACCACTGGAGCCACTGCTTGATGGGCCTTGCCTTCTCGTCAACATTCAGAGCATGCTCGATCACCCTCCTAGGGACGCCAGGCATATCAGATGGCTTCCAAGCAAAGATGTCTCTATTCGCCTGGAGGAAGGTGACGAGCTCGTCTTCCTATTTACGATCGAGCCTTGTCCCAATCAAAGCCATCTTGGTCGAGCTGGACGGGTCGAGCACAATTTTCTTGACCCCTTCATCAGGTTTTATTCCTGACTTGGCCTGCTTCTTGGCTGGGACGTCTCCTTCGTCTTGCTGGACCTCAGCAGCTAGTCAGATCTTCTCGCTATCGGCCGACGCCTCCTGCATCTTAGCCAGCTCGCAGCTCTCCCTGTCGCACACAAAGGATTGCTTGACATCACCATGAATCGTGATAATGCCTTTTGGCCCTAGCATCTTCAGCGCCAGATACGTATAGTGCGGCACTGCCATGAATCTGGCTAAGCCTAGCCTTCCCAAGATGGTGTGGTACGCTGTCTCAAAATCGGCCACCTCAAAGTTCGAGTACTTGGTCCAGTAATTCTCGTTTGTACCGAACGTAACAGGCAGAGTGATCTGTCCGAGTGGTACGGCCGAGGTCCCGGAGATTACCCCGTGGAACGGCGATGAGCCACACTTCAGCTTCGAGCGAGGGATCTTCATGTCATCGAAGGTTTTGGAGAAAAGAACGTTGAGTCCGCTCCCTTCGTCGACCAGCACCCTCTTGAGCTTGACGCTGTGAATAATAGGGTCTAGGACGAGAGGATATCTACCTGGGTGTGGAACATGGTCGGTGTGATCCGAGCGGTCAAATGTGATTGGAACCTCAGACCACCTCAAGTATTGGGGGGTCGTTGGCATAACTGCATTGATCTCTAAGTTTTTGCTTCTGCTTGGACTCATATGCAGCCGAGCCCCCGAATATGTAATTGAGCTCGCACTCAGTCGGCTGGTAGTCATCATGTTCAGGGGGTCCTACTTCTTGCCTGCCTCACCTTTATCTGGGCCCGACTGCTTATTGCTTTCTCACGTGAACCTTTTCAGGGTGAAGCAATCTTTGGCTGCATGTTTCCCCTTGGGATGGCAAGGACACTGGGCATCCATTACCTTGTCATAATCTCCTGACCGTGGTGCTCGGGGTCGACCGCGATCTGCCACCGCGACCAGCTCCTCGCCCTTCTGCTTTTTATCCTTCTGCTTGGAGGACTCGGCGTGGTCCTTCTTGTCCTTCTGTCATGGACGGTCATCTTGGCGCTCGGCTAGGGCATCCGAGGCCGTGGCGTAGCAGTCCGCTAACGCGAACATCTCCTTCACCGTAGTCGGCGGCTTCCGGGACATCTTCTTGATCAAGTTGGTGTCGTTGACTCCCTTCTGGAAGGCCGCTATGACGACCGCATCTGAGACATCCCGAATCGTGTTCTTCTTCTGCATGAAGCGCTGGATGAACTCCTGAAGAGACTCATTCTTCTTCTGATGGAGCTGGTATAAGTCCCACGGGGTTCTGGGCCTCTCATAGGTGTCCTAGAAATTTGCAATAAATTGCTCACAAAGATCTCCTCAGGAATCTATTGAATTCTCTGGAAGTCCTGTGAGCCAAGTCTGAGTTGATGGGGTGAGCGTGACCGGCAAGTAATTCGCCATCACGTTGTGGTCGCCTCTGGCTGCCTTGACTGCGAGGGCGTAAACCTGTAGCCAAGCCTCTGGATCCCTCTCCCCATCGAACTTGGCAATGCCCTTAGGGTTGAAGCCTTCGGGCCACACCACTCGGTGGAGCCGTGCGGTGAACGCGCAGACCCCATCAATGGATCCGTCATGGCGCCGTGGTGGAGATCGGCGTGGTGAAGTTCTGACTCGGCAATCTTCGTCATCACGCCGGCCATGGTGGTGGTCCCTGCGATCGTTGCGATTGTCACGCTGATCGTCGCGATTGTCTCGGCCATCATGGTCAATGCCGAAATGCTCGTAGTCGTCGTCGTCGCACCGGCGCCGTTCATCCTGTTCTCGCTCATGCCGCCTGGCACTAAGGTCCAAGCGGAGGTCGCGATTGAGACTCCGGTGGGCGTCTTCATCACGGTGGGGCTCATGCCGCGTGCGTGCGATCCATTGCTAGCGATGCGAGTATGGACGCAAGCGCGAGTGTGTCATCTCCATTGGATCTCCCTGGTTGTATTGAATCACTGCCACCGTCACCATGTCCTTAACATGGGCCACGATCGGGGCAGCTGAGCTATTAACCCCGAGCATTGGGCCCAGGGTGTCAAGGAGTGTTTTGGAGGCGACGATATTATGCTGCGGCGTATGGAAAATAGCTTCGTCCCCCATTTTTGCCTACGAGATGTCCTCGTTGACGTTGCGGGCACGGGCTCGAAGAGACCGTGCGCGAGCTTCTTGGGCTTCACGACGAAGACGATCTGGCTCCACAGCTTCTTCGGCTTCCTGCTGGCGCTGGGACTCAGTCCGCTGGTCTTCGATTACATAGATGCCACAGAAACCATGGCAACTTCTTGCGCTACTCTCTGACTCGGTTTTCAAGCCCGAAGAGCGAAAATGAGACAGATCAAGCTGATCTCTGAATTCGAGTGGGGTGTTGCTAATGACGCCCACCACTCGGGAAGAAAACCCCCGGCTTACTACTTGTGAGTAGATGGCCGCGACATTCCCTGACCCGAATGGGAGTCTAGATGAAGAACCGATGAAGTCCCTCCTAGATCAGATCTGATCCAAGTCCGAGAGATCAAGCTTACCGAGGTTATTGGCGATGAAGTCTAGGCTCCTGAAACGAAAAACCTGGCCAGGAGCGAAGGTGACGGTGATTCCGCCGATTGCTGCCATCGAGCTTGATGGGATTGATCTTCGCGTTTCCCCTACCTGGCGCGCTAATTGTCGACGTTTGTTGTCAGCAATAATGATTATGGGGCTAGATGCTGAATCCAAACTCGAAAGTAACACAAGATAGGGGTTTATACAGGTTCAGACCCTCACGGAAGAGGTAATACCCTAGTCCTATGCTATGGAATTATGATAGTCTATCTTCCTGCTGATGACGATGGTCTGAACTAGGATCCTCCACCCCCTTAATGCTGAGGTGGCACCCTTATAGTTAGCTGAAGTGGCACCATTGGAGATACTCTAAGAGCATCTCCAATGGTACTAGCTATAAGAAATGTTCATGTTACCTATAGATAGCATATAGACAACCTCTCTAATGGATTAGCTATAACATTGTCTATAAAATTAAATATTAGCCTACATGTAATAGATAATAAGTGCCTTAGAATCAGTTATAGCCTGACTATATATTAGTAGTCGGTCTATATCTCTCTCCTTGTTTTCTCTCTTCCACCTAAATAAAATACTAAGATGGCACTTTTATAACTAACTGAAGTGGCACTATTGAAGATGCTCTAAGAAGGTGTGCATAGCGAGTCTACTAGAAGGAGAGGGGCATAAGATTGCCGTGCTCCCAAACCACCTGTGTCATTGGATTTCCAAAATGGCCCTCCACAATACCGGAGATCACAGCGACGCCCCGACTATACATAAACTAAAATCACTTCAAAAGCAACAACACTGCAATAATCACAAATAACACAAAAGTTTAGTATTTGATTGATTCAAGCACCTACACTAATTGGTAACAGGAAAACCTACAAATGATTGACTCAAGTATTCTAGTTCCACCTAAGATCTAAAACTTGTAAGCTAAAATAAAGTGAATTAAGTTTATATTTTAGTTTAAAATGTAAACAAGATCACTTTATTTTAGCCTACAAATTTCAGATCTCAGGTGCAGTTAGGATCTGGAGCTCTACCAAATAGGTCCTGGAGCTCTACCAGGCCTGTTTGGTAGAGCTTCAGATTCCAGCTTCAACTGAGATTTGAAATTTGTAGACTAAAATAAAGTAAATTAAGTTTATATTTTTTTATCTAAAATGTAAACAAGATGATCCATCTAAACACTTTTAATGTACTCATAGCTCCAGCTCTACGGATCTAGTGGAGCTAGTAATACCAGCTCCACCGCTTCTGTACCAAACATACCCTACGCGTGATTTGTTGAAGGTGTCAACTATTGTATTTTCTTTACCAAATCTTCACAACTATTAAAGTGTAGTTCGTAATTATCATGGATGCAATATTTTTATCATCATGGTTCACTCAACCCCGTTTAGACTAGGTCCACGAGACACCACTAAGTTGACTTTGAGTGGAGTAGTTAGCTCGGTGGCGTGGAGGCATAGCCCAGTTGCTGCGATCGATCTCTTGTTAGCATCAATATCAATCGAATTAGTGGCGATTGCTGCTTCGGATTTCTTGCATCCCTAAACAGGTGATTGATTCCTCTTCAAGCTCTCTCTCTACTGATTTCACATCAGTTGTTACAAAAAGAAAAGGTCGGTATTGTTTCACTTTCGAGACTAGTATATAATGCTGTGCATCAAATTCCATCTCCTGTCTGGATCTGGCTTTTAGAGCTTATTAGTTTGGGTTTGTACTTGTCAATGCACGTTATGCGATTGAACCGGCGGTGCTATATACCTACATCTTTTCCGCAGGGTAACCTGTTTGAACTTTATGGAAAATTATAACAGCAATTCAATTCCTACAGAAATCAAGAAAAGTTCTCGCTCGTTCGAAACGGGTCGAAATGGAGAATCAGTCAGGTCACCCTCAGTACGGTATGGCCAATCAAGGGTTTCGCCCGTTCTCCTCACTCTTGTTGCAGACGGCACCATCTACGGCGCAACAGCATCCCAGTTCTTCTGCCAATGCGGCATTAATTCAGATGCCGATTCCGCCATCTCATACAGATGACCCAACTGATGATGGCTACAACTGGAGGATGTGTGGGCATAATGCGTTTCAGGGTGGGTTGTATCAAGTGAGGATCTACTACGAATGTACCCAACCAACCTGTGGAGTCCAGAAATCGGTGGCGCGCTCCGCAGACGGACATACGACAGAAACAGTTTGCAGGGGTACTCACAATCACTCACGTCCGTCAGAAATGTGGCTCAGAAATGGTTCAGGTAGATTGGAACCAGGCTCTCAAGTTTATGCGCAACTTGAGGTATCAGCTGCAGCAGCAGGGACTGCTGGGCCTTCAATGCCTAGGATGGGAGAGGGGGGTGAGCAATCGTCAGGTTCAAGTGACAGCGACGAAGATGATGATGGCGAATTAAGAGTTGATGGGGATGCTGCTCATGGTACCAATGCAATAGAAAGGTAGTTCCTTTAACCGAATTTTGTAACTTCCTAGGTTAGAATACTGTAAGTCTCAGCGACGAATGGTACTTTTACTGTACAGACGTGTGCCAGCTCCAGCTCAAAGGATCACTGCACGAACCGCAAGTGAAGTTGGTGTTTTGTATAACGGCTGTCGGAGGAATGAGAATTCTCGGAGAAGGTAATCTGTTCTATATTTTGGTTCGCTTAACATTCTACTCTTATTTCATATTTTGTTGCTAGTGTGGTTCCTACGTAAAATATAAAGTTTACTGGTCGAATCACAACATAATACTCCTTATGTAAAATCTTTGCAACTATATAGTAGATAAATTAAGAACGTGAAGACAAGTGTTAAATAAAGAAGTAAAGGGGAAATAATTATAGCATCTGTGGATTTGATCAGTGTTGGTAAAAGTTCTTGGTATGCAATGCGTATTTGGGTTTATATGAAGAAATAATGATCAGACAAACGGTTGGAACCCAAAATGGAGGGATGGATTCGAGCTGGAACAGATTAATCTGATGCGGTTTGGGTTGGATTCGATTTTAGAGCATCTCCAACAGTTCCTAATATTTAGACTCCCAATATTCTTAGATTGGGACCTTCCAAAAAAAATTTGGGTCTACAAAATACCTTGTTCTCCAACAGTTCCTATATGTTCTCCCAAAACACCTTTGAATTGGTCCGTGGGCCATCTGGTGCGAAATAATGTTGATTGGGAGCGCGGACAGAGCGCACAAAAATGAGGAGTCGGGGTGCTGTTTTTGGGCGTGCCAAAATTTGAGGAGCTAGAAAGAGGAACTGTTGGAGTACTTTTTTTTGCAATCAAGCCCAAAATCAGATTTTGGAAATGAATTTTAGGCACTGTTGGAGATGCTCTTAGAAAAGGAAATAATAGCTGTTTCGTATTGGGAATAATTTTGGAAGTTACTGTGTTTTGGCTAGGTCGCAGCTTTATGAGCACTGGTCATGTGGTTTTTTTTTTAAGGAAAGGGCAGGAGCTCTACTCTGCCATACATTAAAGAGAGGAATAGAGCAGGTACAGAATTACAGACGAACTAGAAGAGGGCTCCAAAAGCCGACAAAAGCCCAAGCAAACAAAAGAGGGAAGGAAGAAGAAAAAAAAGAAAAAGAAGAGACCAGAATGAAGAAACTAAGAAACAAATCAAGGGATAGAAGGAAATGAAGAAACTAAGGCGAAAGCACTTCTGTGGGTGCGGACATCTTTGATGGCAATGGAGGATACACGCCTTGGCGAACACGAAGCACCGTTGAAGATCCTGTTATTTCTTTCCTTCCATAGGTTCCATAGGACATACAGTACGATTGCATCCACTTCCTTACGTCGTTGCCTCTGAGTTGAGGATCTGAGGGAGTGCCACCATCCGTGGACGCCACGTAGAAGACCTGATGCTTGCGGCGGTGGGTGGTTGATCTGTAAGGATCGAAACACCTGTCGCCACACCTGCTGCGCAAAGGGGCAAAAAAACAGGAGGTGGATCGCCGTTTCAGGTTGAACTGTGCATAAGGCACAAGATGCGCTGTGAGGCCATCCCCTGGCTGCGAGTTTGTCCGCTGTTAGAATGTTTTGCTGCAGAAACAACCACGCGAAGAACTTACATCTTCCTTCTGCATTCGCTTTCCAGATCTTGGTGAAGCTGTCTTCTGGAATGGACCCATGGAATTGAATCTTGTAAGCCGATTTGGACGAGTAGTCCCCCTGTCGCGTTCATTTCCATGTAATATCATCCTGTACATCTGATTGCAAATGTATCTGCTGGATTGCCTGCCATAAATGAACAAAGTCGTCCAGCTGCACCTTAGAAGTAATCCGACGCAGCGGCCTCAGCCAACTCTGACCCAATAACTCGTCATGTACTGTGTGCTGTTTCCTTCTGGATAACTGATAACAGGACGGCGCTAAATTCCTTGGAGAGATCCCATGTAACCAGTTGGACTCCTAGAACCTTGCAGTCTTGCCGTCTCCCAAGGTTATCTTCATACTAGCATTGAATAAAGCCCTATCAGTGCTGTCACATGGCACCGGTGTCCATGCCCATGCCCGGTCTTGGTCCTTCCATCCATACCAGAGCCAGCGAAGGCAGATGCCCTGCCCAAATCTGTGGAGGTCTTTTACCCCCAATCCTCCGAAAGCCCCCGGCCTGCAAACTTTGCTCCAATTGACGAGGCAGTGACCTCTGTTGCATTCCTGTTCCCCTCTCCAAATGAAGCTTCATCGAAGTCGATCTATTTTCTTTATGATCCACGAGTTGAGGGGATATACCATCAAGTGGTGGAGCACTAGGGAAGTGAGGACCGAGTTCTTAAGAACAAGCCTAGCGGCCCTGGATAGCATCCTCCCTTTCCACCCTGCCAGGCGGGTTCAGACCTTATCAATGAGAGGTTGTAAATCCGTGCGCTTCAATTTTGTTGGGCGCAAGGGTAGACCTAAATACCTGCAAGGGAAGGACTGCAGTCGTGATGGGAATTCCTGCAAAAGGTTCGCCATGTCGACGTTGTTGCACCTAATCGGGTAAACCTCACTCTTTTGGAGGTTTGTCTGTAGACCTGTAGCCGCACTGAAGATGTCTAGCAGCACCCTAATTGTGTTGAGCTCATCTTTGTCAGGGTTTGCAAAAATGGCGATGTCGTCTGCATAGAGGGAAATCCTCATTTTGGCGCACCTGGAAGGGATCTGTGGCAGTAGGTTATCCCTGGAGGCCTTCGCGACTAACCTGTATAAGGGGTCCATGCCAATTATGAAAAGGATTGGGGATAGAGGGTCACCCTGCCGGAGTCCTCGCCTGTGCTGAATGGACTGGCCCGGAATGCCATTAAGGAGAACTCTGGAGGAGGTCGATGCTAGTATGATGGCAATCCACTCTGTCCATCGCCGACCAAAACCAATGTGAGTAAGCAGTTCCAACAAGAACTCCCAACTGATAGAATCAAAAGCCTTAGCTATGTCCAGCTTTATGAAGAGTGCGGGTATTCCTGTCTTATGGAGATCGGAGACCGTGTTCTTGATGCTCAAGAAATTGTCATGAATAGATCTGCTCTTGATGAACGCGGTCTGAGCGGAAGGAACAATCTCATGCAGCTTTATGAGCACTGGTCATGTTTTAATTTAAGATTACCTTTTGATATCACCGATTTAGCACCATATTACCACGCATCTTGTTAATAGCTGTAATGAATGAGAGCGAATTTCAGTTGAACAATTACACAATTTGATATATTTGTTAGTAATACCATATCTCTTATTCCAGTAAGAAAGGAAGATCAAAGTCCAAGGTATGGGAGGACTTTACACCTGTGTCAAGTGATGGAAAGGTTCATGGTGCAGAATGCAAACATTGTAAAAAGTGCCTCAGTGGAAAAAGTTCGGGAGGAACAAGCCACCTACGCCGACATCTGAAGACTTGCCCTGCACGATCTGGAAGCAGTAGGGTGCAGCAAAAATGTTCCACTTCACAGCCTGATATATCTGTTGCAAATAACTGCAAATTTGCCCAAGAAAATTCTCTTGAAGGGCTTATTAGCACAATAGGCTCAAACATTTGCCCCTTCTCTGTCATGCGCGGTGCAAGTTTGGCTGGCAGCAGTCCAACTTTTAACATGATGCCACAACCACAAGCAACCGTTGAGGACAGGTTTCTTAGTGTTTTTCAGGATGAAAAGTCGAAGCTGAAAGAGAAAATAAAAGTTACACCTGGTGGAGTTTTCCTGTCAGTGAGAGATTCGTATTGCAAATTTGAAGCAAGATTTCTTTATTTAACGTTGCATTCTATTGATGAAGACTGGAAGGTCAATACAAAAATCATAACATGTACTATTTCAGTCGGTGAAGAAATATTTGGTGACATCCCGTTGCCATACTGGCGATCACTCCCGAGTTATGGTATGGATCGTGCCAAGGTGTTAAAGGATGCAATTGGAGATTGGAATCTTGAGAAGAAGCTTTTAGGAATGACACTAGACGGATCAGTGGACATCAGAGACTTGGAGGAGAACCTTACGGGAAGGAACTACCTTCTTGCCAAACGCAAGCTATTAACTGTACCTTGTATGGTAGCTACCCTTCACCAACTTTTTGGTTGGGAACCCAATGATTTTGTTCTACAAACAAGTGAGACCTGGTCTCGTTACGTGACAAACTCTCCAGAGCATAAGCGGAGATATCAGGTAATTTTGTCGGAGCTGCACCTACATCGCCCTACTTTTGTATCAGAAAGATGGTACATAACTTTCTATGGATTGGAGGCTGCTTTGCGGTTCAGTAAGTCATTAACAAATGCTGAACAGACTCGTCAGTCATACTCCTATGCATGTAAGCCATCTTTGGAAGAGCTAGAAGCAACAGAGAACTTTTGCCAGTTCGCAAGGCTAGTCTATCATGCAATAACAGTAATTTCTGATCCTCATCATGCAACTCTTAATTCATGTTTCCATGTGCTCTGGAGTTTGAGAGCAGCTCTACAAGAATCATCCAACATAATAAATATTGAGAAAGTTTTTGATGTTGCGGCTATGCAGAGGAAATTTGACACGAATTGGAACAAATGGTACTTGTGGTTGTCGTTAGCTGTGGTTCTAGACCCCAGATATAAAATCAGCTTTGTTGAATCTTGCTTTAAACAAGCTTTCAGTCATGATGCTAGCATCTATATCTCCGAAGTGCATGCAAAGCTTTGCGAGCTCTATATCCATTATTCTTATCATGTCAATGAGCAAAGTAATGACACATTGAATCACAGTAACAATAGGACTGCAGCTGAGAAATTTAAAGAACTTGATGAGTATCTTGGAGGGGAACTCTGTCCTCAGAATGATGCTTTTGATATTCTGATGTGGTGGAAGGACAATTCATCAACATATCCAACACTTGGTAAGATTGCACGTGACATTTTAGCAATACCTGCAAGTGCAGTTTCCGCTGAATCTGCATTTGATGAAAGTGATGAACGTGCTGATCTTTTCAAGACAAAATTGCATCCTGATACAATTGAAGCCCTTATCTGCGCTCAAAGTTGGCGATCATCTGGTACAACTTCATTTTTTTTTCTTTCAGAAATTAAGAATGTTGTCTACTAACTTCATTTACCAGACAGTTACATCTCACTGAAACGATCACCTATTGTCGAACAGGAACAAGTGACGCAGATGGTGGAAATAATGGCGTGGCAGTTTAACCCGTGGGGAGCTACATTGGCTGCCTTCAGGTCTTCGTTCCCCGTTCTTCATGATGTTTAAGTTTGCTGTGGTTCTTCAGCTGGATTTCCACGCCCCCCATGATACATATCAGCTTTAGGTTTTGCTGCACTCAGTGTGAAAAATTGGAATAACTTTGTCAGTATAGTAAGTTTTTTAGTAACTGTCTGTGCTTGTTTTATTCACAAAATATTTGATAAATCAAACAGGAAACTGTGATTATTAAATTTTACAGTACAGCGGTTTGGAACTAGGATTGGAACAAGATTATGTACGTATATTTTGGAAAACTTGGTCTTCTTGACAATGTTGGGCCACTTGGTGTTTGGGTAGAAATTAATGTAAAAATTCATTCACATCCCTGGTGCCTGTAGTTTACCAGTCGATTGAGCAATTTTTCTTCAAATTTAGAACGAAGATTATTGCAAACCGCTACATGAGAAGGAAGAAAGCAAAAATAATAAATAAGTATTAACCATATTAGTGTCTCCTAGTAGCAATCTGGCTCTTGAAAACAAGACAAGTAGCATTGCAGAAGCCGTCCATGGTCCTCAAAGGGGAATCATAAACTTCCCAGGCTATGATCATTGTTCTCGTATTTTTGGCCAATCGTCGGCGTGCAACACATATGCCCACAAGCAGTCAATGCACTAGAGGAAGAACAGCAGGATAGAAAATACTAAGTGCGCACCATCTCCCACGCCTTCAAGAACGACATGATGTGGTGCAGGAGCGCGTCCCGGAGAGCGCTGAGGCGGTCGGCGGAGGCAACAGCATGGACTCCGCCGCGGGACGTCCCCTCTTTCCGGTTAACCGGCACCCACTGCTTCGTGACCTTCCGGTGCATTTCGTCGAGCGTGTGGCCTGCACGGCCATGACGGCCAAGAACAGCACCTACTCACGATCAAAAACTTTGCCACGAATTCGTGCAAGAAACAACCAATCCTGAAGGCAAACTTACAGAAAAAGCCGATGCAACAGTGGGGGAGTTCCTCATCCTTCAACGCAGCACGTGGCTGTGGCGGCGGCGGCGGTTGGTGGTGGTAGGGGTAGGGAAGATGATCATCTTCTATTTTGTGTGCATTGGAGGGGAAATGGAGAGAGACGGGATCTTGATTCAGTGAAATAAAATAGGAGCGACTTGCTTTCTTCTTTTTTGGGCCGACGGTTTCATGGCCGGGTCAAGATTAGAAATCTTGTCGAGATTTTGGAAATTTGGGTGAAGATTTTGAATTTCGGCTGGATTGAGGCTTTAAATATTGGTGAAATAAAAAAATTAAAAATTTTCTAAAAAATTATATCATAGACGATTCTGTGATTAGCTCATGTGATAAGCCTCGATTTGAATTTTGCCTTTTGAATTTTATTCAGATTTCATTTAAAATTCTAAAATCTCACCGAAATTTTGGATTTTTGCTGCCTCCAAGATATATTCCAAAAGCGAAATTTGAAACCTTGGCCAGGCTCATAATAAAAGTGAAATTGCTTCCTTTTTCCTCTCTCTGGTAAGAGATTAATATCCTCTTAGGAAAAGGAAGAGATTAATACTCTATCTGAAGAAAGAAAAATACTAATGACTTTTTTTCGTTTCAGGCAATTACAATCTTGACCCTAAAAAGAGAGGAAAATTAACTTTTTCCTAGTGAAAGAACTCAAGAAGAATTATTTTCCCTTGATCTTAGTGGACGAGTTTAGAGATAGCACTGGGACCC
Source organism: Guadua angustifolia (assembly GCA_036346375.1). NCBI lineage: Eukaryota > Viridiplantae > Streptophyta > Magnoliopsida > Poales > Poaceae > Guadua > Guadua angustifolia. The sequence continues at coordinate 698,659 of CM070514.1, read as the reverse complement.
ATAGCAATCCGTGGGGAATTCAACTACCAATGGATGGGTACGCGGAGAGTTGTTCTTGACACCCCATATGATGATGGTTATGGGAATGCATCCCCATCCCTACCCACTAGGCCCCTATACCCTGGCATATACTCATATACACATAAGAGATTGCACATATGTTGATATATTTTCATGTGTAGACACATAAGTACTTGCCTCTATCTACGTATATTTTGTATAATTTATAGCATGTAACTCATTTATTACTCTACAATCTTGTGCATTAGCAAATTTACCTTTTTCTATTTAGACATATGATTAACTTATGAATTTAACTCACTGTTGTTAAAGTTTAGGGTTGTATTGGGGATCCGATACCTGCAAAATCCTTAAAGGGGATGGGAACAGGAGAAAAGTTACACTCAATAGCTAAATAGGCATCCTCTAGGAATAGCCACGTTGTCATCCCTAGTAGAGCTCGCAGGCTACCTAGGAATAGAAGGTCACTTTAGTGAACAATATATTAATTTTAAGTGGTAAAACTAAGTACTTAGTGTTTTGTCTAGGCAAGAGTGTGCTAGCCATGTGTTGCATATGGATCGTTGATCAAAAAGCCAATTTAATAATTTTTCATTGTAGTGGCGAGTGACTATAGTGATATAATATTGGATGATTTGCACCTACCATTGTCTCAATCGGACGGTTTTGAGGATTGAGGGCTGTTTAAGTTGCAGCCCTATGATGACTTTAGAGAACCCGTTTAAGAAGCGTTAAAGTTATAACGTATTTGTGATTTTTTATATGTTGATTTGATTTAGACTTGAAGAGCAATTTTAACGTTCTGCGAAGCGGCTCGAGCCAATAACCAGTGGAAGTGGAAACGTTTGGCTTCTTTGTGTAATGCCTTTGAACTTAAAATTTAGGACATGTTTAGTAGAGCTCTAGATCTCAGTTTTACCGGAGATCTGAAACTTATAAGCTAAAATAAAGTGAATTAAGTTTATATTTTTGGTCTAAAATGTAAACAAGATGATCCATCTAAACACTTTAATATACTCACAACTCTAGTTTTACGGATCTAGTGGAGTTAAGAATACCCAGCTCCACCAGATCCACGAATCTGATAGAACTAGAGCCCTACCAAACACAACCTTAATTCCGGATCCGTCGCTGTGCATGGGTGTGTCTCGATTCTTAACAGAAATCTTAGTCCTCCATCCGTCACTGTGCGTGCATGCCTCGAGTCTTAACCGAAAATTTAATCCTGAACATGCCATTGTACGTGTGTCTCGAGTCTTAACATAAAATTTAATCCTGGATCCGTCAGTGTGCGCCGAATCTAAACAGGTCGGCAGGCAACAGACATTGCAGGTTGTCTTTCAATGTTCCACCGGCGCACAACACTGCACCGATCAATTATATAGGGTGTGTTTGGTTGGTAGGATGAGGTTGAATGGGATAGAATGATACTGTATCATTTGGTTCCATTGTTTTGGGTGAATGGAATAATTCAACATCTATAGAGAATATTTCTCAAATTCGTATCTCACCATCTAGGACGGGATGATCCTATTCAAGCAATAAAACACATGAATGGTTTTTTTCTTGAACCATCTCATATATGTATCACTTAGTACAAGCAACCAAACACACTTTTACTGAGCCACTACATAAGTGTCAACATTTCAACTCTGAAAAAATGCATTTATGTAGCTGCTGCAGGTATTTGCATTGTGTAATGCACATATTATTTGAAGCCTACCTAAGAATGATGGACACGACGAATACGAATTGTGTGGATTAGACTAAGGTAGTCTATACGGAATAGGCAGAGCCGCAGAGGCCATAAAAATACAGGCCCAATCCATGTACAATCCTACACTAGGCATTTAGTAAGGAAATACCAATCAAGTTATACTAATATATCGTCAAAATGTAGCGTTAAACTTAACACGAATAGCTGCTAGTAGTACCCACAGGTAGCCCTGAGTGATGTCCATCCCCATAAAACCAGGTTGGCATTCTTAAATCATTTCCCTGCAACATCCGAAGGGCAAGAAAGAAGAAAACTTAGGAGGCTAATCTGTTTGGATCACATACATTAAAACACAAGTTCGAAGAAACATACTATAGTACGACCTTTAGCAATAACGCGGTATACCATGAATTCGAATGGCTCCATCCCCACGTCTAACGCCACCTTCGAGAGAAGAGGACTGACCCACTGTAAACACTTTAGTGCTTCAAGTATTATAAGAAGGTGTGCATAGCGAGTCTAGTAGAAGGAGAGGGGCTATGGCCACACTTCGGTCCGGAAAGAGATTCAATGCAGTGGTAGATATTATTTGCACTTTAGTAATTATATGTCGATCGTTGGATAAAAAATAATAGTACAGATCTTTCATACTACTGTTATAAGATCTAAACCATTGGTTGCTTCGATCGAATATTGCTCACAGCAGATAACTGTTTAAGTTACGATCCTTTTAGGACTGCATATAAACTCTATCACTTTTGCCCTATAGAAGCTCTCCCTAATGGTTAGAGTGGGAGGAAAATACATAGCATTTTCTATAGGGGGTGGGAGCCATGGACCCTCTCGCCCTCCACCTAGTGACGGAGCCCGAGGAAAATACCGAGGGTCAATTTAACATCATATGCTTGGATGACTAGGGGTAAAGGACTACTTTGGTGAACAATGTATTCATTCAAGTGGTAAAACTAAGCACTTATTTTGCTTTTTTTTTTCCTAGAGGGACGGACGCCTTCGGCCCTAGAGAAGCTCCACCTTTGGTCCTAGAGAAACTCCGCCTTCGGCCCTGCCTGTTTGGGATTAATCAAATAGGAACCATCATCATTAACAAAAGAAGCAAGAAAAAGAAGGCCTCTGGAAGTTTTAACAGATAACCTGGTTGTAGCTTGGCAATACCCGTCTTGTTTTTACTAGTTCAGCTAGTTGGCACTCGGTACCATGACAGACGAAAAAACAACAGGGAAAAAAATGCCTCAAAGCCTCATCATGCATACTTACATACATCAACAGTTCTCAAAAAAAAAAAAAAAACATCAACAGCATGCACGAGCTGAGGTCAGATCCGAGGACCAGGCTCATTCAGTGCGAACTACTCCCATGCATTGCTCCTCAGAAGAGGACATCACAAGATTCTGAGTCACTGTACATTTTGATCAACCATTTCCATGCAACGCAACGAACAAATATACGGATATACGACCTGCACTACGAAGTCGATGCACCAGAGGATTCTGCCGCTGCTGTCTTCGTTCAGAGTTTGATCAATGGTCCTGTGTCCTGACCACAATTTAATCACAGTATCACACTGACCGACACGGTGGGACAGCAACAAGCTGGCGGCCCAACTGCTGCAGCTCTTCAGCAAGAAACAGAATTCAGCCACACCAATTACAGTATGACATCAACCTACTTCCAACCACCTTTCCCTCGCTCTGGGCTCCTACCGTTCCACGCCTTCCTCTGTTTCGCTGCTCTCTTTGCAGCTTCGCCCTGCGCCTTGCGCTTTGCGCTTGAGCCTCTGCCTCCCTTGCCATTAAAAGTGCTGGTAGTCCAACGGACAAAGATCTTCTCAAGCGGTACGCCATTAGCGATGAAGAATTGTGTCAACTTATGGACCATTATGTCATCCTTTGAACATGTGATCTCGACCAACTTCAGGTTTCTGCAAGCAAACGATCTTCCCCATGGATTGATGCCCTCTCTGCTGTCGTAGGCCTTTCGCAAAACAATAAACATGTATAAGGGATTGGCCATGTGCTTAAACTCTCTGAGCAAACATTCATCAAGTGTGTGCATTATATGTACCATGTCGAGGTGAAGAAAAAGGTTCTCCAAGTTAGGTGAATGCTCAAGTATGGTTGACAATGCATCGAAGTCAGGAGCCATACACCATTCACCAAGGGACATAGTCTTGAGGTTTTTAAACTTCGGGCACTTTTCTAATTCCCTCCTCAGCAGCACCTGCACATTGTATACAGATATGCACTGTTCATTGTATGGAAATAATTCAACAGTCCAACGCATTTGTCCAGACACTACAATAAGATGTATGCATCAACAAACTCTATAGTATTGCATGAATGAACATGCACAGGATTATTAAAAAAAATGAACAGCCTGCAATCATCACAGATAACTCTGCTGTGGAAGCTATTAACTTATTTTAGCACCCTGTTAATACCACACTGCACTAGCAACTAATGTTCCATAATATCAACTTACTTTCTCTAGATACAAAAGATCAACCAAAGTTTATTTTCTCAAGTGAACAATGAAATATTTAGAGAAGTTGGTATTCCAGTCTGAAGTAACAAATATGCTCGCTTGATTGTATATGATAAAATAATAGCTTCTTCTGGCCAAAACAGAAAAAGGTTCTATAAACAAAAACAAAATCAGAAATGCTAATTCTAGGGTGTTCTATATTTAGGATATCGTAGGACGTCAAACCGTAAGTTAGGTTTAAATTTCTATATATCATAGGTGGACAGTAGTTAGGTTCAAAGTTCAGTACATTGCAGTCGTAGCTAACTACAATATTCACCTGACTGGCACCTATCCAAAAGGCCGATCTATTAGTAAGGAACTTCTTTATTTCCATCAGAAAACTAAGATAAGAACCTATTGAAAGGATGCTGTCTGAGCGGACAACAATGCAATATCAACAATTTTACCATTCTTCTGTACTTCTATACTGAGGCATATTGATAGAAGTTCATGACTAGCAGAAACAACCAAAATTTCTTCTACATATTAAACTTATCAAGGGAATGCTCTTATTATTCTATTAGCTCATTCCCATCCATAGCCATAATTGTTTGCCAAGTATTGAGTAACATTAGCGCATGCAGAAAAGCATACCCAAACTTATAAAAGAAAGGTGATGATATCAACAAGGAAACTGTACCTCTCCTCGATGAGCTAACAAGGCCATTGTTCTAACATTTGAGAGGCCGTGAAGAATACCATCGCCACCATAGATAATACAATAATTGCTGCCATGGCCTCCACCAGAATCATCACTTGGACCAACCTTACTTGAATACTCATGTGCAATCTTACCATAGGGCACAGTACGGTCATCGTAAGCTACAAGATCATCACCCTTACTATCACTATATTCAGACCGCTCAAAATCATAGTGATCACCACCATCATACTCATTATCAGATTCACTGCCATTGGTATCATCAGGGTCCTCAGCACCAGCGTATGCGAAGTAATCATCATCATGATCAGATTCATCGTCATCATCCTCCTCCTGTGGCCATTCATGATCATGAAGCAAGCAAGAGTCATCAAGCATTATAGTTGCTGTCACTAGTGACTCTAAGTTCTCGATCTGAGGAACATGGCTGAAAGGTCTTATGCAGCACAGCATGACAAGGTTCGGAGCATTAAACAAGAGGCCGCTAGGGATTGTGCACTTGATAATAGGCAAACGCTTGAGCGAGGTGGATCGAATCTCCGTACCAAGTATGAAACAATTCTTCAGCTCTAGTTCTTCTAAAGAAGTGCACCTAGAACATAGTTGCGTGAGGGTGTTGCTATCCAGCAGGATATGGATGAACTTCAAGATCTTGAGGTTTTGAACTTCAAGATCAGAAATGAAGCTCGTGTACGCCGGCAACGAGCTCCCGCGGTGATGCTTTCCGGAGAGCTCAATCACTCTTGCCCCGCGTCTGACAGCATAAGAGATCCACGTGTCGGCATCGCCGTCATGGCTCCAACACAGCCGGAGCGTGTCCAGCGGCGCACGCACGCGCCGCTTGAGCAGCAGGTTCTTGATGAACTCGTCGAACATCTCCTGGTCGGCGCGGGCATCGCAAACGCACGGCTGACGGATGTCGAGGCAGGGCGCGGTGGCCCATAGGTCGCGCCACCGCCTAGAGAGGATGCTCGTGCGCACCACCTCCCACGCCTTCAAGAACGACAAGATTCGGTAGAGCATGATGTCCGGGAGTTCGCTGATGCAGCCGGCGCCGGCGCCACCGCCTCCGCCGCCGGCCACCCTCGCCAGCCCGTCGCTCGGCGGCCCCTGCCCCGCGGCTCCCTGGTGCATTTCGTCGAACGGGTTTCCTGCATGGACACGGAGAGCGACACCAACAACCCGAGATAAAAAATCTTTGCGACGAAAGAAACCAAGAACGGCGACTCGGCATTTCATCGAACAGATTTGCGACCAGGGACAAGAACTCGCAAGAAATCATCGCATGGCGCGCAGGTGATCGAGGGGGAGGAGGGGAACTTACGGAGAGGTTGAGGATTGCTGGACGAATCGAGGGCGAGTTCTTGCTGCTTCAACGCACCAGGCGGCAACAGCAGCTTGGCTCTGGCCTCTCGTTTGTTTCGGTCTCGACTTTCGAGAGGGCAGTAAAGGAGCCGCAAGGATGGGAGGAGAGGCGATCGCTTGGGCCGGTAAGCTTTGTAGGCCTTATATATACACCAATAGTACAGCGCGTTACGTCCCGTCGCGTAAATTTTACTTTGAAGTTTTTTATTGTAAAAATGGTAGAATGATCTAAATGTAATTTGCAGAACAACGGGGTTCTTTTTTGCAAAATAATCGCTGCCATGGGATTTTGTCACAAAATAACCAGACCTAAATGTAATTTTAAATCTTTCAGGTTTAAAGAACCGGCGTCCGAATTGAATTTGCATAACTAGAGGGTCCTTTTTGCAAAATAACCGGTGGAAAGACTTGCTCGCGATTTCGGATTTTTTGGAGGGCTTTTTCGCAAAAAAAGTACCTTGTGGCTTGAGAGTTCTCCAAATCTTTCGGGTTTAAAGAACCGGCGTCTGAGTTGAATTTGCAGAACTACGAGATCCTTTTTACAAAATAACCAGTGAAAGGATTTGTTCGCGATTTCGGATTTTCTGGAAAGCTTTTTTCTCAAAAAAGTACCTTGTAGGCTTGTAGCTTGAGAGCTCTTCAAATCTTCCAAACATAAGATATATATTATACAGGGCTTATTCGGAACACGGAATTTTTATAGAAATTTAATAGGGATCACTTCAAATTTTATACAAATTGGGAAAAGATTTTCGTGTTCTAAACGGGTCTAAGTAATGGTAGTTTGATATGGGTTGCTTGTGACACAGGCCTGGTTGTGAATTCTTCCGTGGATCATTGATTCCTTGAATCATGAATTCTTTCCTTTTTTTGTGATTAAAAGACACACATCCCACCCACACGCATGTGGGTAGGGACGAAAACAGAACGAAAAAGGCCGAGAAATGATTGTTCCATTTTTGTTTTTATTTTTTATCGATAATAGAAACAAAATCGGAACCTGAAATGGATAGTGATGGAAGCGGATCTGAGTGGATATGGAATCGAAAGCAGAAAAAATTTATCTAGATATATTCCTAGTTGTAACACCTAAAAATTTTCAAATTATTTAATTGAGCATTTAATTATGATTTTTGAATTTTTAGCATTTAATTAATGCTTTTTCTATTTTCATATTTAAATAAATAATTTACTAGAGAAAAAGAAAACCAAAATCTTGCTAGAAATAATTTTCAAATCGAAAATGATATAAAATATTTTTGAGAATTTTTGGACTCTATTTGATATTTTTCTATAAAGCAATATAAATTTCTGGTATTATCTAAATTAGATGTTAGAGAATATACAAGCGACTGATTGTACAATATACAGGTAAAAAAGTTGCAGTCACTTGCAGAAAAAATAATGCTACCATTCATTTGTACTTACAGATTAGTTATCTCCATAGAGGTATTTCGGTCATTTATACGGACTAAGAACCTATAAATACCCTGTACCTCTCTCATTTATAACTAGAACTCTCTTGAGCAATATAAAGACACATTTGTACCGGCAAGCCCTTGGGGACCTACTCTCTAGAGATAACCCTCCATAGGCTCGTTGACAGGAGCAGAACGGTCCTCTCGGACCCTCGAACCTATATAAACCCCCTCTTATTTTTACTCATATGGATGAGAGCTCGTCAAGCGCCGATGTCCACCCTCTCACTCGTATTTGGTTTTCACACCGTCAACATTGACGCGTCTGTGGGACCGTAGCTAACTAGAAGGATATGGCCTATACCAAGAAACACTATATAACACACCAATTTCTTTATTTCTAGAATTTAATTTGTATTTTATATTTTTAAGAATTTTTTAGAATTTATTTGAATTAATTTACATTATTCGATTTATGGCCTATTTACAAAGTTACTTGGGGAATGTGAAAAGTATAAATAAACTTTTGCTGAAAATATTTTATTTGAATCCCAAATGCCTTGAAATGTTTTCTGAAATCTTTCTACAATTTTTCTGATATTTTTTTATTTGGCTTATCTCAATCCAACCGTCATTACTCGCCCATGTCATTTGTGCCTCGTGTGTCGTCGGATCAGATTTGCGGGGATGATCATGATTGCGCCATGTCAGCTTCATCGGATTCTCTCCGAATCTATCACACCATTGTAATCTTGCGATCCTCGGAGTTCATTTCCGCCCCATTCACGCTCGTCAAGGCGGCTATTTAATGCTGAAGCATCTAGGCCCCCAAAATTTTATTATGGTTTTGGTAATTAATGACATTACATGTTTTGGACTAACTATCTATCTTGAGATAAGTGTTTGAATAGGTTAATCCTCTACATGACTTGAAAGGAAAGGAAAAAGGAGAAAGAGTCTTGAAGATTTTTAATCAAAGTTAAAAGACCTCTCAGTAGGTTAGAATAGAATGTTGAGTTTTTTTAAGAGGGAATAGTGCCTAAGAACTTGATTTAATCCTAAATGTGAAAATGGCTCAAAATCATACCTTGAAATCATGCTAGTTGCATTTAGAACAAAGTTTTATAACTTCTGTTTTTGACCTAAGTTTTCGCCGGACTACTTGTCCTATGTTAAAAATCGTCATGCATTGAACCGAAGTTTTTCAGTTCACGCTGGACTACTTGAAAGTAGTTCGGCGCAAAAGCTCGTTCACGTCAGACCAATGGCTATAGTTTTTATTTAAGCCCGACTCTGAAGCCTGTCTAAATGTTTTCAACCGAAGGTTCTCAGTTCACACCGGACTAGTTAGCGATACTAGTCAGTTCACACCGGACCAGTTGAGAAGTAGTCTGTCGTGAACATGAAATCGAAAAGATCAAGTCCGGCGCATTACCAAAAATCTAGGGCTTGGGAGGATGTATCCGTTGCAACTGTATTTAATGCTCTTCAGACTCTTGAGTGGTCTGTAACGGATAGATTCATGTCCAAAACGGCCAGAATTTTGATGAAGGCTATAAATACCTATCCAGAACCTTTTGGACGGGGTTGGTTGATCATTCATTGGTTTCTTAAGACAAGAACAACACTCTACTCTCAGTGCATTCAATTTCGCTCTGTGTGAGAGTTGTAGAAACATTCAATTCAAGTGTTGCATTATATTGTGAGCCTAAAACACACTTGGAAATCATCAAGCCTGAAGCTTTGTTCTATTACTCTTGGAGAAGGTTTCTTATTTTTAAGGCTTGGTGTAATTCAGTAGACCAGTGACCCCTTCAAAGTGTTGTGAAGAGATTTGGTATTTTGTGAAGGTTCAACTCCCCTTCCTCACCTTCCCTTCTGGGAAAAGAGTTCTGAGTAAGAAAAATTGAGGAAGAGGCTTGACTGCACTAAGCCGTCTTGATTAGTTCAAGCTACCTCAACGTGGATTAGTGGAAACTTAGTGTTTCCGATATCACGGGAAAATTTTCTTGTGTCTCTCTAGCAACTCAGTTTGCTCTAGTTTTTACCTTGTGCTTTGTTGTGTGCTCTGTGTAGAATAGCTTACTCTTCTGCCTGTCACCCTAAGTCTGCTAAACTCAACCTAGGCTTAGTTTTTTTCCATCTCAGTTTATCATATTGAAATTCCTGAAATTAATTAGAAGAAAAATTTTAAATAGCCTATTCACCCCCCTCTAGGCTCATCCTTGATCCTTCATATGCGCCGCCTTACGCATCGTGTAGCCTGGTTGTGAATTCTTCTGTGGATCATTGATTCCTTGAATCATGAATTCTTTCCATTTTTTTGTGATTATCAGAAAGACATACGTCCTACCCACACACGTGTGGGTAGGGATGAAAACATAACGAAAACGGTTGATAAATGGTTATTCCATTTTTGTTTTTATTTTTTATCGGTAACGGAAACAAAATCGGAAGGCAACATATTGTGTGTATACAGGGCTTCTTGAGTACACACCATATATACCAACTAAAACAAATCTTGAAAAATTCTGAAAAAATTGTAGATATACTTCATAGATTACTCTACCTATGTATAAAATTGTAGGTTCAAATTCATTATATATCAAGAGTTTAAACTTGTCAGAATTTTCTCTTTTTTATAACTCTCGATATATAATGAATTTGATCTTGAATCTTCATATATAGGTAAAGTAATCTATAAAGTACATCTACAATTTTTTTCAGAATTTTTCATAACTTTTTTTAGTTGGTGTGCATGGTGTGTACACAAGAAGCTTGTGTGCGCATGATATATTGCCAAATCGGAAACCGCGGAAATTGATACGAAAATGGATAGTGATAGAAACGGATATGGAGTAGATACGGAAACGAAAAATTTCATTTAGATATATTCCCAGTTCTAACACCCTAAAAATTTGCAAATTCTTTAATTGAGCATTTAATTATGATTTTATGAAATTTTTGAATTTGCATCATTTAATTAATGCTTTTTCCTATTTTCATATTTAAATAAATAATTTACTTGAGAAAAACAAAACCAAAATCTTGCTAGAAATAATTTTCATAAGTACAAAATGTTATAAAATATTTTTGAGAATTTTTGGACTCTATTTGATATTTTCTATAAAGCAATATAAATTTCTGGTATTATTTAAATTAGATGTTAGAGAATAAACAGGCGACTGATTGTACAATAGACAGGTAAAAAAGTTGCAGTCACTTGCAGAAAAAACAATGCTACCATTCATTTGTATTTAGACTAGTCATCTCCAGAGGGGTATTTTGGTCATTTATACGGGCTAAGAGCATATAAATACCCTGTGCCCCTCTCATTTATAACTAGAACTCTCTTGAGCAATATGAATACACGTTTGTACTGGCAAGCCCTTGGGGGCCTACTCTCTAGAGACAACCCTCCGTAGGCTCGTCGACAGGAGTAGAACGGTCCTCTCGGACACTCAAACCTATATAAACCCCCTCTTATTTTTACTCACATGGAGGAGCCCTTCAAGCACCGATGTCCACCCTCTCACTCATGTTTGGTTTTCACACCATCAACATTGGCGCCGTCTGTGAGACCATGGTTAACTAGAAGGCTATGGCCTATACCAAGAAACACTACATAACACACCAATTTCTTCATTTCTTGAATTTAATTTGTATTTTATATTTTTAAATTTTTTTGGAATTTATTTGAATTAATTTACATTATTCGATTTATGGCCTATTTACAAAGTTACTTGGGGAATGTGAAAAGTATCAATAAACTTTTGCTGAAAATATTTTATTTGAATCCCAAATGCCTTGAAATGTTTTTTGAATTTTTTCTACAATTTTTCTGATATTTTTGTTATTTTATTTGGCTTATCTCAATCCAACCGTCGTTCTTCGCCCGCGTCGTTTGCGCCTCGTGTGTCGTCGGATCAGATCTACGGGGATGGTCACGATTACGCCACGACAGCTTCACTAGATTCTCTCCGAATCCGTCACGCCATTGCAATCCCACGATCCTCGGAGTTCGTTTCCGCCCCATTCGCTCTTGTTGAGGCGGCTATTTAATGCGCCGCCTTACGCACCGTGTAGCCTACCTCGAGCTGCACCAATAGCCCTAGCGCATGCACCATCGAGACGCTGTCTTGTGCCCACACGAGCTCACCAAAGTAAGACGAAGCCTACGCCATCAATTTTTCGTTGCTTTCATCACCGTCGAGCCTCGCCTGCCGTATTTGAGCTCGGATCCAAAAAGCCCGCACCAAGCCGCATCGAACCAGAGTAAAAACGTCATCGGAGACTCGCTGCATCACCGTTGCCTTGGTCTTTGTCCTCAGCGTCAGTAAGAAGCCACCGTGTGGCATCGCTGCAACATTGCTGCCCTTGCGAGCTTGCGCTGCCGTCTGATCTAGATCGTACGATGAAGATTGCATCGCATAGTATCGCTTTGGGTTAATTTTAGCCATCGGTTCGTGGATGGATGGCCAGGATTCCGCCATGTATCGCCTCCACAGTACAACATCTGCTGTAGCCTCACCATCAATCTTGACCACTGGATCTCGATTGCGCGGTTCTGCCCGTGCCGCGTGTCACTCACCAGGGTAACCGCGTCGCCCTGGCGCTTTGGTTTTCCTCCCGTAGTCACCACCGTCTGATCAGATCTGAATGATCAAGATACCGCCGCGTGTCGCCTCCACAGTAGATCTGGGTCAGGTTGTGTCAGCAGATCTCGGCCGTCATTTTGATTTGGGCGGGTGAGATTGTGTCAAGCGTTACGCCAGCCGCATCGCGCCACGTATCGTGCCGTGATTGGGCCGCATGCCGTTGCCCGCGCTCGCCACGGACGACTACCTGTGGTCCATGCCTAGGCGCCCCGCGCCCTTGCACCTACGCCCACGTACAAGGTGCCCTGTGGCCGCGGCCAAGTGCTCGGTGTATCGGCTCCCGGTGGTTGCACCCAAGCACCAGGCGCCCCGCTGCCAGCGCAATGCACCCTGTAGCATCCGCCCTGCAGCCGTATGCCCCATGCCCATGCTCGTGGCCCTGCGCCCTGCGACCACACGCATAGCGCCCAGCGCCCTGCAGCTGCGGCCACTCCCATGCGTGCGGCCGACGCCCTGCAGGTTGCTCCTGACCTGGTGGCCATGTGCCCAGTGCCTGCGCTTCACCCCCGTGCGGCGCCCAGCAGCTGGCGCATCAACACGCCCTGGTCTGTGCCCCTGCCGCATGTCCTCTGCTCCCGCCCTCGGAGTCCTGAGCTCACGCACCCTAGCCCCCCTCGCCTGTGCGGCTGACGCCCTAACGACCGTGAGACCATGCGGCCAACGCCCGACGCCCGTGCGGCGCCCTGCGCCTGTACAGCGCCCTACGGTCGTGCGACCATGTGGCCAACGCCCCGGTCCCTGCGCCCGACAAGCCTCTGCACCCTACCTTCCCATGCTTGCGCCTTGCAGCTGGTTCCTCACGGTCGAGGAAATAAAAGAAGTAGAAGCCACCAAACTCACCTGAGAGCCGAACCACCCAATGTTCATCGGGAGAATCGATCATTTGCCCCGTTTTAGTTGGTGCAATTGATCATTTACTCTGTTTATCTCACTAACATATGGTCCTAGAATTTATATGTTAGTAAGACATCACGAGATAAATGATCATTTGCCTCAAGAGGCTATGTACGAGGTGTGCTTGCTGTACGGCTAAAGCAAAACAGGATGTTGGGTGAAGTCCGGTGCTTGACTTGGGCTGCGCAAGGTTATGTGCCGGCCAGGCCTACAATTACCTTGGCCGGCCCAAATCTCATTTGAAGAAATGGACTGTAGTCCTTAACTTTATTGTAACTTGGATTGCCCAAAATTCAACTAAAGGACAGATTTTGAAGTTCGATCAAGTTGAGCACCTCTTCCGGTCTTCGCAAGCACGCATGGCTCTTCAATACTACCACTATGGACGTTCTCTCTAGAGTCAAAGGGCAGGGGACTAGTATGTAAGAATATCTTACAGGCTACTGATTATATAATATACAAATAAAAAAGTTGTAGTCGCATGCAAAAAAGACAATGCTATCCTTCATTTGTACCTATAGACTAGTTATCTCCAGAGGAGTATTTCGATCATTTATATAAGCCAAGAGCCTATAAATACCCATATCTCTCTTATTTATAACTAGAGTTCTCTTGAGCAATATAAATACACATTTGAACTGGCAAGTCCTCGGGAACCTACTCTCTAGAGACAACCCCTAGGCTCTCCGATAGGACTAGGACGGTCCTCTCGAACATCCGAACCTATATAAACCCTATCCTATTTTTATTCACGTGGACGAGAGCCCATCAAGTGGCCGACGTCCACCTTCTTACTCGTGTTTGGTGTTCACACCATTAACATTAGAAAACGGAATTCTCGTCTCTGTTTTCATCGGAACTGGCTCTCCCGTTTCTATTTCCATTTCCAGCAAAAAATTTCCGTTTCTGTTTCCAGAACGATATTTTTCGTTTTCATTTTAAAAAAAGTCGGAATTCTGTTTCCGTTTTCAACCCTATGAGTGGGCCTGCTAGCACTGCCCAGAAAGACGGAGTTTTGGCTGTGAATTCCAACAAAATAGGAGTTCTGAACGTGATGTCTAGTACAGAGAGAAGGGCAATGAGCTACTTTACCGGGTAAGATCCACCGGTGTAAGAGCCCGGCGCTCTTCCTAGGGGCATGTATGGTTAGGGGTGCAAACGGAGCGGATAATTTCCGACCGATCCAAGTCTAAATTCGTTTAAAACCCGATTCGAATCCGAAAAAATGATATCCGGTTATATCCGGATTCGATCCAGATTCGAATCCGCCTATCCGAAAAAAATATGGGTTAAGATATGGGAAGAGAAGTATCCGATCCGTATCCGACCCGTACCCGCATATCCGAGATATTCGAAAAATATCAGTGTAAATTAGTGAAATAGATATCCGATAACAGATCCGATAAACATAAATATCATACATCATATAAGTTCATATGTTGATTGAAATTATACTTGGTTGCATATTATTTTTATGTAGGGAAGACATCTATTATTGAATTTGAAACACTTATATGTCTTGAAGGTTCTAGTAAAGTTTTGTGTATGGTTGATCGATCCTAATATGCATGACATGTATGGTTTCTGCTTTCACGCATTATCCGACTAACTATTCGTGACCGAGACTAACTGTATCCAAAACGATCTGTATTCGCTCCGTATTCGCGACCGAAGTAATCCGTATTCGTATTTGAATCCGGCACTGTCCGTATCCGATTCTATATCCAAAAAAAAAATAGAATAAGATACAGAATGAGTGAAATCCGTCCGTATCCGATCCGTTTGCACCCGTATGTATGGTGTTTGGTTTGTACGATTATTTCGAAGGAATTTCGTAGGATAAAAAATTTCTTACAGATTTTGAAGAAATTATAGCATCATGTTAATAATTCCTTTGAGAGTTCTAATGCACCTTCACTATTCCTCTCTCCATTCCTTCTCTAATCAATTAGCATTTAATCTTAAAATTCCTGCATTTTCTTGTGAGGCATCCATACACTTCTTTGAACGATTCCTACGGAATTCAACAAAGTCATCACGTTCTAATTATATATTTTAAATTCCAGTGTTTCAAAGGGACCCTAAATTTAAATTTGAACTAAGTCCTAGGGATTTAGATTCAAATCCTCCTTTCCAATAAATGCCATAAATGGAAATTCAACTCTACACCCAAATTGAATCTTGTCGACCAAATAGTGACAGAGTGATTTAGGCAAGCAAGTGCGGCAGCGAGTAGGCCAGCAAGCTGAGTCAGCAATGGCACGAAGTAGGCGCACCTCAAATTTAGGCTCTATTTGGCATAGTTTTAGACCCCAACTCCACCTCAAATCTGAAAATTGTAGGCTAAAATAAAGTAAATTAATTTTATATTTTTAGTTAAAATGTAAACAAAATAACTCATTTAAACACTCTTAATATACCCAATGCTCTGGAGCTAGAGCTGTATCAAACACAGCCTTAGCCTCACCTCCCATAATTTTCTGGCTCCGCCACGGGGGACTGCAGAGCACTCATTCATATGGGAATTTCTGCATTCACAACGGTGCATTAGCGGTTACACCGGATATATCCCAAATATATAGTCACAACAGGGGGTGAGCATTCGACTAGCCCGCACTAACAGTTCAATACAGTAACAGGCACTGAAAGTGAGATAGGAGCATTGTGTTTTGCAATGCTTTATGCTGCAGCATAGCTGACGGCCCTAGTAGAGAAACAAACAAACAAACAAAAAGGACCTGAACAGTAAGGAGCAATGCGTTTTGAAACGTTTGAAGCAGCAAAAGGGGGCATCAGTTGGAAGAAAAGCAACGGCTTATTAGGTTCCTCAAGATCCGCTGGTTCATCGATATAATGACCAGTTACAGACAGCACAGACTTCAGGAGCCCAGGACTCCACAGGAGGACGCTATCCAGATTCCGGAGATACACATATAGGAGTATGACAGGTACTGCAATAAACTGAATCCACTCCAATAAAACACAAGAAACAACACCGCAATGTCTACAGATGGAACACGGTGCATCGCAGCATTTGGCAGCGATTTATTCGTCGGTGCATCACAGCCTTCAGTAGCTTTTGACATCAATCTCCAGGGAAGGTGTGGCATGTAAGGAACGCAACATAAAAGCGAGCGAGACAATACCTTGGTATCCCCATTCCTCCTAAAGTTGTAAAGGTTTCATTTCATTAGGACTTTCTGTAATGTTATAAGGCAAATAAAAAAGAAGATCAGGTAAGAATCATGGGATACAATGCTACTAACCAGATCAACTTTCACAGTCAGCTTCTTCAGCATAGGTGAGTGCTGAATGAAGTGATGCAGCGGTGAAAATCCCTTGGCACGGCACCACCCACCAAGGCACAAGCTTGTCAGATTATTGAACATCAGGCAGCTCCCCGCTTCTTCCCCGAATGCAACCTTCATACAACATAAAAAATAACCAAGGTACTTCAATAAAACATATCTTTAGGCTAACTAGTAATGTTATGATTTATGAACTTGTCCTCAACTTTTATACTTGTTGTTCTTGCAAAATACTCATTCATTTCTAAATAAGGCAGCAGCAATGCATTTGCCTAAATGTGATCACATGAAAATGTATGACGGTCAAGTACAAATGCAAATATGCAGACAACAAAAAGTAACAGAGGATGTGTAAGAAAGGATTGGTGATAAAGGGTAAGCAGTACTGTTACCTTTGCCACACAAGCTGACAAGTCCATGCTTGTGACATTCGGAAGATCAAAGAGAGTGACTGCTGCAATTATTAGGTAAGCGTTTCTGAATGAAGGATCATTGTACCGACGATCCTCGATGCACAACGAGACCAAACTAGGAGTACAAATATGAAGATCCTTGAAAAGAGAGCAGTCAATGATATCCAAATTCTTCAATGAACTCGAAGAAATTTCTGTCACCTCCAGTAAACTGTCTACCAGCCGCAGATTCTCCAAAGCTGGACATGCATTGTTCAGCGGATCAAATACACTTGCGTCTAAAGCAACATTAGTAAGCTCCAGAGTATTCAGGTACTCAGAACTGAAGGACACAAGTTCTGGGTCTAAGTAGAAAGGTTCCCATCTTATATATTCAGCAAATTTAAGCACCTGAACCTTGTGCTTGATAGCATGATGGATCCACGAGCTGGCTCGGTCTATTGCAAAAGAATGCAGCTGAAATGTTTTCATGGAAGCATCATCACGGTCACGGAGTAGCAACAGATGGTCAACAAACTTGCTGAATTGCTCCCTATCCTTGTGAAACCAGTCTATGTTGATCTCAATGCTTGGTGCCAAGGTCCATAGGTGGAGCCACTTATGGGACAAAACACTAGTACGAGCCGCCTCCTGTGCTGGCAAGGAGGACATGATAGTGTGGATTAGATCGATAGGAAGTCCGCTGAGCCTGTCCTCTCCACAGGGCTCCTTGTGAGTACTCAGGGGAACTTGATCAGATAGCATGCCTGCATTGGAGATGTGGGTATTGAGTTTTTTTTTTTCAAGTCAAGACCCAGTGCTTGATATTGATTAGTGTCCAGCACCAGTATACTCATTATTTTACATGATATAATGGCCTTTGACTGCTATGCCGGTGCTGGTATTAGCATATGAACTGATAAACATGCTGAAAGAATACCACAGATATAGAGACCATGTAACATTTTTAACTCATAAATTAACAATTTCTTATTTAACACATATCACAAAGTGTGTTATATCAGCATTGGCTTGAGACATGCTTCTTAATACTGGACTACTGGTACAAGATCTTGGAGAAGTTTCAGAGGAACATAGTACCCTTGGTAAGTCTAGTAGGTGTGCTCAAGTCTAGTTTCACAAACATGTTAGCTTATACAATGTATTCTATGTAAGTGATAAAGCGCTACCCAGGGCCAGCTGTTTCTTAAAGTAAACTAGCCAAGTGCCCGTACGTTACAACGGAACAATAACCGCTCATACAGACGAATTAAAACAGTAGAAAAACAACACTTGGCAGAAATCTAAAAGACTAAACCGTGATAATAAGAAAAGTTTTAAGGTGCAATTTGCAAATTTTCATATACAAAAGCTTTTGTAATTGGAACTATAAGTTACAGACGAATTAAAGCAGCAGAACAATAATTTTTAGTAATTATATAAAGTCTACAAGAGTAAACCATAATAATCAAAAAGATTTTAAGGTGCCTTCTGCAAATTTTCGTATGACAGAAGGCCTCATTCTTGAAACTACGTTATAAGGTCTAAGTTGCAGTTCCATGTGCTCGTGTTGCAACGGAAACTCAATTTGCGATAAAAAGTTTATTTGCAAAGAGCACTAATAGTGGCAAAGATGAGTAATTAAAGAGCAGTGGCAAAGATGGGTAATTAAAGAACAGTGGCAAATGTGAGTAATTTTGATGAAGTAACAATGGCAAAGGTGGGTAATTTTGATGAAGTGACGTGGGAAGAAACTCTCACTTTATATAGTAGAGATAGGTAAGTACTTTGAAGCAAAGGTACACACTTCAATCATGTGGTTAACAAGAACACATTATTCTGCATCAACCTCCCAATGTCTAAACAAAAAGGAAAGGAAAATGAGACCAATGTAGTTCTTCTAAAATATTCTTGTATATATTCTTCATGCATGGACTTGGGCAGTAACTTTTCCTGGAACCACAAATATACTCGAGCAAATTCATATATGCTAAATTATTGGATGCACAATTACATGGCTAACTGCTACAGGTGTCAGGCTCAGGCGGTAATAATTTGACAGTGTCCCCTTATAAAAGGTTGGCGGTGACGACGAAGAGATGAAACATAATGAATAAAAGAGATTAGGGAGAAGGGGAGACAGGTTGAGAGGAGAGGTATCATAGCAGATACAAAGCAATGAAGGAAATGAGGGATAGAGAATAGATGTATCCATTTTTTGGTAAAGTCCATATGTAAACCTACAAGACTATTTTTTTTTTTTTTGGAAAGCATGTAACAATTCCTCACCTACTGAACATTTGCTATACATGTGCCATCACAATTGCAAACAACACATCTACAAAGCACACTTTATTTGAATTTTCAAGAACTTACTGCCAGATGACATCCCCTGAACATCTCCTTCTGCATGAATAATTTGACCCGGCTTCTCACTTTTACTCGGCTGCTGAAGCATGCAAGGTGAAGGGATGGAAGGTTGTTGCTGTACACACAGAAAAGTGTTCAACTGAACTGGATCCAATAACCTATCCAGCTCTTGTGTTCTTGCAACAATGGTGTGCTCCCGAGCACGCTGACGGAAAAGTTGCTCAAGCACTAAACAAGAAACAAGTTTAGTCCCCAAATCACTTCTTCTCAGACAAATTCTCCGCAGATAATCACCCTGAGTGGCACAAGACAAAAATCTGTGAGATCTTCAGTTTACAAATTACAATCCTATAGAACATTGACAGAGCAAATTAGGCACCACAATATGACTGTACAATTATCAGAGGAAGCATAAAAAAAACAATATCAAAGAGCTGTCCATCCACAATCTAACAAGTGAAGAACAGGAAAATACTTGATTTGCATTTTCATATTGTTGGCGGTACAAAATTGTGGTATAATTGCTAGTTCTAGGTGATTGAAAAGTTGTATATGAGCTCCATTAAAATCAGCATCATCAAAATAAAGTAATTACATGAGACTACAATTAGTATGTTCTGGGATTCATCTAGAGCTGCTAATCCACAAGCCAATAAATCATGCATGGGAACAAAAATTTATGGAATCACATAAAACATTTTACAATATGCATGTATAGGCCTTTCCTTGAAGCTTTTGGCGTAATGGGTGATGGAACAAAGCTATTAAAAAGCACGAAGGAGGACCTTATGGTGAGGTTAATGGCAGTTTATCTGCAACCAATGGTAACTTTAGGAAGGCTGGCTGCATTTCACAAGACAAATGGACACTAAATATCATGGCCCCAGTCCTTCTGTCTTCGGCTCTATACCAGAGTAACCGAACATTTTTTAATTAAATCAAAAAAAAATTTGTAGAACATCCTGTAACGAAGACATTCTGAAGCAGGACCATTTCTCATAGCCTCACTCACTCAATCGGTGTAGCAGATGTTCAGGTAAAAAGAAATTCTACTCAGAGATTTGATCTTTTGACAGTAGTGTTCCTTAAGGTTAACACTGTTATGATCATACCAAGATTCATAAAAATTACTAAAAAATACCTAACAAAAATTAGATGACAAAGAAACCTATTCAAAAAATAAACAAACCGCCGTACATAATCAATAGCAACTGTATACATCCTCCCCTCTAATCTGGCAGCAATTTTCTGAAGATCAATCAATGTCGTAGAAGCAGTTGTTGGCAATGCCTTCTGTAGGGTCACCAATCTACAAAAATAATGTCAAATACTAATGAGGTATTCGATATTTTACTAATGCACATCAAACATTAAGCATTCTAAACAATGTTCTAATATGATATAAGCAATAATCAAACATCCACTGAGCAATTAGGGGCTGACTGCAATAAATAATGCACAGCTATTCACTATTGGGGAAATATGCATCTGTTGTCCAAGCAAAATTTTAGGAATTGCAAAAATGTTCTCATAAAAATTGACATGTCACAATTGTCCAACCAAACGTGTCATTTTTCAGCAATCCATTACCATGCATGCTAATGGTTTGAGTGAGGGCATGCATAACCAAATAAAAGGGAAAATTTACATAGTAAAAGAAACTGAAAGGAGGATTGGAATGTGGGATCGCTTATGCATGAGTTTTACCACCTAATTACGCCAGATAATCACCACCTAACTGACAGCCAACTAATGGTGCAGAACTAAAACACTCCACAAAACTGACACCCGATGAGTGGATTAGGCACAGAACATGCTAGGAATTTATTTGGCATTGCAATAATAATTCATTAACTGGGCATTTTTGCAAGCACATAATTTTGTTGGAACATGAAACCAACTGCCCCTTATACTTGGGGGTGATCAATATTTAATGGTTCAAATCCACAAGAGCATTAAAAAGGTTTCTTAATTTAGAAAATGGGTGGTTTCCCAGCAATAAAAATGCATCATAACTCCACTTCCATAACAAGAACAATAGGTGGAGATAACATGAAATGCACAAACTCAACCATGGATGAACTTTAGGGGATCTTGATCCCTACTTACCTAGGTACATAACTTTGGTTTGTTGTCCATATCCAGAAAGCATTAGACTGAATATGGCTAGCAACATCCAGATTCAATAACCTCATTCAACAAATATGGCATGACAAGGTCCTACCCAAACTTAATCAATATGAATTCCAAATTGAGTAATCTAGAACAACCTAGATTGCAGCCAAAGAGTACTAAAAGCAGGGGAGGAAAGAAATAGGGAGAGATGATGGGATTAAACTGCGCTCACATCTCGTTGGTCATGCTTAGGCGAATCTCTGGGCCAAGACGGGTCCTCCAGTCCATGCCTTCTCCGATGGGACCTAACTCGTCCATGGCGCCGACCAACACAATAATTTGGTTTGGTCAGGCAAGAGTCAAAGATGGGGAAGAACAAGAGGAGATGGGGATGATATGAGCAAGACTGGACTGGCTTAACTTTCAGGTGTTGGTGGGTCCCACAAAAGGGGCAACATTTCCGTGGGGGTGTCACTACAACAATGAGATATAGTTCACACTATTTGACAAAATCCTTGGCCCCAAACACGTGAGATAGCTTCTAGAATCTTCAACAAATAACCTTCATAATATGGTTTTGTGGCATTTGACACCTGATATTTATCATATATGCTTTGAAATTTGGTACGATGTGGTAATAAAAAAATATTAACCATGTGCATAGTTTTCATCGCGTTACTTAAGCGTTGCCTAGTTGCCATCCAGTCATCCTGATGGTAGGTAGTGGACAACCCCACCTCGCCTGGCCGAGATAGGCAAATGACTAGCAACTAGCAATTCCAGGCGACACCATGGGTGCCTAGGTGTTGTCTTCTTACATCTGGTCAAACGACTGGATGAACTCTTTAACTGTTGTGGATGCTTTTGTGGGGAAAGTTTATGAGCGTCGTCGCAAAAGGATTCAGGAAGTTCTTGCTACTTCCAAAGGCAAGCGCGCAGAGTAATTGGAGTTGGTATCCTAGAAGGAGTCAGTTAGTTTAATTGGAGTTGGTATCCTAGGAGTCAGTTAGTTGGATATTCTCCAACAGTTAGATATATATCTATTCATAGTATCTCTTTAATTAATAAGAGTCCAGATAGGACTAGGATTATGAGTCCGGATGGGACCTTGTAATCAGAGCAGGTTCACCCTAGTATATAAAGGGTACTGCAAGCATTGGAAAAGGCAATAAAGAATTCAATTAGCAAACCCTAGAGCAGAGCCTCCAGCCGCCAGGGGGAAGCCTTGGCTGAGGAGGGCGCTCAACTATCTTCTCTGTTCTTCATCTTTTGGCCGACTCAAACCCTAGCCCATAACATTTGGTATCAGAGCCGACTCACCACCTCTTCCATGGATCCGGCGGAGAAGGAGCAGCTGGCGCAGATAATTCAGATGATGGGACGCATGTCAACTGCGCTGGAGAAGGTAGAAAGGTTGGAACAAGCAGTCGCTCGACTCCAGATTGGAGTGGACCAGGGACATGGCGGCAGGGAGAAGGGAACTCACGGCAGTTGGAAGGAGGAGGAGGATGACCAGCGTGCTAACAATCGGGGAGCACCTAGGTTTCATAAGTTGTCCTTCCCAATATTTGATGGCAAAGAAGATCCTCTGCCTTGGCTTAACAGATGTGAGCAGTTTTTCGCGGGGCAGCGGACATTGGAGGAAGAAAAGGTATGGCTAGCATCATACCATATGACAGGAGCAGCGCAACAATGGTACTTCAGATTGGAAAAGAATCAAGGAGTCCCTACGTGGCCTCGTTTCGTTGATCATGTCAATCTTCGGTTTGGTCCACCCATTCGGAGCAATCCATTGGGAGAACTCATTCAGCTGCGACGGAAAGGACAAGTGGCTGAATACCGTGAGCAATTCCTTGCTCTTCTGTGTCGATGTGAAGATATGACGGAGAAACAGCAAAGTACAGATCTTTACCACAGGCTTATGTAATCCATTGAGGACAGATGTGGAGTTGCAGAACCGGCCACGCTTGAGGTGGCCATGAGCCTTGCTAGGGCTTATGAAAAAGGCTAGAATTGGAGGAAGAAGAAGGCTACAGTTCCAGCCAAAAGTAACAACCAAAGACTAAGCGGCAGCATTTAACCGCGGTATGGGCAGCACTACTCCAGAAGCTCGAATCAGGGGCAGAACATGCCTCCAAATACATCTTCAGGGGCTATTCTTCGGGACAAGTCTAGCAAATTCCAAGGTTCCAAGTACTCGGAGCAAGCTTCTCACTACTACCTGAAATGGCTGACAGAAGACTCAAGGGCTATGCTTCAACTGTCCGAAAAAGTTCTCCGCGATCATATCGGCAAATGCTCTATGAAAGGGATTTACTTACTGGAATTAGAAGAAGAAGATGAGATAGAGGAATCAGTAGAGGACGATATTGAGATATCGTTGCATGCTCTGACAGGCATTAATTTGAGCAAAACCATGCAGCTGCAGGTCAAGATCAATGGAACCGTGGTTCGTGCTTTGGTGGATTCAGGATCCACCCATAACTTTGTCGGCGAGGAAGCAGCTTCTCGGCTCGGATTGCTACCATCTGATGTGGAAGGCATTAGTGTTGCAATAGCAAATGGCGACAGGATCGCCAGTAAAGGAAGGTGCCGCTGCATCCGGTTGGAAATTGGTCAGGAGGAATTTATTCTGGATTGCTTTGTGATTCCTTTGGCGGGTTTTGATTTGGTGCTAGGGGTGCAATGGCTCCGTACTTTAGGCCCTATACTGTGGGATTTCCAGCACCTAACGATGACCTTTTGGTTGTCGAACCACCAAATGACTTGGCATGGGTTGGATCATGCAAAGAAACTGAAGTCTGTTGTCGATTGAGGTCGATGAGATGATGGCTTGCTTAATGAGGGAGTTCGCGATTATTTTGATTCTCCTTGCTCCTTCCTCCACCGCCGTAGTGTGATCATCGCATCCACCGCTTCGAGAACAGCTCCAATAGCGGTTCGCCCTACCGAAATACCGCAGATTGTTGAAAGATGAAATTGAGCAGCGGTGTGAGGACATGCTCCAATAGGTATTATTCGCCCAAGACGTCACCATTCTCTTCACCACCATATTGGTTCGGAAGCGGGATAATTCTTGGCGATTTTGCGTGGATTATAGGGCTCTCAATTCACATACTGTGAAGGATAAGTTCCCCATTCCGGTTGTGGATGAACTCCTGGATGAGCTCAAAGGCGCCCGCTACTTCACAAAGCTAGATCTTCGTAGTGGGTATCATCAAGTGCGCATGCATTCCGAGGATATTGAGAAGACAGCTTTCCGCACACATCGAGGTCATTATGAATTCTTGGTCATGCCTTTCGGCCTGACTAATGCCCCAGCTACCTTTCAAGCCCTCATGAATAATGTCCTCAAGGATTATCTTCGCCGGTTCGTGTTGGTCTTCTTCGATGATATCCTCATTTACAGCTCATCATGGTCAGAACATCTTCAACATGTCCGCTTGATTTTTGAAGTATTAATCCATAACAACTTGGTGCTCAAACGCTCCAAATGCCTTTTCGGTCAAGAGTCAGTGGAATATTTGGGCCACGTCATTTCGGCTCAGGGAGTAGCAATGGACCAGAATAAAATTGCCGCAGTACATAGTTGGCCAATTCCTTCTTCTGTGCGGGCTCTGCGGGGGTTCCTTGGTCTCACAGGTTATTACCGGAAATTCATTAAATCATATGGTGCAATTGCAGCCCCTCCGACCAAATTGCTCAAAAGGAGTCCTTCTCATGGTCACTGAAGCAATGACTTTTTGAGCGACTCAAGGCAGCTTTGACAACCGCCCTACCTTGCAACTTCCAGATTTCAACATCCGTTTTGTGGTGGATTGTGATGCCAGATCGAGCTTGCCAGCTTTTGCACCAAGGCGGTCCCATAGCATTTTTCGATCGGTAAAGGCACCACATCACATGAAGTTGGCGGCGTATGAGAGGGAGCCGATTGGTCTGGTAAAAGCAGTTCGGCATTGGCGCCAATATTTATGGGGCAGAGCATTCACCATTCGAACTGATCACTTCACCCTCAAGTTCCTCCTGGACCAGCGCCTTTCCACCATTCCGCAGCACACCTGGGTCAGCAAGCTCTTGGGATATGACTTCACGGTGGAGTTTAGGCCGGGCAAACAAAATGCAGCAGCCGACGCTCTATCAAGACGGCCAGATGATGCACCGGCACTCGCTGCACTGTCATTCCCCACCTTTGCCGTCTTTGAACAACTCCGGGAGGAGCTGCAGTCTTCCCAGACCGCTAGCGAGTTGAAGGATCAAATTCAAGCGAACAAAGAAGACCATCATGGGCTTTAGTTGACAATCGATACTTCAGATGGCAAGGTATATGTTCCTCCGAGTCCACCCTATTGCCTCGCTTAGTGGTCAAGCTCACGGCGTGAGCATGAAGGTATTCAGAAGACACTTCATCGTTTCCGTTCTTCTTTTTATCATCCACGTGCTGCCAAGATTGTGCGAGAATTTGTCCGTGGTCGCGCAGTTTGTCAACGCAACAAAACCGAAACATTTGCACCCCGGGTCTTTTTGCACCCTTGGCGATTCTCTGCTGTATCCGCAAGATATCAGTATGGATTTTGTGGAAGGTCTTCCTAAGGTTGGAGGGAAATCAGTCATCTTGTCTGTCGTTGATCGATTTTCCAAGTACGCCCACTTCATTGCATTGGGACATCCTTATACGGCCAGTTCGGTCGCTCGGGCATTCTTCACTGACATTGTACGCCTTCATGGAATTCCTTCTTCCATTGTCAGCGATCGCGATCCAGTCTTCACCAGCAACTTTTGGTCTGAGTTATTCCGTTTATCGGGCGTTCAGTTGCACCTTAGCACCGCATTTCATCCTCAGAGTGATGGGCAAACGGAAGTGGTTAACCGCATCATTGTTATGTACCTCCGTTGTCTCTCTTGTGACCGACCAAAACAGTGGCTGCAATGGCTTCCATGGGCAGAATATTGCTACAACTCTTCCTTTCAGACATCTCTGAAGACAACTCCTTTTCAGGTAGTCTATGGACGGGAGCCACCAACCATTATTCCCTATGAGGCCAAGATCGCTCGAATTCGCGGTGGATCGCCAACTACAGGACCGGGATGAGTTTTTGGCAGAAATTCAGGAACGTCTTCGTCAAGCCCAAGACCAGATGAAGAAATATCATGACAAATCTCATCGGGAAGTCCACTTTGACGTCGGCGAGTGGGTCTGGCTCCGGCTGCACCATCGGTCGGCTTCTGGGGTTAAGGACAGCTCTTCGTCTAAGCTGGCCCCGCGGTTTTATGGCCCTTTTCGCATATCGGAACGTATTGGGTCTGTTGCCTACCGCCTCCACCTTCCGGCCAAGGCTCGGATTCACAACGTTTTCCATGTGGTTTTCTTGAAGAAGTTCGAAGGAGAGCCTCCAACTTCAGAAGTTCCACTGCCGGATTTTGTGCACGGCCGGGTTGTGCCTTCTCCCAGCAGCATTGTTCGCGCTCGTCTGAATCGGGGAGTCTGGGAATTGTTGGTACAATGGAAAGGATGCTCTGCGGCGGACGCAACATGGATCAGCTTGGATGTTTTCAAGGAGCGCTACCCTCAGTTTCAACTCGAGGACGAGTTGTTTCGCCAGGCGGGTGGAAATGTTGTGGATGCTTTTGTGGGGAAAGTTTATGAGTGTCGTCGCAAAAGGATTCAGGAAGTTGCGGCTACTTCCAGTGCAAGCGGCGCGGCAGAGTAATTGGAGTTGGTATCCTAGAAGGAATCAGTTAGTTTAATTGGAGTTGGTATCCTAGAAGGAGTCAGTTAGTTGGATATTCTCCAACAGTTAGATATATATCTATTCATAGTATCTCTTTAATTAATAAGAGTCCAGATAGGACTAGGATTATGAGTCCGGATGGGACCTTGTAATCGAGCGAGTTCACCCTAGTATATAAAGGGTACTGCAAGCATTGGAAAAGGCAATAAAGAATTCAATTAGCAAACCCTAGAGCAGAGCCTCCATAGCCCGAAGCCTTGGTGAGGAGGCGCTCAACTATCTTCTCTGTTCTTCATCTTTTGGCCGACTCAAACCCTAGCCCATAACATTAACAGTAGTCTCATATCAGACAAAGAGAAGTTCGAATTGAGAGAAAGAGGGAAGGGAGTTATTATTACGAGCAAACCCTAACCATCACCACCGCTTGTTGCCCAATCCTCTCTAGATTGATTGCACTACACAAGCACCATTCGAAAGACGCAATATCCTCCTTGCAATCCAGCATACCTTCTACCGTCGCCTGCCCGATCTTGGCTTGCCTTTCACCATCTGTAGCCATTTCCACTGCCACTGGATCTCATGCTCTTACAATGTCTTCCCTTCCCCCTCTCCTTCAAGTTGTGCTTTGCCGCTCGACCTTTCTTCCCTACACTGCTCTCCTGCTGTTTGTGTTGGATGTTGTAGCTCTATGGATAACATTTATTTAATATGATAGTTGTGAAAATGTGCCATGGTTATAGAGAGACGCTATCAGTGTTCCAAATAAAGGCCGTTAAGGCCTTGCAAACGGCCGTTAAAATGGTAAAAGGCCCCATGCCTGTTACATTTATGGACATTTCAAGGTTTGTCCGTTTTAACGGGCCTTTTATTCGGTAAATAGTTGTTAACGTTTAACAAGCCCATTTTAACGAACCGTTTATTTGGGTAAAGTTGCAAGATTGCCATATGGCATGAAACATTATGACATACATAAGATGAATGCTAGTTTTGCTTTTTATTGCCACTTGAGTTGTTCATTCATTCAATTATAATTCTTTAATTACATTCACATCATGTCGTCTTTTTTCTTCATGTCACTGCTGTGGACAATTATTGATAGCTTGTTAGTTCTATTCTGTATGCATGAAAGAAGATGAATTAGATGCTTATTTTGTTACCGCAAACACATGTATATATTTCTCTTAATTTTAAAAAGTACAACCGTTTACAAGGCCATTTACAAGGCTACCATATAAACATTAAAAGGTGGGGTGACCGTTCATTAACGTTTACCGTTATTTAGAATATTGGATACTATCAAAGATTAACATTCTAGGAGATCACTATGAGCAGACCCGTGCTAGCTTCAACAGCAAAAAATTCCTGAATTCTAAGTGTATTCAATTTGAAGATAACAGATGGATAATGACTAGGTCAACAAGGGAATCACACAAGTCCATGTTGTTCAGGATAAACTTTTATGGCCTCATGCTGATGAGGTCACTGGCGCATCATCCTCACTTAGATGTCACAATTTTCCTAGGGAGAGCTCATGGGGATAGTCAAGTTTACGATTGACGTGGAGGTTCTTCATCTACTAGTTATGAGCTAGGCTACAATGATGCACATGAACCTTTTGTGTTTGATGAAGAAGTTGAATACGACTTTGGCCAACAACCACCTACTCCTATTCATGAGAGTGTTGAAGGAAGCGGTGAGGTAGAGGAGCATTTGGACCATTAGAGAATTCGGGAGTTGGAGATGGGATTTTTGGGTTATTCGGTTGTCATGCCATGATACTATCATATTTATTTGTCTTTTGTTATCACATTGAAAAGTGAGAACTTTGTTATGGAATTAGTAGTTATGGTAATGTTAGTTGTTATCTTGAGGACTTGCTCGCTTGGGTAAATTTGCAATGCTATGCACTACTATACTTCTTAATTTGGTACTATATATTATTTAATTATTAATTTCATCTCCATTGTCCAACTGTCACCTAGGCACCAACATGTCCTAGTGCTGTAAAAACCTTCACCATGTGTTAATTCCATATGGATTCAACATCCTTGTGTTTATCTGGTTAGGTGGACAGCCCACGGAATCATGGTGCACAAGAAAGAAAAAAAATGGAAGGGATGGCATAACAATTAGAATTAGGCT
Organism: Guadua angustifolia; assembly: GCA_036346375.1. Classification (NCBI taxonomy): domain Eukaryota; kingdom Viridiplantae; phylum Streptophyta; class Magnoliopsida; order Poales; family Poaceae; genus Guadua; species Guadua angustifolia. The sequence goes on along the minus strand of CM070514.1, from coordinate 669,325 downwards.
AGTTCTTCAAGCATATTAGTGTCACGTCCTGTACCAAAACGTAACGCTTAGTTGTGATTCACCAGCGGTTTAGACCCCGGACCTTGTGGCCGCTGGGCAGAGAGAGAGAGAGAGAGAGAGAGAGAGAGAGTGCTTCGGTAGAAGGGGAAGGAGACAGGGAAAGGAAGGCACATGAGATAGGACAAGTAGAGGGAGAGACAATAACTTCCCTGTCACCCTTTATTGATATTCTGCTCTCTTTATATAGAGATTACAATTAGCAATAGAATCCAACTCTATCACAACTCTTTAACTAATTGATCTCCTCATCTATTATGAATGCTTAGATTCCTAACTTGATGGGCAAGATAATGAGACTGCCAGCTCTATGCTGTGCCGGCCTGAGCTTGTGTGCCATTTAAGTCGTACGACGATGATGCCAAGGTATACCCCATGTAATGAACATTACAGAGATGAGAAATTAGACTATAGATGAGGATGAATAGCCTTGGGAGATAGACTATAGATTAATTCATCTTCATTGCTTAATTGATAATGGATACATACTATCACAACTAGACTTGACCCCTAAGAAATAATCTCTAAAGAAACCTATCTCAAACTATCCAATCTAATAATAACTTGCCTAAGTAATAGATAAGATACCAAACACCTAATACATAGATTCCTAAATAATAAATCTTCCTAATGCGTGTGGCTGGTACAGTGAACAATAGCATGTGAACAATGATCATGCGACACCCCACTGCGGTGGAATTGAGCCGAGCCGAGCCGGGCTCGGCTTGTTCAAGCTACAAATTAGGCTCGGCTCGGGCTCGGTCGAGCCTCGAGCCGGCTCGTTGAGGCTCGTGAGCCAAGCCTGCGACCACCAATCCACCGAAACCTTGACTCCCTGGCCTGACCGACTCGAGTCACTCGACTCTGCAAAGCTCCCCCAAACCGGACTGCCCAAATCCATCAAAGAGCAGAGCTAGGGTTCGAGGCTTGGCCACGGTGGCTTGGCAGCCTCCCCGACTCCGCCGCCGACCCACTGCCGACCCTACTCCATGACTCGCCCGAGGCCCCAACCGACGGACCCTCCGCCTCCACGGCTCCACCCACGCCGCCTCGGCCCTCCTGACCGAGCCCGCCGATCCTCGGCCGGAGGGAGGGTCTGACCAATGGCCTCTCCGTCGTTGCTGCCCGCCTCGCCTCCATGGCGCGCCTCGATCACCACTGCTGCCGCCCCCGACCACTTTACCTATTTTTGTTACTTTCCGGCCACCGAGTACTTACTGTTCTCTTGTTTGCAGCCATAAAAGCAGTTGGAAGAAGGCTAGCTTTGTTTTGGGGCTTGCTACGAGACATGGAAATTTTTAAGTGTGAGCCAAGGAGATAAGAGCAATTTGGACCTCTAAACTTTTGTTTAATGTGCCGAGTCAGTTGTTTGTAATGCAAATCATCAAGTGCTGAGAATATATTTATTTCTGCATTATCTCGTTCAATGTTTGCATTCTTGTTGATGGGCCATTCATGGCATTGTTTCATAACTTCACCACGTATAATGGTGGAACGAGCCAACAAGCAGCTCATGAGCCATTTCGGGCTGGCTCGTTATTGGCGAGAGCTAAGTAGTAGGCTCGGACTCGGCTCACTGTTGCATCTGTTAAGGCCCATAGCCCATATATCATATTGGCCCATCTAGTGGCTATATATACAAGCTTACACCTTTATGGCTGATATCTGACTCTCTAATCCCAAGGTTAGTAACATGGTATCAGAGCAAGGCTTAGGGTTAGTGCCCTAAATCTCTCCCCGGTCATTTTTTTCTCTGGTCGCCGTCCACCTTGGCTTTGCAAGTCGCCCGTTGCGACTTGCCCTTCATCCTCTCGCAGCTTCTTTGGCCGTCGTTCTTCCCACGACGTAGTTCCCGCTTCGCCGAGGCCATCACCGCGCGTACATCTCGCGAGATTCTGCGCCTCCACCTTCAAGCCCGCCGGATCCATCGTGCCTCGGCTGCGTCCTCCGCCGTCGTCTTCAGGAGCCGCCTCGCCATCCTTCGCTCGGCGCTTCATCCTTCAAGGTTTCATTGTCGGTCCGTCTTCGCCGACGCTGCCTCCCATCGTCCGCATCGCCGCCATCGTCGCGGTTCTTCGCGTCGACCGACGGATTGGTTCCGGCGCACCTCTCGTTGCTCGGCTCGCGCAGGCCTTCTGCCACCGCCACCGCGTCGCTCGTCTTCTTCGCCTCGCTTCGCCATCGCCATTGTCGATCCTTCCACTTTTGACGCCGCCGTCAGACATTGCCCTCCGCTTTTACGCCAAGATGAAGCTTCTATTGCCTTTTGTGTGCTTTTACGTTGCTAGCATGTCGCAGATTAACACTATTGTCATCAATATCGTTCTTGATGGTCAAAATTATCGAGAATGGGCGTCACGAGATCAGACCGAGGGCCTATGGCATTGTTTTTCATATGACCGATGAACCACCAATCCTTAAAGTCGATAATAGTAATGTCATTGATGTCAAAAAGTGGGAAATTGATGATGGAAAGGTCATGGTCGCTATTGTTACCGTGTCAAACAGTCTATGATTATGAGTCTTTCTTCTTTCAAGAGAGCCAAGGCTATGTGGTCCTATTTGAAACAATAGCTATGTTCAAGACGGTGGTGCTCTTCTTCACACTCTTATGCAAAGAATCCATTCCATTGAAAGCGTAATGATATGTCTATTGATGAATATAATTTCGCCTTTGAGAGCCCTCATGGGACCTTTGCTTTCCATGGTACCTCGACACAACAGATGGTTGTCCAAAGACATCACTTCATTGAAAAATTTCTTACATACCGCTTTGTTATGGGAGTTAGGACAGATTTTGAGGCCATTCGCACTAGATTACTTCACGCTCATGGATTTAACCATGTCTCGTGCTCTCTCGTGATTTGATTCTTCAAGAAACCGCCTCAAGTCTATGTTCATCGCTCTGTGACACCTATTCACAGTGTTTCGGCCGCTTCTTAGCGGATCTTTGATCAAGGGTTACCTCTTGAGACACCAAACCTTGTGATCATTGTGGCAAGACAAATCATCACACCGAAAATTGTTTCGCCGACATCCGGAGAAATTACCGAGTATCGTGTCCGTCGTGCTTCTCGTGCACTAACACACCTCCCCGTGCTCTAGAGGCTCTGTTTCTATTGCCGCTTTGCCTCGCCTATCGCTGCTCCTCGCCTTCTTGGGTCCTTGATTCAGGGCCTCTTTTCATGTGACATCCGATCGACACGAGTTGGTTGCTTCAAACCGATCCACGAGGGTGCTTCATTCGCATACCGATGGTACACCTTGTTATATAACTCACCATGGTTCTCTTTTAAATTCCAATTTCTCTATACCGATGTCTCACTTGTACCTAAATTGTCCATGAATTTGTTGTCGAGGCCAAATTACCGATCAAAACTTTTTGTTGGTTTTGATGACTCATCTTGCTTTATTCAGATCGTCAAGCGGGAAAGTGATTGGGATCGCCATCGCCAGAAGAGCGCTTCTAGCCTCTACATCTTGGACACTTTCGTCTTCCTTCTTCCGCTACCATCATTGCAAGATGTGTCATCTGTTTCATCATCATCCACTACATCATTCGCCAAGTGGCATCATCGTCTTGGTCATCTATGTGGCACTTTCGGTTGACCACATTAATAAATAAAGGGTCTTTAGGTCATACACCAATAAAGTCCGGGCCATTGCAAGGGTTGTAAACTTGGAAAACAAATCCAACTTCCATATTTTTCTAGTAACTCTCATTCTTCTAGACCTTTTGACGTTGTTCATTGTAGGAAGGAGAGATTGTGTATAATCGTGGGATAATGTATTCTTGAGCCCTCGTGTCGTTTATATAGGAGTACATGGCTTGGAGGGCAAGATGCCTCTCCTAGAGATAAGGAAGGTTATCACGGGATTACAATCAATCCTAAACTAACCATATCTGGTGTTGCCTAATATACTCTAACATCCCCATGATCCACAGCGGAGGGCGCAGACGATGAGATCAGAGAAGAAGCAGACGAAGTGACATCCCCGCAATCGTAATCGGCCGATGCGTCCACAGATGTTGTGGCTAGAGTGAAGCCGACGAGGTTGCTCAAGCAAAGCGGTAGCCCTTTGTGCCCATGTCGAAGTAGCCACCAGGGCGAGAAGCCGTGTCGAGGTGCCGTCTTGAAGGGTAGCCGTGGTCGAGGAGCCGTTGAGGTCGCCGAAGAGAGGAGCCGCGACAAGCGCGGGCGCAAGGCGCCAGGTGATGAGGGCGCATAAGAGGGAGCGCCATAGACGAAGACGGCGACGCAGTCGATGAAGAAGAAGGTCGATGCCGAAGTCGACACTGTCGAGCCGCCATGGACGAGGCGTGCGCCGGGTTTGCCAGGCCCGGGAACGCGTCGGGAACGAAGGCACGCACCGGTGTTGCCAGTACCGGACGTACTAGGTAGAGGGCCCCAACCATGCGCCAACGCTCTAAAGGACCAAGAGAGAAGGCCTCCACGACGGTTCACGGTGCGCAAAAGAACGGCGGGAAGAAGGTGCCGATGTAGCCCGCGGTTGTCGGAGGGACGGCGTAGGCGAGACGAGAGGCGGCAACGGCAACGAGGTTAGGCCGACAAGTCGAAGAAGTAGATGGGCGACGACCGAGGCTCGGGATCGGCAACGCGAGAGCCAGAACGCACGAGGAGAGCCACGGTGGCGCCGAGTGTTACGACGGCGGTGCTCGAAGAAGCGGCGAAGAACTCGAACAATGGAGAAGACCATGCGCGAGACGCGCAATGATGTAGTCGACAATGATGGAGGTGCAACGGCGAGACGACGACAGACGGCGCATGGCCGCCGCTGGCGAGGCGGCGCAATGGCAGCCTCTTGTGCTTGGAAAAGCAACGCGAAGAGACAACGAGCGCCACGGGAGGATGGTCGACGTGATCGGTTGATCGTGCCGAGGGCGTCGCGAGACGAGTCGAAGGTGGAGCCTCCCGACGTGGTGGCGACGACGAGCCGACGAGGTCGACGTCGCGAGCAAAGAGGCGCGGCACACGCAGCGTTTCCGCACGCCGCAGCCATGCCATGCCGCATACCGGAAGAAGATGAGGAAGCCGGTGTTGTCGATGCCGATGTCGAAGATGCGCGAGGCCGATGGCGGTGGCGATAAACCCGATCTCTCGACGGAAAAAATAAAGGTACAAAGAAGAAGAACAGATCTGGTACCCATAGCCCCATCGCCTCATGGCCCAAATAACCATCGGCGAAATGGCCATGTATGGCTGTGGCCGGACGGTACGGCGGAGGCCCCAGCGTCGAGCCATGGGCGAGGCCCGACCGCGGAGGGGCTCGGTCGGCAGACGATGACCAGCGACGGAGATGGCGCGGCCAGCGGGGAGGAGGAGGTACCGCAGAACCACACAGGTGGAACGCGGAGGGGCTCGCGCCGGCGGACGGAGCGAAGATTTCAGATCAGCGTTCCTCTCTCGGTACAACAACAACGGAGAGGGAAGCTTGGACGCGCGCCCAGCCCGGTACCGCCACCACGACAGGTGTGGACAGATTCCGAGCGAGGCATGGCGTGACGCACCGACGACGGAGAAGACGACCACCACGACGTGGATCCGGGAGAACTCGATCTTTGTGCGACAACGTGACGCGACGACGATGGACGTGGCGGATCGGAAGGATCGCCACGCAACCTAATCTCTGATGCCGCTTCGGTGGAGATCGATCTCTGGGCATGCGTATGATGGCCATGGAAGGCTAGGTCTAGGATTAGAACCCTAAACTCGTGATACCATGTAGGAAGGAGATTGTGTATAATGCGGGATAATGTATTCTTGAGCCCTCAGTCGTTTATATAGGAGTACATGGCTTGGAGGGCAAGATGCCTCCTAGAGATAAGGAAGGTTATCACGATTACAATCAATCCTAAACTAACCATATCTGGTGTTGCTTAATATACTCTAACATTCATTCTGATGTATGGGGTCCTGCACCTTTTGCTACAAAAGGTGGTCATAAATACTATGTCATTTTTATAGATGATCATTCTCGTTACACTTGGATTTATTTCATGAAACATCGTTCCCAATTGTGTTCTATTTACCAAACTTTTACTCGCATGATTCACACTCGCTTTCTACTCCTATTAGAGTTTTCCGCTCGACTCGGTGGTGAGTATTTATCCGAGAAATTTCGCCGATTTTTGCTTCTTTGAGGGCACTCTTGCCCAACTCTCATGTCCCGCGCGACGCTCAAAATGGAGTTGCGAACGCAAGCATAGCCATCTTATTGAGATCGCCAGACACTTTTGATCGCCTCTTTTCCCCCCTCATTTTTGGGGAGAGGTCAGTTTCCACCGCCGTTTATCTTATTAATCGGCAACCTTCTTCCAAATTAATCGATGTGTCTCTGGTGAAGTTTTATTTGGCACTTCTCCAAAGTATGATCATCTTCGTGTTTTTGGATGTAGATGCTATGTTCTTCTTGCACCTCGTGAAGCGGACCAAATTGACGGCTCGACTGTTGAGTGTGCCTTCTTGGGGTATAGTCCTCGAACATAAGGGCTATCATTTGTTATGATCCTTCCTCTCGTCAGATTCGTATCTCTCGTGATGTGACCTTTGATGAAGATTGTCCTTTCTTTTACAACCCTCCACTCATACTTCACCCGCCACCACCGAGCCCACTAGTTTCTTGTTCTTACCTCCTATTATTTCCAATGATGCTGTTCCTACACCACCTTCTATTCCTTCCAAGGATGCTGTTCCTAACCCACATATTCATGATATATCTCCTCTCATCCTCCTATACCAACCAAACCACCAATCAAACATGTTTATTCTCGTGCGTCCTCCACCGTAACCATCCTCTTTGGATCCTCCTTCTTGGCCATCCTAATGCCCTTATTGATGATTCTAACATTTCGATGAGCTACCGCCAGGTAATGATGTGCCACCAGCAGTAATGATGGTTCACGGTATAATTTAAGTAGATCGTACTACAATTGAGCCTCCGATGATTTGGTTATCCTTGTGTGGGTGCTATCACTACTGAACCCTCCACTTATCAGGAAGCCTCTCATATTCAGGAATGGCAAAAAGCTATGTCTGAAGAACTTGCTGCTTTGGATAGGACAGGAACTTGGGAGTTTGTTTTATTACCATCTTATGCGGTTCCTATCACATGCAAGTGGGTCTTCAAAATTAAGACCAAGTCTGGTGGGACTATTGAGAGATATAAAGCTCGTCTGGTTGCTAGAGGGTTTCAGCAAACCAAAGGTCAAGATTATGAAGAGACCTTTGCACCTGTTGCTCACATGACTATTGTCCGAACACTTATTTCAGTGGCTGCTATCCGTTCTTGGACTATTTCTCAGATGGATGTCAAGAATGCTTTTCTTCATGGTGATTTGCATGAGGAAGTTTATATGCAACCACCACCAGGTGTTGACGCTCCTTTGGGACATGTCTGTCGTCTTGGCGTGTTCTCAGTATGGCCTTAAACAGGCTCCTCGTGCTTGGTTTCACGTTTTGTCTCTCGAATCATAATGTTGGTTTTTCACCAAGTGACCATGATCCCGCCTTATTTATTTATCTCTCTTCACGTGGCGTACTTTTGCTTCTTACGTATGTTGATGATATGTTAATTACGGGGGATGATGCAGACCATGTTTCAAAGGTGAAGAAGCAACTTAGTAAGCAATTTCAGATGTCTGATTTGGGACCCCTTAGCTATTTCCTCGGAATTGAGGTTCGACATTCTTCAAAAGGCTATTATATTTCTCAGTCTCACTACACACAAGATCTTATTGCTTGTTCTGGCATTACGGATAATCGAACGGTTGCAACTCCTATGGATCTTCATGTCCACTGCCCCACCGATGGTACACTCTTTCGGACCCCACTCGATATCGGCACATTGTGGGTCGTC
>CM070514.1:461290-661290 GCA_036346375.1 Guadua angustifolia | reverse complement strand
AAAGAAGGCGAAGCGCCGGATCGACGTCATCTTCGGTGGCTCGTCGGCCTACTGCATCAGCGCGAGGTCAAGGTCACGCCGACCATCTACTGTCGTCTGGAGAGGCCCCCTAGCGATACCGCAAGTGGGCCGACCACCATCACCTTCTCTCCAGAAGACGCGCTCCCAGGTATGGCCCGAGACCTGAAGACCGCCTTGGTCGTGACCCCGACCATAAGCAACACCACGGTCGGTCGTGTCATGGTCGATGGCGGCAGCTCTCTTAACTTGCTTTGTGCAGCGGAGCTCGACGGATGCATTCTGGCCGAAGGTCAAGGGTATCACCATACCGTTTTTGGGATAGTCCCCGAGCTCAACCACCCCTTGGGGCGGTCGTCTTACCCGTCACCTTCTACGGCTCTAACAACTTCGACCGAGTTGATCACCTTCGAGGTGGTCAAGGCGACCTCCCCTAACGCCATCCTCGGGCGACCAGCCGGTCAAGTTCATGGCAGCCAACCACTACGACCATCGGTGCATGAAGTCGCTCGTCCCAACGGTGTCATCACGTGCGAGGCGACTTCGCAGCGGCACATGGTCTGCGAGACCAAGGCCTTGGCTCGGCCGCATCTCGCTTGTACCTTGCCCGAGGCAACGACAAAGAACGCCACGGAAGGCGGCAATACAACCTAAGGGCAACGAAGGCGCCGCCCGATAAGGGTGACCCGGCAAAAGGCCCATCGCTCGACCGAAGTTGAGTTCCAAATAGAACTCGAGCTCGCCACCTTCCTTCGCGCCAACAAGGGCATATTTGCTTGGGAGCCCGCGACATGCTCCGGCCCCGAGGAGGTGATCGAGCACAAGCCGCAAAGTGGGACCGGTTCCCGACCAGACTGACCAGGCGTCGTTTCTCCCCTAAAGGTCGCGATCATCAAGGAGAACCTTGATAAGCTCTTGAAGGCCGGCTTCATTCGTGAGATTAACTACTCCGGTGGTCGCCAACCCGGCCATCGTGCGAAGAAGGGAGGTAAGTGGAGAATGTCGCCGATCATACGGGGTTGAACTCGGCTTGCGAAGGACAACTTCCGCTCACAGCGCATCGACCGGATCGTCGACTCCACATAAATGCCAAGATCTTTGAGCTTCTTGGATGCTTATCGATACCACCGATCAAAATCGGGCGGTCGAGGACGAGAACAAGACTTCCTTCATCACACCGCTTTGGCACCTATTGCTATAAGACCATGTCATTGATCTGCGCAATGCGGGGCCACCTTTCAACGCCTAATGACCAAGACCTTGAGCCCGCAGATCGGGCGGAACCTTGAAGTCTCGTGGGCGACATCATCGTCAAAAGCCCCTCCGAGGGCAACCATGTTCGCGACCTCGAGGAGACCTTCGCCAACCTGAACAGGCACAAGATCAAGCTCAACCCCGAGAAGTGCGTGTTCGGCGCGGCGTCCGGCAAGGTGCTCGGCTACATGATCGGGGGCTCGGGGGTCGGTCCAAACCCGGAGAAGATCAAGGCGATCGAGAAGATGGCACCTCCGACCTCAATCAATGTAACATCCCAAAAATTTGAGTTTTGGTATGTTTTAAATTAAAAATGAACCATTCGTATTTTCTCGGAATTAATCAAAGCTTAAATTGAATTTTCTAATAATTATAAGATTTAATTTGATTAATCTATGCATCAAATTAAAGGTTTCCAGTTTTTATTGGGTTCCTTGTGCCTCAAGGAATTTTTCTATATTTTTGAAGATTTTTCGGGATTTATTTGCTATTTATTTGAATTTATTGGAGTTTAATCGGAATTCTGGAATTTCCTTAAATTCTTAAAAATCCTCAAATTCTTTCCCAGGCCGACTACACTGTTCATTCGCTCGGCCCATCTCCTGTGCACTATCGCCGGCCCAAACTTTCCCGCCGACCCATTATCTCGAAAACCCTAGCTCAATACAATTTCAACCGTTGGATCTTAATCCAACTACCGATCCTTTACCAGTGTCGTTTTGCTTGGCCGGAGCCTAGCGACTTCGCCTGTCGGATCAGGATCTAGCGATGCGCCGTCGCCACGTCGCCTAAAAATCCCGCCGCCACCGTGACCCAGCGCCGCACAGCCAACCTTGGCGTCCGCGTCGTTTACCCGCATCCCGAGACTATATAAGCTGCGCAAACCACCGCGCACTCACCTCTTCTTGCCGCTCGTTTTGCCCTAAACCTCACCGGCCAAGGCGCCTTCTGCACGGAGAACCACCTCGCCGGAGTCTCTAAGCCGCGGCCGAGTCCTCCGCCACTTCTTTCTCCCTCACTAGTAAGTTTCCGTCACGTTTCTGGGTGCCGTTGAATTCATCGTGTGATGCTCCATCTGACCCACTCGATTTCTTGGCCAATTTGTCGCTCCATCGCTGGTTCTGGGGTCGTCTTCTCCATCGCCGGTTGATAGCGCCGCCGCCTTTCCGTCTACTCCCTCCGTCAATCTCCACCGTCGGATCAAGCACACACGGCCAGATCTGCATCACGTTTCCCTGGTAAATCTCTGAGACCAGAATTGCCGAGTCATCCTTCACGTTTGTGCCTGGTGTATGCCACGTCGTGCCACGTCGGTGCCACGTCATCGCCACGTCCGCAAAAACCCTCCCGTTCGCCACGTCAGCACCACGTGGATACCACGTGTGCTCTCGCAAATCCTTCCGCGGCCGCCACGACAGCGTGGTTCGCCTTGTCACCGCACGACTCCTCGGTGGTCTTGGTCCACATAGACCGTGTCTATGACACCAGGGCCCCACCTGTCAGCGTATATATTCCGTATTTCTGATTAAATCCGAATTTCTGAAATATCAGCCAATAGCGTAGCGACACGTGTCACCCCTGGTTTTTTTTCGATTCTCTCCCGAGAGATTTCGGAAGGCCCGTTCTCCTCCGTTTGAACTCCGATTCGAACGATTCAAATTTCTAAATTCATATAAAATCAAGATCTATCTGTTGGTGTCATTTTTATGAATTTTTGGATTTTATTTATTTCTGTTTTATTTATTTCTTGTCTCGATTTGCGTGTTTAGCGTGTAGACAGCCTTGTCGGTTGAGCGGCGGAGCATCCAGCGGAGAGCAGCAGCGAGGAGAGGTTGAAGGCAAGTCGTAGACCTTTGATCATATTGAACCCATGTTTGCAAAAATACTTTGTTTTATACAATTGCATGCTATTTGTGTAACAATGCTAGTTTATGGGAGTAGCTATTCTACTGTTTGAGTATGCCTTTGATTATTGGAATGCCATGTATCCATTGTTAACCTTAGGTTGGGACATTATTAGTTGGACATAATCATAGTACCAACATTGGGTTATCGTAGCTATGCTTAGCCATGCTTAGTTGTCCGATGGGATTCATATCACTTGTGAATTAATGTTAATCTTGACTTAATGAGATATTGAATTGTGGTACATTGACCATTTGTTGTAAAACTTGTTGTACCATGGCGGGGATGCCATTGGTTTTGGGTTGAACAAAATGTTTCCCTCGGGCAATTGATCGTGCGATAAGGGGTGCTTTCTAGCACATTGGGATGTGGTTGTCTTGCACGAGACAATTTAAGGACTTAATCTTGTGCGCCATTGAACTGGGCCTAACTGTGCAATCACAAGTCCGTTATGGGACGGACCTAGGCGATTAATTTGCAATGTCTTGTCTTGAGTATTGCCATGTGTTGGTGTGGGTTCCGAGATGAACGGGTAGACTCACATGGCTCAAGAGGGGGCCCCGAGGGGCGAAACCTTAGAGGGCAGTACTGGGTTTAGACATGCATTGTAAAGGCTTTGTCATGATTTCTCTGCCGGCACACCAAAGGAAGTGTGCTAATGGCCAGGCGTAAGGAGAATATCATGTCTTGTGGGTAAAGTTGTACAACCTCTGCAGAGTGTAAACTATTCGAATAGCCGTGTCATGGTTATGGACAAGCAGGGGATTTCACACGGGTATAAAGTATTTTCTTGAAATGTGGAATGGTTGGGATGTGAGCAGGGAGTTCACTTTGTTGTTTTGTTGTCTCAAGCTATCTTTGTTGAATTGTGTGGTTGATACTTGTTTGAGTGATGTAGGGTGATGCCTCGTCATTACTGCTCATGTTGTCTACCATTGATTTATCGATTATTTATTATTGTTTTATTCACACTGCCTTCAATCTATTTAGTGTATTTAAATTCAAGTTATTGCTTTCTGCAAATGAACCCTATAACTATCCTTTGTCAAAGCCGTGCATGAATATATTGCATCATTTCCCTACGGCTTGTTGAGTACGTTTTGTACTCACGGCTTTATGCCCATGTTGTTCAGTTGCTGAGGAAGGACCAGGTAATGAGTATCAAGAGGAGGAGTACTATGAAGACTAAATCCGACTAGGAAGGCGTTCCAGAGGCGATTACTGTGGCATGTCGAATAGCCCAAGTTATTTTATTTCATTGCCAACAGCTTTATTTGTTTCTTAAGCCAAGAGGCATTGATGTATGAACCTTGACTATAAGGTCGTTTGCTTTATTCAATAATAATTTGCTTTTTCTTAGTTATTTCGATGTATGGAATGATATGTCATCTATGTTTCCCTTTGTGTGCACTAAGCGTGATCTGGACTAGTCTTTGTATACACTGAGGGTTTCGGATTGCATATCCGGGTCCCGACAGAGATGGTATCGAGCCATATCGATCGTAGGTCGCTTTCTTAGTTAGCATGGTCTTCAAAATTATTTTCTAAATCAAACCAACAAATTGGTATTTAATAGTTTGTCTCTTCTCATCTTATTCCTAGGTTCTCATTCCTCTCCTTCTTTGAAACATTACTTTGAAATTTAAATTGATCTTATCTCATTAAACCTCTTAAAGCCATGGATCTTCTCGCAAGGAATCAAATCAAGGAAGCGAAAATCAAACCGTCGAAGAGTATGCAGAAGACTACCATATAAGATAGTTTGTGGTGCTCTATGGTGTTTGAGCATGCCATTCTCTTTTGGTTTATCTCGCTTAGCTTTCGCGATACTAGGATTTTTGTTGCTTGTGTGTGGGTATGTTGTACACTTGCCTCCAAAGACGGTGTTACAACCGTACCTTAAGTTAAAGCTTTATTTGGTTCTTTACCTTGTAGCCTTTTTGGCTATGTCTTTAGTTGACCTTTGTTCTTGGGTATTACCTTCTCCCTAGATGACCTTACCACTTATCTATTGCTTTTCTCTCTTACCTATCAAACCCTTGTGCTTACGTCGCAAATGGTTGACATTCGTTTTGGAGCGATCCACGCCCGCCAGATGGATGCTAATGCAGTGCCAACCCACCACCCCCACCGCGGTGTCGAGATCAGAATTTGGGAATATTTCTTGGCGGCTCGGACTCGACTTATGAATGCCATGACCGTAACATGAATAATATGATGAATCGGCGAGAATCGGTTTCTTTGCTTTATTTGCGGCTTACTCTGGCTAATTTGTTGAACCAAACCATTGCAAAATCAAGCTGCCATTGCTCGATTACGAGATCATGAGAAAGTTCTTTATCTGCTCATCGGTTAAAGAACACCGCCAGTAGAATGATGGAAGAACTACAAGATCGCCCTTGATGACCCCCAAACCATCACGATTTTGATTTGAGTATGAACCAAGGCTGCCCAAGTTAAGATATTAATCGGAGGTAGAATTCTAGCAAACCTCATTGTCCTAGACACCAAGTCCTTAGATGTGATCCTAGGAATGGATTGGCTCTCCAAAACCAAGCGATTTTGGATCGTGGGAAGCAGAGATCACATTAACGATCGAGGCCAGACTAAATTAAAACTTCAAGTCATCATGAATCGATCGAAGGATAAAAGTTTGTAGTGCCAAAGGAATAAATTTGGAAGATGATGCAACATGGAGCTCATCGAGAATCACCCGCAGAGAGCGGGACCAATGCTCAACGGCACTCGCTTTCGTTTCACTCTCCTCCTCAAGATGAGAACACACCGCCTCAAACACCTCGCCTAGCTCCTTCAGGCAACCCTAACATCAACGCCAAAAGCAATCCGCCTCAGAGGACCATAATCCAGCTGCGGGGAGTGGCGTGCTTCAATTGCAATGGCGTGGTCACTATGCCAATAATTGCCCCGAGAAGCAAGCTGTGGCCCTGCTTCGTTTCAACACAGGATCGACACCGACCAAGACCCACGCATTCAGGAGCGGGGCGTGGGCGTCTCGGACTCCCAATCAGGCTACCAGACCCCACCGCTGTTGGAAGAGGTCGTGTAAATCATGTCTGCACCGAAGATGCACAAGCTGCACGGCACGTCATACTAGATGAGTTGCAGGAATGCCACCGGATAGAGATATAGAGTTCTTGATTGAGCTAGTTCTGGGCATACCCATTTCCAAGAGACCGTATAGGATGCACTCGCTAATGAGTTAGTCAAGTGAAGTAAAAGCAGATCAAAGAGTTGCAAGATCGGGGTTTTGTTAGACCAAGTTCTTCGCCATGGGGAGCCCAGTTCTTCTAGTTGAAAGAAGGATGGAACTCGGAGGATGTGTGTAGATTATCGTGCTCTGAATGAGGTCACCATTAAGAATAAGTACCCTCTGCCAAGGATTGATGATTTGTTTGACCAGCTTCAAGGAGCAGGAGTATTCTCGAAGATTGACTTGAGGTCAGGTTACCATCAATTGAAAATTCGTAGAGAGGATATCAAAACGGCTTTTGTGACCGGTATGGGCGGTATGAGTATCTGTGATGTCTTTTGGTTTGACCAATGCTCTGCCTATTTCATGACCACGATGAATAAAGTATTCATGGAGTATCTAGACAAGTTTGTCGTTGTCTTTATCGATGACATTCGATCTATTCCAAGAGTGAGGCGAACATGAGGATCACTTATGAAAGTATTGACAAAGCTAAGAGAACATCAACTCTATGCTAAGTTTAGTAAATGTGAGTTACGGATGAAAGAAGTTGCTTTCTAGGTCACGTTATATCGAGCAAAGGTGTTCTTTGTTGACCCGGGTAAAGTCTGAGATGTGCTCAATTGGGAGTCGCCAAGGCGGTAACCCAAGTCAAGTTTCCTTGGAATGGCGGGATATTATCGCGTTTCATAGAAGGTTTTTCTAGAAAAGCTAGACCGCTCACTCAACTTTTGAAAAAGGAGAAGAAATTTGCTTGGACATCAGAGTGTGAGCAAAGTTTTCAAGATCTAAAGAAGTGCCTGACGACTGCCCCAGTGCTTGTTTTGCGGATATTAGAAAGGATTTTGAGATATTTTGTGATGCATCCGTCAAGGACTCGGTTGTGTGCTAATGCAAGATAAGAAGGTTGTGGCATATGCTTGGCGTCGGTAAGGCCACATGAAGTCAACTATCCGGCCCATGATTTGGAATTAGTGCAGTAGTGCATGCTTTAAAGATTTAGCGTCATTACCTCATCGATGTCGCTGTGAGGTGTACTGCCGATCATAAGAGCACAAGTACATTTTACCCAAGCCGATCTCAATATGAGGCAAAGAAGATGGTTGGAGTTGATCAAGGACTATGACATTGGAATTCATTATCATCCGGCAAAGCCAATGTAAATGGCGATGCTTTAAGTAGAAAGAGTTCTTGCAATACCTTGATGATTAAGGAAAGTCGTGACACTCTATGAGGAATTTGAAGCTCGATCTAGAAGTGGTGCAAGAAGGTTACTTAGCTATTTTGGAAGTCGTCCAACATTGGAAGATCAGATTCGAGAGGTCTGAGGTTGATGATCACGGATATCAAGGAGATCAAGAGAAATATGAAGAAAGGAAAAGCCCGGGTTTCATCAAGATGAAAAGGGTACCATTTGGTATGAGGTCGTATCGTGTACTGACGAGAAAAAGCTCAAGGAGGCATTACTCAAAAAGCGCATGAGACATTATACTCCATTCACCACGGAAGTACCAAGATGTATCAAGACCTCAAGGAAAGGTATTGGTGGCCTAGTATGAAGCGTGAGATTGCGAGAATATGTTGCTCTTTGTGATGTTTGCGGAAGGTTAAGCGAGCATCGAGGCCGCGAGATTACTTGACCATTGAAGATTCGAGTGGAAGTGGGAAGAAATTGGTATGGATTTCATTCTGGGACTTCCTAAGACCCAAGCGAGTTATGATTCGATCTGGGTGATAGTGGATTGATTGACTAGGGTAGCTCACTTCATTCGATTAAGACTACCTATCCGAAGATAAATTGGCGAAATTATATATGTCAAGGATTGTCGGTCTTCATGGAGTGCCTAAGAAGATAGTCTCCGATAGAGAACCCGTTTACCTCTCGTTTTTGGCGAGTTTGCATGAAGCTATGGGAACTCATCTCGGGTTTAATCTTGCCTATCACCCTCAAACCGATGGACAAAGCGGCGCGTGAACCGGGTTCTTGAAGATATGCTAAGAGCTTGTGCTTTGACCTATGGTGCAAAATGGGACAAGTGTTTGCCCTATCTGAGTTTTCTTACAATAATAGTTATCGAGCCGACTGCAAATGTCTCCTTTTGAAGCCTTATATGGAAGAAAGTGCGAACCCCTCTTAATTGGAAAGAGGCGGAGAAAAACGAGTTATTTGGTCTGCCATCTTGCAAGAAAATTTGAAAAACAAAATGATTAATTGAGACAAGTTGAGGATAGCCCAGCGAAGCAGAAGAGTTATCACGAGATAATCGTCCGCCGAGATTTGAGTTTGAGCCCAATGATTATGTGTATCTCGAGTCACACCTCTTAAAGGAGTTAAGAGATTTCAAGTAAAAGGAAACTTGCCCTAGATATGTTGGACCGTTCAAAGTTTTGGAGCGAAGAGGAGAAGTTGCTTACAAGCTTGAGTTGCCTCGATCCTTATTTGGGATCCATGATGTATTCCATGTGTCTCGATTGAAGAAGTGCTGCGAGTGCCGAAGAAGCGGATGCGTTGGAAGCTATCGATTTGCAGAGGATCTCACTTACAAGGAGCGACGGTGAAGATATTGGATGTTGCGAGCGCATCACGAGAAGCAAGATCATCCGTTTTGCAAAGTCAATGGAGCAATCATTGAAGAGGAAGCCACTTGGGAGCGAGAAGAGGATCTGAAGTCCCAGTTTCCCCACCAATTCTCTAGCATCCGAATCTCGGGTTAGAGATTCCATTTAAGGGGGGAGGTTTGTAACATCCCAAAATTTGAGTTTTGGTATGTTTTAAATTAAAAATGAACCATTCGTATTTTCTCGGAATTAATCAAAGCATAAATTGAATTTTCTAATAATTATAAGATTTAATTTGATTAATCTATGCATCAAATTAAAGGTTTCCAGTTTTTATTGGGTTCCTTGTGCCTCAAGGAATTTTTCTGTATTTTTGAAGATTTTTTGGGATTTATTTGCTATTTATTTGAATTTATTGGAGTTTAATCGGAATTCTGGAATTTCCTTAAATTCTTAAAAATCCTCAAATTCTTTCCTAGGCCGACTACACTGTTCATTCGCTCGGCCCATCTCCTGTGCACTATCGCCGCCCAAACTTTCACTTCAAACCCATTATCTGAAAACCCTAGCTCAATACAATTTCAGCGTTGGATCTTAATCAGCAGTGATCCTTTGTGTGTCGTTTGCTTGGTAGAGCCTAGCGACTCGCCCGTCGGATCAGGATCTAGCGATCGCCCGTGCGCCACGTCGCCTAAAAATCCCGCCGCCACCGTGACCCAGCGCCGCACAGCCAACCTTGGCGTCCGCGTCGTTTACCCGCATCCCGAGACTATATAAGCCTGCGCCGTACCCGCGCCGCACTCACCTCTTCTTGCCGCTCGTTTTGCCCTAAACCTCACCGGCCAAGGCGCCTTCTGCACGGAGAACCACCTCGCCGGAGTCTCTAAGCCGCGGCCGAGTCCTCCGCCACTTCTTTCTCCCTCACTAGTAAGTTTCCGTCACGTTTACGGTGCCGTTGAATTCATCGTGTGATGCTCCATCGACCCACTCGATTTCTTGGCAATTTGTCGCTCCATCGCTGGTTACGGGGTCGTCTTCTCCATCGCGGTTGATAAGCGCCGCCGCTTTCCGTCTACTCCCTCGTCAATCTCCACCGTCGGATCAAGCACACACGGCCAGATCTGCATCACGTTTCCCTGGTAAATCTCTGAGACCAGAATGGCCGAGTCATCCTTCACGTTTGTGCCTGGTGTATGCCACGTCGTGCCACGTCGGTGCCACGTCATCGCCACGTCGCAAAAACCCTCCGTTCGCCACGTCGGCACCACGTGGATACCGCGTGTGTGCCTCTCCAACGCCCGTGGCGCCACGGCAGCGTGGTTCGCCTTGTCACCGCCGACTCCTCGGTGGTCTTGGTCCACATAGACCGTGTCTATGACACGAGGCCCCACACGTCAGCGTATATATTCCGTATTTCGATTAAATCCGAATTTCGAAATATCAGCCAATAGCGTGGCGACACGTGTCACCCCTGGTTTTTTTTTCGATTCTCTCGAGAGATTTGGAAGCCCGTTCTCCTCCGTTTGAACTCCGATTCGAGCGATTCAAATTCTAAATTCATATAAAATCAAGATCTATCTGTTGGTGTCATTTTTATGAATTTTTGGATTTTATTATTTCTGTTTTATTTATTTCTTGTCTCGATTTGCGTGTTTCGCGTGTAGACGACGCATCGGTTGAGCGAGCGGAGCATCCAGCGGAGGTAGCAGCAGCGGGAGAGGTTGAAGGCAAGTCGTAGACCTTTGATCATATTGAACCCATGTTTGCAAAAATACTTTGTTTCAGACAATTGCATGCTATTTGTGTAACAATGCTAGTTTATGGGAGTAGCTATCTACCTGTTTGAGTATGCCCCTTTGATTATTGGAATGCCATGTATCCATTGTTAACCTTAGGTTGGGACATTATTAGTTGGACATAATCATAGTACCAACATTGGGTTATCGTAGCTATGCTTAGCCATGCTTAGTTGTCCGATGGGATTCATAACACTTGTGAATTAATGTTAATCTTGACTTAATGAGATATTGAATTGTGGTACATTGACCCTTTGTTGTAAAACTTGTTGTACCATGGCGAGGATGCCATTGGTTTTGGGTTGAACAAAATGTTTCCCTCGGGCAATTGATCGTGCGATAAAGGGGTGCTTTCTAGCACATTGGGATGTGGTTGTCTTGCACGAGACAATTTAAGGACTTAATCTTGTGCGCCATTGAGCTGGGCCTAACCGTGCAATCACAAGTCCGTATGGGACGGACCTAGTGATTAATTTGCAATGTCTTGTCTTGAGTATTGCCATGTGTTGGTGTGGGTTCGAGATGAGCAGGTAGACTCACATGGCTCAAGAGGGGCCCCGAGGGCTAAACCTTAGAAGGCGATCTTGGGTTTAGACATGCATTGTAAAGGCTTTGTCATGATTTCTCTGCTGGCACACCAAAGGAAGTGTGCTAATGGCGGCGTAAGGAGAATATCATGTCTTGTGGGTAAGTTGTACAACCTCTGCAGTGTAAAACTATTGAATAGCCGTGTCATGGTTATGGACGAGCAGGGATTTCACACGGGGTATAAAGTATTTTCTTGAAATGTGGAATGGTTGGGATGTGAGCAGGGAGTTCCTTTGTTGTTTTGTTGTCTCAAGCTATCTTTGTTGAATTGTGTGGTTGATACTTGTTTGAGTGGTGTAGGGTGATGCCTCGTCATTACATTCATGTTGTCTACCATTGATTTATCAGTTATTTATTATTGTTTTATTCACCTTGCCTTCAATCTATTTAGTGTATTTAAACTCAAGTTATTGCTTTACGCAAATGAACCCTATAACTATCCTTTGTCAAAGCCGTGCATGAATATATTGCATCATTTCCCTCGGCTTGTTGAGTCGTTTTGTACTCACGGCTTTATGCCCATGTTGTTGATTCTTTGAGGAAGGACCGTAATGAGTATCAAGAGGAGGTACTATGAAGACTAAATCGACTAGGAAGGCGTTCGAGGCGATTGCTGTGGCATGTCGAATAGCCCAAGTTATTTTATTTCATTGCAATTGTTTATTTGTTTCTTAAGCCAAGAGGCATTGATGTATGAACCTTGACTATAAGGTCGTTTGCTTTATTCAATAATAATTTGCTTTTTCTTAGTTATTTGATGTATGGAATGATATGTCATCTATGTTTCCCTTGTGTGCACTAAGCGTGATCTGGACTAGTCTTTGTATACCTGAAGGGTTTGGTTGCATATCGGGTCCCGACAATCAGCGGTGCAAAGCCTCCTTGGCGCATGGCGCCCTCAGCAATTCATCTCGAGGCTCGGGCCTTGGGCTCCCATTCTTCAAACCTTGCGTGGGTCAGGGGCTTGAGTGGACTCAGGAGGCCGCGATCCTTTGGCGAGCTGGCGTACTGTCGTCCCCCTCCCTTACAACGCCGCAACTTTGGTGAGAGATTCTTGCTATATCTCATGACCACCCCTCAAGGTTTGTTAGTGCCGTCATGGTGGCGGAATGGGGGTCTCGTGACACCCCATTTATTATGTCGTGAGGTCTGCCACGGCCGAAGCGCTACCCACAGTCTGAAGCTTTTATATGCTCTTCTCATGGCTTCGCGCAATCTTGGCACTATTTCGGCGCATTCCATAGTGCGTCGGCGACTTCCGCTCGGGGACATCTGAGAACCCGGAGGGTGGCGGGCGAATCGCCAAGTGGGCCATGGAACTCGCGGCGTTAAGCGTCCGGTCGTGGCGCGCGCGACCATAAAATCGCAAGTGCTTTCGCCGACTTTGTGGTCGGCGATCGTCGCAACCGCTCCCGATCTTGGTCGAAGAAAAAGCCTTGGGTCATGTTCTTCGACGGCTCGAGGTCCTTCAAGCGCTCGAAATTTGGGATACTTATCCTCACCCCTCACGGCGACAAATTGAAGTCGTCATTAAGCCGGCTTCGGCAACCAACAATGTGGCGAATCAAAGCCCTCTGGCCGACTTCACGAGCTTGCAAGGCTTTGGGTGTCGCCACTTTGGTGCGTGAAGGCGACTCGGCTCGTCATCAACCCGGTTCAACAAGGACTACCAATGCTCGGGAGAGTCGATGGCAAAATGCCTCGCCGAGGTGCGCCAAGATGGAAAGATGGTTCGAACTTGGAGCTCAGACACATCCCGGGAGGGACAACTCGGTATGATTTCCTCTCAAGCTCGGCTCCTCCGGCGGCGACATCACCGGCGTCATCACAGAGGCGCTCTCGGTTCCGTCGACTTCGATCAAGGGTCATAGTCGCCATGGTCGAAGTATCCCTCTGGGCGAGGCCATACCGCAGTTTCCTTGCTCGGGGCACCTGCCGCCAAACCACCGAGAGGCCGGATCAGCGCCGGGCGAGTCTATACACGCTTGTCGAGGAGAGCTTCTGAGCGCAATGTTTAGGCATCGACACGGTGCATAACCACGGAGGAGGGTAAGTACTGCTCCATGGCATTCACTCGGTCTCGTAGGCGCACTCTTCACTCTGAGGACAATGGTCGGAAGGCCTTTCGCATGGGGTACTATTGGCCCTCGGCGCTTCAAGATGCTCGGGATATCGTCCTTTTGCCGAACTGTCAATTCCACGCGCGAAATCGCACCAACCGCCTTACGCGCTCCAGACCATCCGTGGCATGGCCCTTCTCGACACAGGGTGGACATCCTTGGTCCTTTTCCTCAAGCAGCAGGAAAAAGTTCTGTTCGTCGGCTGTCGACACCTTCACCAAGTGGATAGAGGTTGAACCGGTCTCGACCATAGCGGCTCGGCGGCGTTCATTTTTTAAGCAGCGTGGTCACGGTATGGGGTTCCGTGCAAAATTATCGCGACAACGGTACACGTTTACGATGAGTTGTTCGGGGAGTTTTGCGAGAACTCGGCATCAAATATGCTTCGCCGGTGGCTCACCCCGAACAGCGGAGGCGGCGGAAGCGCCAGCGAACCGTCGTCCAAAGCGTCAAGCGGAGTCCGAGATGAGCTCGGCCGTCTGACAAGGCACAGGTGGGCGAACTTCCCACCGTTCTATGGTCTATTCGTACCACAACAAGCCGAGCTCTGGGTCCACGCCCTTCATTTCGTTTTGATGCAAAGCCGTCCTGCCTCGAGAATATGGCTGGCTCTGCGAGGTCGACAGTCGACCAAGTCGACTTGAGCCTGAAACGGTCCCTCGACCTTACCTTCGCAGAAGAAGTAAGATGCCGTGCCTTTGCTACGATCAGCGCACTACACGCAAGCTCTTCGCGAGACATGCGTCGGTCGATGCGACCTAGGAGGCTCCTTGTTGGGGACTTGGCTCACGGCGGATTGAGCTCGTCCGGCACCAATAAGTTATCCCGCGTGGGAGGGCCCCTATAGAGTCGTTTCAACAGATCGCACGAGGGCTTACTGGCTAGCTGTTGCCGATGGCGAGAGCTCCTAGCTCGTGGAACATAGATCGACCGAAAATTTTATGTGTAACCTCTATGCCTCACATTTCAATAAAAATTTGGTCTTTCATTCTTTCCCTCTTATACTGCTTCCACTTGTGTTCTTTGCTTTTCTTTTCGGCGCCTCTTTTTACGCACGACGACCTTGGCCATGGCTGCATTCGCTCCTAGTCTAAGTGATCACGAGTTTTCACGTTCACCCCGTGAGACGAGGCTAAACATAAGCCGAACCTCTTACGCAATCTAGCTCTCCTCGTCGGGCTCGAGCAACAAACCTCGCCGCTTTGTGATCGAGCAGCGCACATGGTCACTAGGGCGTCTGAGCACAACTCTGCTTAGCGGTGTTAAGCCGTGTTCTTACGCCTTTGCATTGTTCCTCAACCTCGCGGTCGCGCCTCTCGTCCGTATCTCGTCTTGTGCCCAAGGCACACGCCGCTCGACCTCGGGCCCAGAAGGCAGGGTAAGGCTACGCCACCGACACGCGACCTAAAAACGCAGACACGACGAACAAGCGAAGCCAAAGAGGAAAGTTCAACGCATCCCCAAACCATGAATCCACAAGCTGGAGCGAGGTTTCTTCGTTCACTAGAAAGCAAAACATTTCTATTAGTACATTCCACCTTGTTAATGTTTTTTCTCTGGTCGGCCATTTCAGACAAGCTTTTCTGCTCAAGTTGGGCCACCCTTGCCCTCGGGGTTGCGATCTCCCCACAGGCTGGAGGGCTTCTTGGGAAGCATCCACGGCCCGGCGTCGCTCGTCTTCAAGCTGCGCAAGGGCACTCTTCCTTTGCCTTACCAGCGTTCGAGCTTCTCTTGAGCCGGGCACCTTGGTCTCGAGACCAGGAGGTGGCCAGCGAGTCTTCTTGGCGCCCACCTTGGCGCGCGTTCGACCTCGAGCTCCTTGGTGGCACGGTCGAGCTTCCCCTCGAGCTTCGAGGATTGTGGCCTCGAGCTCGGAAGGCGCCTTATGCCAAGCGTGCTGCTCGGCGGCCCTCTCCGAGTCCTTGATCTTGGCTTGCTCGGCTTCAAGCGTCTTGTTGGCGCTCGAGTTCCTCCTCGGTGGAGTATCTTGGCCTTGAGCTTGGGAGTCAACGCTTCGGCGAAGCCTTCTCGAGCTTCGATCTTGCCCTTCGACCTCGGCGGCGTGGCCGAGCGAGCGCTCTGCTCCACGGCCTTAAAGCAAAAGTCACGTTCGGAGGCCTGAGTGCGCTCGAGCTCGTTTGCGTGGGCCACCTCCAGCGACCTCATCGTCCGTGGCAGTCGTCGAGCTCTTGGTCATACTGCTCGAGCTCCCCGCCGACCTCGATGGTTCGGACAAGCTGTGTCGCTCGGCCTCAGCGCCTCTACTACGTCGAGGAGGCTCCTTAACGTCTGCGTGCTCTCGAAAACCTTGCAACCCTCGGGTGGCGTGGTCGGTCACCTTCAGCGAAAAAAAGGGGATGGCCGAAAATGAGAAGGGACAAGGAGGTCGAGCTACAAGGTACGAAAACATGCGAAAAAGAAAAAAAAAAAAAAACCCTTACCTCGCGGAGGCTCCTCCAGACTTGCACGAGTAAACTCCTCGCGATCTTCAATGCGATCGCGAGGGATCTCCTCCTCCTCGACGATAGCGGTGCCAGACCGGGATCGACCTCGGCCACCGTTGGCGCACTTGGGCCAGGGTCCTGAGTCCCCACCATGGGGGCGGCACAGTTATCCGCTGCCTCCTCCAGAAGGTCGAGTCCGTCGGCGGAGGCGGGGCAGCGATCTTGTCCCGATCTCCACGATCGAGCACGCCTCGCCCGAGGCCGAGGGACAACGGCTCGATCCACCATGGCGTCCACGACCTCTGTGGCGGGGTACCACGACCTCGGCATTCAGCCTTGATCGCGGTAGGGAGGGCGGCGAAGCTTCTATGACCCGTTCATCCCGGTGGCCGTGGGGTCGTGGTCTCGGCCGGAGGCCGGCCGGCTGGCGGGTCTTAGGGGTCACTTGGCGCGGCCTCGAGCTCTGAGCTTCCTCCTCTCGGTGGCCGGTAGCCCGTCGGCAGCGTCTGTATTTGGGGCCTCGCCGTGCGAATCCTTGCAGACCCTTGAGCTCGATTTCTTCAAGCAGTCGTCGAGCCCTTAGTAGAACTTCGCCGACCAAGTGCTGGCCGAAGTCGTGTTCCACGGCGACCATGGCGAGGGCAGCCGAGGCGTTCTCCTCCTCGGACTGAGACTCGCCCTGAACAACAGCCATCGTCAAAACGGGCAAGTTTCGAGCTCGGATACACAAGTTCTGCGATCAAAAGCATACACTAAGCGGAAGGATCACGGAAAGGGGCGGCGCATCGGGTCTCGGGGCTTACAGGCCACGGACTCCTCCTCGCCGAGGGCCGTCTAAGGTCTTGTTCCCCCGATGTCGAGGGCGCGCCACGTTTGCGTGTCCTCACGACCTGAGGTCCCGGGGTCCGAGCCGGCTCCTCATCACCGCCCGCTGGCGAGGTTCGTCTTTCGAGGCCACAGGGGTGGGGTGTGCTTTCGAAGACTGGCGGCGGCAGCAGCCTGCTTACTACGAAGGAAGGTATGTCAAAAGCGGCGAGGCCTGAAAACGCAAGGACTCGGGGCTCGACGGAAGGGCCCTCACCGTGGCGCGATCCCCCACTCGACATGGCGCTTCTTCGCCTCCGTTTGGCTTGGTCCGGCGGTGGAGGTCGCTTCTTCCCTTTCTTGCCCTACCCCGCCAGCGGCGGAGCATCCTCTGGCCGTGTCGGCCAACTCTGGTGGGCACAGAGCAAGCGAAGCTCGGGAAGGGCTTCGCCGTGAAGGGCTCGGCGCTTGGTGGAAGACTCACCTCATCTTTTCGGCGGAGCACGTTCTTGAGCAGGATTATAACGCCGTACTCGTCGCCCGGCTTCCCAAACATCTCGACCATCTGGCGGAGACCGGGATTCCCGGTATTTGCAAAACAGCGGTATTGTCAAGAAGGTCGAAGTGCGCCTGAGCGGACCTCGGGCGAAGACTCACGGGCGTGCCCTCACGGGTCGGATCGTCGTTCCCACGGATCTCGAAGAAGCGGGTGCTCCCTCCGTCTAGAGGAGACACCGGTTCCGAGAAATCGTTAGCGTCGCTTTGCCCGTTGAGACAGCGCATGGCGCGGATGTGAATGAGGCGATGGCCTCCTCGTCGACCTCGAGGTCGTCCGACTGGGGTCTCCTTCTTCACGGTTGGCGATGGGGTCCCGAACACCGACATCCGGTCTCGCCCTCTTGAGTAGAACCGGCGCTTGCGTTCCACGGGCCAAGGGAATCCGGTGGAACTTGGGAAGGACCATTTGAGCGACCGCAAATGTAGGAAATGAACCTGACCGACCACGGGGTCCTTCACGGGCGGAAAAAAGAAATCTGAAGAAAGAAGCGAGGGTCGGGAGGATCCCGAGAACCCCTCACATAGATGGGAAAAGATGGTGAGGAGAAGAAGCGGAGTTTGGCACAGATTGATGAGTTCGATGTCGCGGTGGAGAGGACCTTGCGACGAACTCACTCTCTGGGGTCCGCAGCCAAAAAGGGCGTAGTGCTCGGTGCGAGCGATCTCGTCGTCCTTGAAGCGCGGCTCGGTCTCGTTACGGCGGCCGCCATGTGAGCGGATCCAGCGGCCCTGGGGACTCGAGTTCCCTCATCCTCGAGTCGACGACATGCTCCTTCTAACTTAGTCATGGCGGTCGTGGTGGCAGTGCGAAGGGAAGGGAGCTTTGCTCGAACAAGAAGGGCTTGGAAGGCGAAGGCGCAAGCGGGGATTTTTCGACCCGACAATATGGTATTGGATTTATAAACGCATCACAAGCCAAATCAGGTCATGGCGCCTCAAAAGCGGTGATTTGGCAGGCGATTAAGGCTTGAGCTCTGGTCGAGCGCCGCCAGTGCCGCCGATTGTTCACGTCCGTGCCGACATCGGGAAGTCCGAAGGTTGCGGTGTCGGGGCCAAGACTTGCCTTGCGGCCTCCGCTCGACCTCGGCCAAGGCGTCGAGACCTCTGAAGTCTTGCCATCCCAAGAATAAGGCTCGAGGTCGATCACGAGGTTCCCTCAGACCTAGAGCCTCGGGGTCGGGCGACGAGGCTGGGAACTCCTTGGCCGGCCGGCATCACGGTCGTGGTTTCCCATGCTCGGAAGGCCCGACCGCGACACAGGTGCGCCGGGGCCTTCGACCTCGAGTGCGGTGTGCCCGAGCTCGACTCCGCCACGACCTCAGCTCGGGCGTGTCTCGTCTGAAGCCACTGTCCGCCCGAGATTCGGATCTAGCGTTTGACTAGCGGTTTCGGAAGGCGGGTCGCGGGATGACTAAGAGTGTGCGGCAAGTTCGAGGCGATTCTTTGCGAGCCCTCAAGGTGCACGAGCCCTGTTCAGGATCGCTCCGATGGTTGCGGGAAAAAAGTAGTATAAAAGAACAGCAAGAACAACAACGAGGACACGGCGGCTCGAGCTAGGAATCTCCATTCTTGTCTTGAGTTGTAAACACTTTGCTCTGTACACCCACATAACAAGGAACCACCGCCGCAAAGCGCGCCAGAATAAAGCTATTACCTTCACGAGGGCTCGAACCAGTATAAACTGTGTCTCGTGTTATTTGTCGTCGGCTCGATCATCCTCACGTCCGCCAGCTTCCTCCGTTCGAACGAAACGCAGCTCGGGTCCCATAACGTTCTAACCCCTACCTCACTTCTTGCGGTTGGCGATCCCGATCGTCAACAATCTGTATTTAAACTAAACATGAAATTATTTGCGTCTCTAAGGATGCTATAGTCCTTACTAAGCTTAAGAATTGATTTGTTCCAAGTATTAGCTATTTTGGTCTCTATGCATTGAAATACAATTCTTTTTCAAATTTAAATTAAACTAGGTTCTAATCTATATAGTTTTTGCATAGATGGATTTATTAGTGTCTCAGGAGCATAAGAAAATAATTTCATGATTGTAGCATCTAGGGTCCTTCAAATTTTGTATAAAGACCATATCAAGGTTTATCTCAAATTTGAAATTAAATAACACAAACTTAGGTTTAGAAAAAAAATATTTTTGCATATTTAGGATCCTTGGGGCCTCAGGAGTGTATCTAAACTGGTTTTACCCAAATTTGAATTCATTTAATTCATATTTTAACCATTTGATTTTGCATGCAGGAGAGGCTTCCCACATTCACTTTTATTGTTCAAACCAATCCATTTGCTTTTGCAAAAAATGGAACATTAGTGACCATAGGAGCATGTGAGAATAATTTCATGGTTTTTAGGGGCTAAGATTTTTATAGTTGCTTCATGGTACATAAATGGGTTTGACTACAAATTTGATCCAAACGGCTTAATCTTCCAGAGAAGATATGAAGTTTTATAGCATAATCCGAATCAACATAGCCAAACACAAATTTAGAAACTGAGTTCACTTTATTTGGACATTCGTAGCAAAAGTTATTAGCAAATGAAATTTGGATTCATTTAGTTCATATTTTAACCATTTGATTTTGCATGCAGGAGAGGCTTCTCACATTCACTTTTATTGTTCAAACCTAGTTCAAATCCATTTGTTTTTGCAAAAAATGGAACATTAGTGACCACAGGAGCACGTGAGAATAATTTCATGGTTTTTAGGGGCAATAGTTTTTATAGCTGCTTCATGGTACATGAATGGGTTTGACTACAAATTTGATCCAAACGGCTTAATCTTTGAGAGAAGATATAAAGTTTTATTGCATAATCTGAATCAACATAGCCTAACACAAATTTAGAAACTGAGTTCACTTTATTTAGACCTTCGTAGCAAAAGTTATTAGCAAGTGAAATTTGAATTCATTTAGTTCATATTTTAACCATTTGATTTTGCATGCAGGAGAGGCTTCCCACATTCACTTTTATGTTCCAACCTAGTTCAAATCCATTTGTTTTTGCAAAAATGGAACATTAGTGACCACAGGATCATGTGAGAATGTAGGATCGATATATATTAAACTAGCAATCGAGAGGGGGTGAATGATTGCGTGGAAGCTAAAATCAAAATTTTCTTGATTCACAAAACCCCCTAGATTAATTATAAAATATTGCTCTCGGTTTCAACAAAAACAGATTAATAGACGTTCACTAAAACCGTAATTCCTGAAGATCCAAATGTCGGATTGACGTGACATTTTAACTGTATAAACTAGATTCAAATCCGAAACTAACGCAATAAGAATCACCTCAATCGGATATATGGATCTAGAGTTATGACCTTTGCAAGTTGACTGTATCAAAAGAGACGAAAATTAATCTAACCTTAATTACGAGATTAATCAACTTCCCTTGATAGCGTAATCCGCTCGTCGCCAGGAACTCCAGAAGTTGAATCCAGCCACAAGAAAATCACCAAGAGAATAACTAGTTGCCAATCTTCTTCCGTCATCTTAATTATCCATGCAAGTCTGCGACAATGAACCAGCTTCTAATTGTGCATGCAAGCGATGAAATTCAGTGCTTCTAATCGCTCATGCATGCACATCACAAAGAATTTCTAGTCGCCGCCTCCAAGCCACAACATGCATGCATGCAGCCAAGGAAATACTCTACTTGTGAATAAATTAAAGACCAAGCGCCAGCAACTTTTTCTTCACGCCGCACGGCCTGTCTTCAAGCCGCCAAGAACAATCTGATCGCAATACACAGGAGAGCCAGCCATGCGAAGTCACCAAGTCCCAGAAGCAAAGACCTCCTAACACAGAAGCACTTCGGCAACAAAGAAAGTCTCTGGCTGCAAGGAACTCTCGTTCAAAACTCCTGGATGCATGCAACACAAAAACTTCTAGTCGCCCATGCAAATACGTAATGGCCGCAAGTCTGTACAGCCTCAATTTCTATGCCTGCATGCAACCAAACGAATCTTCAGCCGCACTAGACAAGAATGCTCTCGCCGTCTTAAAATCCTTGTCACATGAAAACGACTGAGCGCCCCAGCCGCCGGAGAAAATTCTTGGATCGGAAGAAGGATTTTTTATTTCTTTTGTCTAACAGTACTCCAACACAAAAGAGTACAAATACTAAAAACTGGTTCAAGAATAAACAAGGGACACCTCCCCCTATTTATACAGAGCAAACACACAGAGATTGAATACAACTCCACTTCCAACATGGAAAGAGTTCGTATCTATCTCAACTTATAACATGACCAAAAATAACTCTTGCACGCATGCAAGAGCGGAGAGATTGAATACAACTCCACTTCCAACATGGAAAGAGTTAGTATCTATCTCAACTTATTAACATGGCGAAATCAACCCTTTACGCGCATGAACAGCCCACCTGCTGTAAATCGTGACTAACCAACCTTCATGTGCATGTTCTCTAGCCCGAGCGTCCGCATGACATCCTCGACCACCAAGACCTCGATTCCTCCACGAACTTAGTCCCGAACCTCGGTTCCTCCATGAACCTAGTTCGGTCCGTCATCGACCACGTTAAGCCCTCGAGCAACACACTGCACGAATAAACAAACAACCGGTCCGAGCACAAGTCCACGACTTGACTCAAGGTTAATCCATGCAACCACTCACACGAGTGCATTGCATCAAGCAAAACCATCATGCTATCACCAGCATAATAATCATATCAACATAGCACATGCACAAGCACCACACATGCTATAACCAAAATCACTTTACAATGCCAATTTCACCATTCAACCAATTTTTCATCACATGATCTCACAGAGAATAATTTCATGATTTTTAGGGGCTATGGTTTTTATACTTGCTTCATGGCATATAAATAGGTTTGACTACAAATTTGATCCAAACGGCTTAATCTTCCAGATAAGATATGATGTTTTATTGCATAATCCGAATCTACAGAGCCTAACACAAATTTAGAAACTGAGTTCACTTTATTTGGACCTTCGTAGCAAAAGATATTAGCAAATGAATTAAATTGGGACAAAAGAAAAAATAAATAGTTTTCACTGGGAATCGAACTCTGGTTCGGTGTAACATCCTAAAAATTTTAGAACAGTAAAATGTAAACTTTAAATTTGAATGTGAATATTTTTCTGAGTCTCTTGATGTTAAATATTTTTACTTGGTTTTCTTTGGATTTTTGTGTTGTGAGAATAATCAAATAAAAGAAAAATGAGAGTAAGAAATGGAAAAAGGTAAAATGGTAAAAGTAAAAATTTGGAAAAATTACCATCTAAACCCTAGGTCTTCAGGAAAACCAATTTTGCCCACAATTAAATTTTTATGAACAAAAATGAGACTCAATTATTGAAAAGACAATTGCTTTGACTAAAAATAGTTCAAGGTAAGATTTAATACAAAATCTGTAGACTTCATGTCATCCTGATAAAATTACCTTAGTAACCACAATGTGTAACCTACGCCCAGTAAACATCTTAGAAATTTATCATGTCAAATAAGTCATCTAAAAATTGAAATACAGAAACAAGAAAAATCAACAAAATGGAATGTCAGAATTTTGATAAAATGCTGGAGAAATATTTTGAACTGAAAATTTTACATAAGAATCCGTAGCTAAAAAAATCTGAAAAACAAAGTTTTGAAAATAATAAACTTCATTTACACACAATGAAAAATCAAAATTTGGAAAGGAAATTTAGAGCAGTCTCTAATGTCAGAATTTTAATTAATTCCCTATAGAACTTTTTGACCCAAAACTTTTACTGTAGTTAGTAAACTGGCTGGAGAGTATATTAAAAAATTCTTTGAAAATAATTCAGTTATTTGTTGGCCGTTTTAATGCAATTCATGTGCTGTCTGACTTGAGCATAACCCTTTTGACTCAACCGTCTCGCCGACGTGTGGGCCGGGTCACTATTCTTCCAATACTCACTAGCAGTGACGCAGCGGCTCAGCTCTCTCTGCTGGTGGTCCCTGGCCCCGCTTGTCATTCCCTCCTCCTTTTCTTCGCGCAGCTAGACTCCCTCCGTTCTTCTCTGTCTTCAAAGCCTTCCTCGCCAACTCCGGTACGAGCTGAAATGATTAATTCTATTTAATCTTAACCAATTTTTGCATCTGGAATTCGTAAAATAAAATTTATAAATTCATAAAAAGCAATCCATGTTCTCTGTGAAGAGTTTTATTTGTTCTTGCTATCTATTTTCTTTTTTCCCTTATTGAAGCTATTATTTTGCTCTGTTTCCGTTGATCGACATGTAGAACCCGATGTCTCTGATTCCATAAATCGTCTTAGTCCTCTTGATTCGTCTTAAATCGTAAACAAGGATTAAGCAAGGCAAGCACCCTTTGATCATATTGATCCCAATATTTAATTTTCCTTTTGTTTATCAAATGGTTTTATGCATCGTTTATTTCTTTGTAAATTAAGCTATTTTGTGGTCTTTGGTAGTTATACTGTTGTCTCATGAACCCCTTTGATAGCTATAGACATGTGAACCTTAATAACCATAGATTAAGGTTAGGCATTACTAATGTCATCGAGGGTATATCGATTACTTAATCATGTTAGCCATGCTATAGAATCAATGAGGTAAATGATCGAGATCAAAATTGTTTCTGAAAACCTTGGAAATAGCCTTTGTTGGTTCTTGGTACATTGATTAAAACCCAAAATAAAACTATGGTTTTGATCTTGGGGTGATTATTGGCAATAGCGAAGTGCAATAAGGGTCTTGCACGTAGTGTAGGGTGGAGTATCGCCGTGTCGGATTAAGGACCTGAACATCGTGTTGTATGATCAGAGATATATCCGTACAAACCACAAGTGTTGTTTATGGGGCATTCTTAAACCAATTAAGTTACGTAGTTTAACTTTGCATTTATGGAAGGCGGGAGCTAGCAGGCATTCCTTTCGAGTGCCTTAGAGGGTTTCTACTTACCAATACAACGGTATGCGCCATGCTATGGGGAGTTCCATCATTTGTATACTCTGAGTTCTCTGCCATAGTATGGGTTAACGTCTTGGGCTGGTGCGAAGTTAACCTAGGTAATGTAAAGGTTTTCGTCATGAACATTACGGCCACCTGCCGAAAGTCGTGAAACATCGTCAAAAAGAAAAGGTCATGACTTGTGGGCAAAGTTGTACACCTCTGCGAGTATAAATCTAATCGATTAGGCGTACCCAGCGGTCATGGGAGTCTTGGTGAACTGATCTGAGTTAGATGTTTTGTTATTTTCAAAAGGGCTTGGTTCCATTTATTTGCAAGCTATTTGCTTTATGTCAAAGGGCGACATTGTTGGATTTGAGTTTGGGTTGTTAGTCACTCACTTCATGGAGGGTATGAGTGTTACTTATCTTTACTTTATTTGATATCAATGAAACTTGCTCTTATAAATTCCGTTTGCAAATAACCTGGTTTACAAATAAAATTTTGCCTTATGCAAATTAAGCGTAGTAGCCTCCTTTGACTTGGCTTGCATTTATGCATTCATAAATACCACCTTTAAGTCTTGCGAGTCTGAAAGTACTCACCCTTGCTTAATTTGTTGTTTTTAGGTGGATTAGATAGCGAAGCTTCGAAGGTTTGTTTTCGTCGCAGGATGCGAGATCTTCGTTGAAGCGATCTTTTCTAGTGATTTATGCATGTTAGTTGATTGCGGGATGGATGGGCACACTACACTTTGCTTCTTTTGCTGCTATACTATGAGTCGTAAGATTTCTTTGTATATTAGTTCCCGCTTAATTAATGTAATGTTTGGTTGTGATTCCAATTGTTGTAAATGTGCGTACTAGCTCTTGATCCGAGGACTAGTACTATGTGCACATTAGATTTCCATTTGCATTTATGTAAAAATGGGGTTACTATTCGGCTAGCTCACGTGCTGGTGCTTCTGCCACTACGCCATGCATTCACTTGTAACAAGTAGTTGTGCAAAATTATTTGAGTCTCACCTGCACTTACTCTATATAACCGAAGCAACTTGGGCGGCAATGGTGGTGGTTAGGCTGTGAAGTTTGGTGCAATAGGGAGCTCGGCTAGTAGCCTTCGGTGGAGGAGCAGGAGGGCCTGGCTCAGTTGCAGACAAGGCGGAGAGTAGGGTTAAGAAGCTGAGAGGTGGATCCCTACGGCTGGACTTTATTGTGGAGCTCACTGGGAAGAAGCTTGTGGCCGGTTGTAGTTCACAGGCCCGACAGAGAAGCAAGGTTATAGGGAGTAGAAGAATCTGGCTCGGCTGCATGCAAGGTAGAGAAGCAAGCTCAGGTGCCAGTGGAAAGGACCATGGTGAGGTTCATTGGCTAAGAGCTCACCTGAGAATAAACCTACACAGAAGAGCGTGGCTCGCTCTCGTCGCGATGAGTTTGAGCCAAGGGTGAGTAGAGAACTCAGAGAGGTGGTCTGCTCTGTTAAATGCAACCGGTGGTGGAGGGAACTGCGCACGGCATGGGCTAAGGCGGAGCATATTTGTTGCATGCAAGGTGTGAAGCCAGTTCAGGAGGCTATAAGGGAAGAGCCGCAGGCGAAAGGAATCAAGTCGACGAGCTCACCCGTGGACACTTTGTGTAGAGGCGTGCTCACTGCTTCGTCCCTGGCGTTGGCGATGATGGAGCTCGCTGAGAGGAAGCTGCGGCTAGCTCTAGCTTGCAGACAAGATGGGGGAAGCTAAGTTAGAAATCGAAGGTGAGAATCACAGTGAGATGAACCAATTGCAGAGCTCACCAGGGCTTTGCTTGCGTGAGCGAATGGCTCCTTTGCTCGTCCGGCTCGGTGAGTTTACAACAGAGAGGATGAAGTCAGTGAGTGGGGCACAGGGAGGGTAGCTAGTGACCTTTATCGCGGAGTGAGGGCGTAGGTGGCCGGCATGAGGCCTTCTTTGGAGTGGACAACGTTGGTTAGGCTATGACAGCGTGGCAAAGAAGGAAAAGGAAGGAAAGTGAAGGAGCTGGGCGTCAGGCGATGACCAAAGCTTGGGCATAGAGGATTAGGCGGGGTCGAGGCTTGTCGCTGACAAGGGATTGGTCGAAGAGGCGGTGGAGTTTGGCATGAAAATTTCTAGAAATTTTTGTGTAGGAAGATCGGGGTATGTAGTTTCTATTTTCTTTTGTTTCGCTCAATTCGCCCTTGTGGTTTTCATACAATAATTCCCCAAATTTAACTAGTTTTCAAAAAAATTGAATTTTAGGGCAGTTCAAAATCTATAATCGGAGCTATCATAACTAGTTAAAATATTTCTAAACTTTTTAAATAAGGTCCCGAGGATAAGGAAGGGTGTCCAAAAATTTTGGGCTTAAAATATGCAATATAAAAATTACAACAATTCGACATTGTTCTTTGTATTGAAAATCTATTTTACGGTTCTTATTTTATTAGATAACACATGAACTTTATTTTATTTGAATTTTTGTGTTTGATCCCATTGGTAATTTTGATTTACTATAAAATTTTCAGAATCTGATCAGTAGTATTTATTTTTATAAAATTCGACATTGCAATATGTTCTTGTTCATAGTATTTATTTGGATACATATTAGTAGTATTTATTTTTATAAAGTAAATAAAAATAGATCTTGAGTTATACGATTGATTGTCTTGTTCTTTTTGCTTGCTTTGAGCCTCTTTTATAGTGTATCGGCCGATCGTATATTTTACCAATATGTTGCCAACCATGGTCCATATCGGCCTCTATACTTTTAAAATTCCACTTTTCGATCAACATCGGTCATAATCGTATTTTTCACATAACTTTCTCTTTTATCCGATATGGGCGAAATATCTATTTTATCTTTTAGCACGATAAATAAGCCATGCCTTGCCAAATTTTAGGTGCAAACACTCATAATTATACGATTAATGATATATAAATTAACAAGATCATAATATTTAAAAAGCATTAACTCCATTGAATCAACAGTGGCGTAGTTACTTAGGGCATGTACAAACACTACCGAAAACCGAGATTTCGTGAGGACTAAAAACGAAATCACGAAGCGCCAAAACCGTCATGAAAACAATTAGTGACATATCACCGTCACGCATATAACCCTCACGAATATGGCGCTAGGAAATTCAATTTTGCGTGGCGGTGCACCTTCACGAATATATTTAGTGGCGGTGCAAATCACACAATAACTCTCACGAACAATGGGCTCGCCAGATTGCACAAGAAATTTCGTGATAGGGATTGACTCACGGAAAATAATTAGTGATGGTGCTTAACATACGAAATATTTTCATGAGGGTTAAAGCCTCCTCGAAATTTTTTCATGAGGGTTCCGGAGGTCACCCATCCTATTACTACTCTCCTTGAGCCGCAGCTTAACCCGAGCTCTTATGAGATCCATTACTCTAGTGGTGGTATCATAACATCGACATATAATATGTCTCTCCTCCTCTTAACCACAGTGAACTATATAATGTGATGGTTAAAATTAGAACTCACGAAAACTATAGCACCCTCACGAAAACTATAACCCACATGAAAATTCGTAATTTTCGTGGCGGGATAGCTACTTTCATGAGAGTTTATGAAAACCTTCACGAAAATAACTTCAATTCATGAGGGTTTATGCTCCACCTTCACGAAATGTATTTTTTACGAGGGTTTATGCACCACCTTCACGAAATATTTTTGTTTCGTGGCGGTTAATTTGTTTATAACTCTCACGAAAATATAGCACCCTCACGAAATCTCGATTTTCTGGTAGTGAAAGCCATTTAATATGACGTCTCTTAGTGATGAGGTGGACATGCTTCGCTGACGTGGCAGGGGGAAAAGTGCAAAAAATGCTAGAGTCGACTCTTGGTGAAGAGACGACTCTTCACAAGCTCCTAGGCAGAATTAGAGAGGAGCAATATTAAATAGCATGTTGGCTCTTGTGCATGTTTTTTGTACATGCTTATCTTTTTTGCTTAGAAGAATATGCTAAGAGACACTCTTGACTCTCTATTGTACATGCCCTTACAAGCACATGCATGACTCATAAATGCCAAAAGAAAACATACATGGCCTAGTTTATTGCACATACATTGGAAAAATGCGATGTGGGCAAAAGAATATAGAAACCGATGAGGCGAAGAGGCGGCATTGGTTCATAGTGGTATGGCTTTGAAGAGGCTATCGGCAATTATCTGGAAGCTGTCAGAGGTGGGCGTTGGACAGCGGCGTGACTCCCCACCGTCATCCCCAAAATCCATCCAGCACTCATTGATCTTGGTGCGTGCGTTAAAATCCATTTCTTTACAACCTCGAGATCTTGCTCGCTCGGCTTCCGCCGTTGCCCACACCTCAAAGGCGGCGAGGTTGGCAGACACCTCTGTATCCCCATGGGTGGCTTCTTCCATCAACTTAATGCACCGCTGGTCGACCAACCCTTGCATCTTTGTACATGCTATTTCGTGGCGCATCTCTCTTAGCGAGACTCGGACCCGAAAACAAACTTCGGCGGTGGCGGCAGCGCGACTCTTGACATCGCTGCCATTGAAGGAGTCTGCGTGTGGGAGAGAAGTCATAGCGAGAACTTTTCTAATGACGTTCGGCGTCGCGGCGGAGGCACGGAGGAACTCCGCCAGCGGGGAGGCAATTTTAAAAGCGAATATGGCTCGTCGGTAGGTGCACTGCGTGCATGCGGTGAAGCTGGCGTGGCGATAACCACGAGGAGAAACAACCATTGTCCTCATGACCCGGCTGTCCGACTCCTGAATGAAATGGCTACAAGTAGTCATGCTCTGTATCTTCTTGCCGAGGTAGGTGTTGGATTTTAAGTGATTTATATAGAGTTAGTGTTTCCAATTTTAAGCGCACCACATGTGTTATTAATAGCAGAACCCCACTTGCGGAGGTTCATTGATGACCTTTTCTCCTCTGATTGTGCTTCAATCACGGCATGCGGTCAACAATTGTTTCTTTCATGCGCATCTAGAAACCTTCGATTGCTAGTATTTTGGTATAATCATTGATCTGATCTAGCAACCATTTAACAAGAGCTCTTTTATGGTACATTAAATTCAATATCGTAGTTAATTCCACTACAAAATTTCTCTTTAATTTCTAATTATTTAGTAGAGTATCATCTCAAAACGTTGGAAAAATGTCGCATTGGTGATACTTACATAAGAAGAGTAAGCCTTGTGCTGTGTTCCATGTACATATCCATGGCTCTCCGACCTCGATCCCTTTGTCCTCTTCTACCTTTTACTACTCAGCAGACCCTGTGGAAACATCTGTATCCTTAGAAACAGAGGGCTCGTCAGAAGGATCGCAATGCTCTGCACCGAGGTAGTAGGAAAGGTCCACTACTACATAAATGAACATTACAATCGGTTCTTTTGTATCGTCTGTGTCGGTTTTGGTGACGATACAAAGTCGTTAGACGCTCGATAGAGATATGGCATCATCACAATCGGCTAAGAACCGATTGTGATGAGGGGGCACATATAAAAAGCAATTGTGATGTGGTGTTCATGATCTTTAGCTCTATTTTGCCATCTAATAGCACGCACTATATGGTAATTTAGGAGTAGATACAAATATTCACTATTTAGGAGTAGCTTCACTATTTTCAATCTTAGTTGGCCATGGCACGCACATTGCACTAGACATTCATGCAACTAGTACTCGTGGTTCTTAAGAATCCAACACAGATATACACATTTAGCTTGTATAGCTTATCATACAATTAAGACATGCTTGTATTACGCACAAGAGCTAGTCACGATAAGCAGATGAATTAGAGATGCTTTAGTGTTAAATTAATACATATATAATTAAATAGAAGCTAACGACTTAACTATGATTTCCAATTCTATTTACTACCGTAAACTAAAATGTTTTGGTAGAGAGTATCTTGGGAAAATGTTGGAAAATGTTGGGAAAAATGATTGGAAATGTCCACCGGTGATACTAGACCACGCGCGAGTGGATGGTCTCACCGTGGCCACATAAGAACGAAGCCTTGTGCCGCGTTTTCCCGAGCAATATGCGAGTATGAAACATCAAAGATGGCGGAGCAATATGCGAGTATGAAACATCAAAGATGGCGGAGCCATATGCGAGCCATATGCACACGCAGATGCACGGTTTGGATTCCCCTCACCAGCAAGCCTCCCAGCTGCGCTACCCTTCTTCCCTATCGACCGCAGATGGCGGAGCAAACCGGCCAACCTCCACCTAAGATAACCACGAAATGGAGCTCCCGGTGTGATGATGCTCACCCGGTGTTGATGAAAGAAGAAACTGTTGTTTTCACTTGTTGCCAGATAGCCATGGGCATCGTTGCTCATCCTGTTGGCGAGCTATTCCCAACCACGCCGATAGCTCTGGTGCCACCCTATGTGCCCGATTCATCATCTCAGCGGTGTTTAGCCCGTGGTGGAGAAAGCAGATGCTCTGTTCGCGATCTTTGCAATGGGACCGCCAGACTCGAAACATATCGAGCCACTACCGTTGGGCCCCACGGGTTAGCCTCTGCACCACCTTGATCTGTTGTCGGCGATCCTTTGCGCTCTGGGCCCCACTAGTCGATGCTTTAGCACGCATCGACCAAAATGGAAGGTGTCTTCGACTTCAAAAGCGTACTTTCCATTTATAGAATATTTTCAATTTTCGATAAATTTCAAAACCCTAGGCTATTCAATTGCTTATGTCTTGCACATTTTAAGTCTAAATTTGATGAAATAAATTTATATATTCATATAAAATCATGTAGTTTCATAATATATAAAAATATTTAATATTGAATCACAATTTGAAATATTTGAATTTAATTTTAATCGAAACCTATTGAGATCTTTATACAAAGGTTGTGCATCATGAACCCTATTTAGCGATTAGCGTCATACGGAAACAACGTGCTATAGCTAACCAAAAGCCCGTGTTGGCACGGTATTTGTTTGTGTCGAAGTTAGTGTTTTGCTAATAGCCATAAAGATGGAGTTTGTATTGAATGCGAAATTAAATGTTTTAGTGTTTCCTAGAATCAACCTTTAAAGACGGTTATTGTATAAATTGAATTTATTGTTAAATCTAGATAACATAGATAAGAGATAGAGTAAATAGTAAACTTTGTTATTGTAATTACTATCGATCGATGGGATGGGCGTCACGTTCAAAATTAAGCGCAGCAGACCTTAATCCGTCGTCGCGGCCTTATGCGGATGGAGGAGGAGGAGAAGAAGATCTTCACGATATTTCGAGGATGCTTCCTAGTGTTTATTTGTCTTGCAGTTGGATAGAATAATTACCAAAACCTTCCTATTTCGGTATATTATTAGTTAAACCCGATCGTCCATTCCTTCAACGTTCTCGAAGCTTACGAATCTGAAGATTACGTATGCTACAACACCACCACAATTGTTGATGTCCATTGTGGTTTCATATGCTCAAAGTAATTATGTTTTGCTTGCTGGTGGGCATCACATAACTACAAAAATCTCTTTCTTCTGGTCTATCACTGCCGGTTCGGCTAGAACCGGCGGTGATCTTCTTTTTGCCGGTTCATAAGCTAAATCGGCAATGATACTATTACTAACGGCGGTGATAACACACTTCTTGCCGGTTTATAAGCTAAATCGGCAATGTTGAGAACCGGCGGTGATAATGGATGATATCCTTTGCCGGTCGAAATCGGACCGGCGATGATAACATTTTTGAAAAAATCATAACTTTTGCATCTGAGTCGAGATGGAGACAAAATTTATATGAAAATTATAGCTCAGATGAGATCTACAACTTTATGGCGACAACTTTTTATTTGAAGTCATTTAGACGTCCAAATAATCATTGAAACTTTCGGATAGGAAGGGACAAAAGTTGTCAACGATTATTTGTACGTCTAAATGACTTCCACTACACCACGTCCTAGATTTAGAGACAGACTGCTGTCAGTAAAACTTGACTTTTATAGTCAAATGGTCTGTCGGTAAAAGTCTGTGGCAGATCTTCTGTCGCTAATTACAACAAACAGTGACATTTTGTCTGTCGGTAATGCCTTAGACATATAGCAACACCGTGCGTGTCGGTAATTTCATATCTATAGTCAGATTGTCTGTCGCTAATAGTTGTCTGTCGGTAAAAAGTTGTGTACAGTGAAAAACAAGCGCGCGAACGAAAAAAATTGCCGCGCGTGGTCGCCCTTGTTAGGTTAAACTGATACGGTACTTCTCTCCCTTCAATTATTTGGCTACCCTACCGAAATCTCTCCCCCTCTCCTTTCGATCGCATGTGCGCCGCCATCTCCTCGCGCTCCGTCCGATCGATCCACGCGCTCCTCGCCGCAATCGCTCCTCTAGCTTTCCCTCCGCCGCCGCATCCCTGCCTCGCACGCCTCCAAGACGCACCTCTCTCTCCCACACCTCATCCTCCGGACACCTCCGCTTCCGATAACCCTAGCTTCCGATCCCCAGCCGCCTTCAATCTAGTCGACCCATGTCCACCTCCTTCCAACCTCGGCCGCGGCCACCTCCTCCGACACAGGGGCCATCTCGCCCTAGCCGGCTACACCGCCGCGCTCTTCCCAGTCGATCGACCCATCTCCCCAAGCCACCGGCGTCCTCCTCACCGGCGCCATCTCCGTCTTCCTCTTCCGTTCCGTCCGTCACTCGCCCACGGGCTCGTAATCCTCCTTCCCATCTCCCACCTCGCCTCATCTTTCGTTCTTCACGCGTTTCATGGTGTTGCTCACTTGGCCTTGAGGGTG
The DNA here is from genome assembly GCA_036346375.1 of Guadua angustifolia. Taxonomy (NCBI): domain Eukaryota; kingdom Viridiplantae; phylum Streptophyta; class Magnoliopsida; order Poales; family Poaceae; genus Guadua; species Guadua angustifolia. Next base: position 628,337 of record CM070514.1, on the reverse strand, counting down.
CGATCTGGCGGTCTCGAGAAGCCAAGAACACGGCGAGGAGGCCTGGATGGGCTGAGGTGATGGCGCCTCGTCGTCGAGACGGACAAGCCGCTTCGCCCGTTCGGCGCCGCTTGGCGGGATTGCGTGAGGTCATCGCGCTCATCTGTACAAGTTCACCACCACCATCGAGGCCGCCTTAACCGCGAGACCATCTCCGACAACTTCTCGGTCGAGTTAACACAATCTTATTCTTGTTGCTTATTCGTTCATTGAGTCTTGGCATTGGCGATTTCAATATGGAAATTGGGTTAAGTCGTGCTTGCATTTGTTTGTTTATTAAAGTGGTAAGATAAAGTAGGAATTATAGAGTTTCTGGGGCACGAAAGGAAGTTATTTTACACCGGTTGTTACTGTGATGGGCACAAGAAGTGTTGTGCTTTCGTCTTGATGGCATATCTGTGGGTGTTTGCAAGTCAAATTTGAATCTTGGGACCACTAACATGCTTATTATATTCTCTTCTAGAATCTTGGTGAAGGTAATAGGTGGCTAATCTCTTAAGTTCGGATACTTTGTTTTGCAAGTCGGGAGGTGCCGATCCTGTGCTTGGTTAATTGTGGGTTCTGTGTCTGATTTTAGTTCACTTTCACGCTTAATAGTTTAGTTAGTTCATCATCGAAAAAATGAACTCTGCTTGTAAATCTTTGAAGTCTCTATCGATATCGATTATTAATTGGTGCTTGTGTTTGAGATTTGAGAATCGATTATCGATTATCGATTATTCGGTGGTCACTTTTAACATTGATGCTTTTAACAAAATGTGAGCTTCTAGAACCGATTGCATGAGTTTGTAGTAGTAAGTAGTTACGTTGTAGTGACAATGAATTACTAGAAGTCTTTGCTTTATGTTGAAAATATGATCTTGATTGGTTATAATCTGAAAAAGCGCACTAATTCTTTATAATATGAAAAGCATAGCATTGTCGTGTAAATGAAAATATATACCAACTTGAAAATACATACATTCTCGAACAAAAAGCTGTTACGATGCCATTATGTGTAGTTGCTGTCGCTTCATGTATTTCTAATCTTTGTTTAATTCTTTGAGACCTTAATCTTTGTTTAATTCTTCCTTTGATGTCGATTTTTCTTGAGAGCTGCTCTACTTTCGATGGACATGAATTTGTTTCATATACTCTGTTGAACATCCGTATGGATGATCATTGAAAATTGTTTCAGTTGAATTCATGTGGTTAAATTCAGATTGTTAACAAAATTCAGATTGTTTCAGTTCAGTAATGGTCATTCATATGGTTTGGCAATAATGCCTACTGCGATTGTTCTTTGAACCTCCATGCACGAATCTGGAGGGATTGCCTCTTATCTACCATGAAAAATATAATACATGTTTCCAGCATTTACATAAGATATTATATACATAATAAAGAAATCACCTCTGTAAGGATCCTTACACTATATGTGGGACAGATCAGTAGCCTACCTTGTCATCAGGGAGAAGTTGGGCTCCTTCACGAGTTGGAGCATCAAAATCCACATGTTTCACTATAGTAGAATCATTCTTCTTTCTCTTTAAGTACCTCTGTGTACGATGCCACACACCAGAACTTGGTAGATATGAACCAACATGAGATCCTCTCACCTAAATGACATGAATAAGTGCCACAAATAAAAGGATGTAATGTATCAATCTGCTTGTAAATAGAAGTTAAAAGATCGCCTATTTCTCATATATTAAATTCGGCTGCGATGAATTATAAGCTGCATTGTTGCATATATATTACATTTGCAGCTATATCAATTATTAATTATTATTTTCCAACATTTCAATTTTTTTAAAGATATGTAATCACTCACCTGGGCTTGTTTTGGTTTCTTGACCTGTGAGTAAAAACTACAGAGTTGCTAAATGGATAAACAATGGATGGATGAGCCTAGGTAACGAAAGACTTCAAACTATTTTGGTTCTACATTTTATACCTATTTAATCAGAACTGATACATATGGATAAATTCCATGCAGGCACAGTAACATATATTTGGAAGGGCTGAACAAATTTTTACAGTATGCATTTAGTAATTCATCAGTAGGAAACAAAATACTATGCCCTTGTAGATGTTGTGTTAATTCATTATGGAGAGATAAAAGTGAAGTTCGTGAACACTTGATATGTGAGGGTTTTCTAGAAGGGTACAAGATATGGGTGTTTCATGGAGAAGATAACTCCTCACAAAATTGTGGTGCCAATGATGAGGCTACTGATGTAGAGGAGCCAAGCGAGGATGATGACATCTCGATTTGCTTCGTGACATAGCATGTGGAATAGATGATAGAGGAGCCAAAGAAGAATGGAAGGGGCATCACTAGAAAGCTCAATATATATTCTAGAGAGGGTCAACCAAAATCAAAATTGCCCTTAATGAGTATGGTTGACTGTGGGCATGATTCTAAAGAATTTGCAAATTTTGTTGGAACAATGGTGAGGAAGAAAATATAAACGCTTGCGATGATTGGAGAGAAGTTGACATAAAAAGAAGTTTGAAGTGTGGACTTTGTCTGCAGTAGGTGGAATTGTTAGTCGTCTTGTTTTATTGTCTACACCTGCTTTGTCTTGTTTTATTGCCTACACCTGCTGAATGAATATTTGTTTTATCTTAAAAGCAGTCATATTATGAGATCGATGAAGTGGTATGTCTTATGTTATGGCAGCAGCAGACAAAGCAATGGAGAGACTTTAAAGGCGGATCTAAAGAAAACATGTTTTGATGCAACTTTGACTCATGAAGAACTTATTGAAAGGCGTGACAAAAGAGTTAATGAGCTTGATTGGGAATGGCTTATCAACCATTGGAAATCTCGAAGTGAGGTAATATGTCTATGTTATTTGCTTTAGTTGTAGGTGAAAAACTAGTTCTATTTATGGTTTGTGTTGCGGTACCACGCAATAAGAGAAGCGAATCGAGAAAAGTGCGTACATTACATACAATTTGGTACCAAAAGCCACGCTCGTGTTAGCCATGAATTGGTAAATAAAATATACCTTGAAAGGTTGATTACATATCTGATATGTATGCCAATATTTCTTAATATTAGGCCTCTTGTTCGAGGTGAAAACTTGGGCATGCAGCTAGAAGAGATGAAGTCTGGATTGTGGCGCATACAGTAAAATGGAGAACCTATTCCACAAGTGAGTCAACAATTGTATGTTTTTTAAACATAACTTGCATGTGCAATATTGTTGTCTTATGTTAATATTACCCTTGTAGGAAAAAACTAAAAGAATTTGCAGAAAACTACCACGATCTGAAAGAAAAAAGCGGTCCAAGAGGGTGACTTATTTTCATATGTTTGTGTGGAGAAGGAGCCAAAAGGCCGTGTTCGTGTTTTGGGAAAGGGGCCAACTCCTCAAGATGTGGGGACACCAGGAGCATGCGATAAATTGTCAACAAGACATCACTACAAATTGAAGCTCATCAACAAACTCAACAAAATTTAATGCTCTCATAGAGCGCATGGACCAAATCAGCGGCGATTTGACTTTATGGAGCGTATGATACAATCACAAGGAGTGCAGATTGTACAAACATCACAAAATGCTTCAAATTCACGACATACTAGTGTAATGTGCCTTCCATATCTTCGTCCTTGTCTATTAGTTTGCAAGTTATTTGTGTATCGATGTTCATGACCATATCTTCATCATATGACAAGAGCATCTAACATCTTGTTACTTTGGTTGTAGAGCCCAAGGGTTGAACAAGGACATGTAGAGTTTAACAATTCAAATCAGCAGGAGCTTCATAGTATTGAGAATGAATCCATTATCCGGAAAAAAGTTGTCACACCAAGGATGCCTTCAAGGAACAATGCACCTGCAAGTAGAAGCCATGAAGCCTCAAACAGTGAAGAAAACATTGTAATTTTCGACCTTTCTAGTACTACATCTTAGTTACTCATTTGAATATTATTTCATATTGGTGCCTATGCTGAAATAAATTGTGGATGCTTTAGGTTGGTAGGGATGTTATATTATATCTTTGTCCTAAAGTGACACCCATTGCTAAAGCAACAATTGTGTCAATGACCCAAGCGACACGATGGGAGGTCAAGCTCTTGGTGTTGAATATTTTGAAGTAATTGTGAATGTTGTGTTGAAAAAAGATGCATTGCTCCTCGTCAGTATGATGATATGAAAACAATGGTGATGCTCACTATATGCCTATTGCTTGTCCACACAATAAGGTATAGAATATGAATATAGATTATTGTTTTTAAGCTGTAATGTCTAACCTTCAAATAAATCTAAATCTATCTTTTTAACATTGGTAGTGAAGTCTTTGCAACAAGCGACCTCAATCTCAACGTCAGAGTAAGCGAGGAAAGAAATGGGCTAATTGTGAACTTATGCAGTTATTATTTTTGAACTTACTCAATCAATGACATAATATCAAGAATTTTGCTAATCCCACGATTTGTTTGTGTTTCTTGATCTATCCTATGTAAGTTGCAATTCCAATGAGGTGCGCAAGTGAACTATTGTTATGCATAAAAACTTTGGGAGAAGCAAATCAAGATGTTAATTAATATCATACCGAGACAAGTACATTTTGTCATTGTTTCTCTTGGAGATAACCTCAATGCTTGAAACTATGAAGCTTTCTTACGCTTTTGTTATATTTTACGAACTTGATCTCTTGAACTTTGGTTGTGTGTAAGAAGTTGATTATTTTTCACTTTCATTGGACAATATTCGCTCTTGGTGAACTTGCTTTGGATTGTGGAGTTCCTCTTTTTTAGTGTTTTCATTGAAAACTCTTGTATATGACTTTAGCATTGTTTTTATTTCCTTTAAACTCATGATTTGTCATGCGGGCCCTCGACCAAGCAGACCAACATGTAGCATTGTAGCTCCACTAGAAAGCAATATAAAGCGAGATGAAGTTGGATTTGGTATGTAATTTCTCTTTATATAAAGTAATTACTGTGTCCATTAAGACAAACTTTTATGTTAGGACTTCCTTATAGTATTTTTTGCCATGTCGGTTGCTCCATCGCCCTTGTCCTTTAATTTCCTCAAAATTTAGTAATTGTTTGAGTTGTAAAAGCAGATACATTGCACTAGACTCAATTAGATCGATCTATCATGCCGCACAATTTGCATGCAGCAGTATGCACCCATATCATGAGGAATTATATCTGCTGGAGGTGACCAACTTGTGAATTGTCATGTGACTTTGCTTTATTTGAAGCGAGGATTGTTTAGCTTTTTCTCCAAAGAAAAATTTACATGTTAGTTTACTATTGGACTTGGAGACTTGAAAAATGAAGTTGCTTATGACCATATGACTCTTTTGCAGGGCAAGAATCTTTTTGTGAAGTCTACAAGCAAATGCAAATATGCAATATATGTTACATTATTTGCTAATTCTTCTAGTTTGTTGGCGGCATGTGTAATGTTTTGTAATCATGACAGTTATGCCACTGTGTACTATTCTTTTGGACATCCAGATCAATATGTTGGATCTGTTGGTAGCCAATTAACTAGAGCTAACTAGATTGATTATTTCACCTTTTGCTACTTAATGGAATCTTTTGTAATCATGACAATTTCTAATCTATATAATTACTGATGTTACCTTATGTAGTATATGTTTTCATCCGGTGGTGGGGCGCGCACACATGGGGGTCGCTCACAAGGGAGGGGGCACGGTGGCCATCCGCACGCCCACCATCCTATGACCATGGCGGCCCAGTTAATCCTCGAGCTAAGTACCCACTCCCTCCCTTCTTTCATGAATGATTTCAATGCTACTAGTCTAGATTGAATAGACAATGGTTGTAGATTTTATTATGATGTCCTATGTTCCCATTTTATTTGTGAGTAGAAAGGTTTGCTCATTTGTGTACTGTCATGTCTCGAATGCATCATCATCATACAGGATAATTTGAGATGAACCTGGTACTGAACAAATACTCTAGGTTTTAGAAATAGTCAAGTTTGAGATTTTGCTATAACTCTGGGATTTTGCTAAGTTTCAGCTTTATTTTCATGCATAGCTCAGTTTCAGATTTATAGTTTGAGAATTAGTTCAGTTTCAGATGTAGTTTCTTTTGCATATTCTTGCCTTTCATATTTAGTTAAGTTATAAGATTTTGCTATAACAAATAGAGTTCACATTTCAGATTTTGCTATAACTATCAGATGTTGCTAAGTTTCTGCTTTAGTTTCATGTATAGCGACAGCCTTTTCTCTGGAATTCATGGAACCGATCAGTAATGCCTTTAGGTAATGACTATTTAAGTGTGATGTGGCTGACATATTGTGAGCACCAGATCATTCTTTATAGAATTAGCCATTTATAGAATTAGCCATTTAAGGTAATCACTGTTTTAAGCCATTCTTTAGCACCAGATCATTCTTTATTGTGAGCACCAGATCATTCTTTATAGAATTAGCCATTTAAGGTAATCACTGTTTTAAGTATGATGTGGCCATTGTTCTGCAGTGTGTAATTTTGGCTTCTGATTGGTGAAACCTGCATGCATTAACTTGGTATTATTCATATCAAACTGGAATGTGTGTGCAACACATCTGTATTCTGTATATAGCCTGGGTTATTTAGAATACATGCCTTCGGATTCTTTCAGACATAGGTTACTTATGTGATGCTTCTTTAATTTAGGAAGCTTTCATTCAAAATGATCTCCCTGTATGCACTATCCCTTCATATGACTGATCAATAATCTGTTCATATTCTCATATCTCTGAACTTACTGATTTCATTTAATAGTTCTTTTCTGTTAGTTAGAAGGGCTTATTGCTTGTAAAAACCAAGGAATTAAAGCTACTCCATATATATGTGAGTAAGCCAAAGGATGATGCTTAGTAATTGATCTTGGTAAAAAATGCTGAAATACATTAGAGTGGCTATGGCATATTGTGCTGGAACAATCTTCAAACCATGTGTTATACTGAATGTCACACTATTGGCCATTTAGTGTGTGCCATTGCCAACTACAATTGAAAACAGTGAAGCTATGTTTGTACCCTCTCCTAAATTACCATATAATGACTGCTACTTGCATGTATTGATTCTTATTATAATTTTTCTGCTGCCCACTGAAGTTTAAAGCTTCATTGATGCAGTGAGAGTATTCGACCTCGATGAAGATGATAATAGATTGGGTGGTCCTAATTGCGATAGTGCGAGCAAAGATGCTAGGTCAGCATGTTGGCAATCCTTCTAACAAGCCCTGTGCACCCTTTTGCGGCTTGAGACATGGTATAGTTGTAACTATTCAATTATTATTTGTGCTATATGATGTTTTGTGCAATCAATTTCTAGCTTTTGGATGTCACATTTGCAGATTATAGGAAGGAGAAGTTTTCTAATAGATAATGGAAAGTGAGGTTGAAAACTGAAGCCCACGAGCCATATGGTTTCTGTAGATGTCTGAAACTGGACTTTAGGCTAAGGTAATGATCAATCCAATAGCAACCATGTGTTTTACAAAATGTTGTAGACTGTGGATATGTTCATGGAAGAAATATGGATCCTTTATGGCATACCATTCGCTAAAATGTACCGAATAGTCAAAAATCTGAAGACATTATGAGACGGTAAGCATTCTTATATTTAACAAAATGTTTCTATTTCATGTTTAAGAAATATAGAATGGTGTTAGTTGGATCTTAAACTTTGATTGTTTTATTTGAACATGGCCTCTCTTTGCTTGTAATTATCAGTTCATTAGAGTGTAAAATGGCAAAAATTAAGACTATCGTTGGATTTGATAGAACCAGATTCTGCCAAGCGATTATTTTGTCGCCAAAAAGCACAAGATAGCTTTATGCTTGATCAGTCATCTGGTTCTAATTTGAAAATGCTATGATAGCTTTGTTTATTACTACTCCAACACATGGATGACAAAGTACAAATGTATATGAACCATTGATGCATGTTCTCTTTTTGTTTTTCTTAGGCGACAACCTCTTAGTGCCTTTTTTCAGTTAATACATATTTGTCTTATGTTTAGACTTGATAGACTATGTGTTTTTTTCTCCACTGTTAAATTCATCTCACTGTGGTTCCAAAGGTTCTGCTCTTTTTGCTCTTTGTCCGTATCATGCAATGCAGATGAAGTATCAGCAATATAACCTACTTCCCTGAGCTTCAACAAGATTTCGTCTAACTTCGCATAGATCTTTTCTGCATGCTTATGGCTCGGTCACCTATACCAAAGGTGCTTACCTCATTCTTTAGCTTAAGCCAACTGCAAACAGGTCTTTTGTTCAGATTAATAGATGTTTGATCTTGTAGCAAAATTTTCTTTTATCGTTTGACTTTTATGACTTGTTTCCATATGCTTCTGCAGTCTCATCGACTCCTGTTTGTTGCGCAGCAGCCTGATATTGGTCAACATCTAAAACAGTGGATGAGTTCTTCCATAGGAACCATCCAGACCACTATCTTGGTCAACAGGTGTGTTATTCCTCACCTTTGCTTATGTCTCATTCGGCCTGCATTTAGTCGGGAAGGATGCTTCATACTTTCTACTTGATTTTCTACCAATATCACGAAAATGGTTGTTGACAAATGTTTTGATTACAGAACTGACCCATTTTTGGATTCTCAGGCTGTTTACAATGCAAACCGGTATGCTAAACTTGTGAAGCAAAAAGAGTGGCTTCAAAACTGGTTGGATTACTACCAGCTGAAGTTTGAAAGGCATCCTGACAAAAGGCCAACTGGCAGGGTATTTTCCAAACATTGGTTCTGTTTTTCACTTAAGTGCATATCAAGTTTTTGAAAAATTCCATTTTGTTTTTTTCCTCCCAAGAAATGTTTCAAGCATGTAAATATTTTCCGTGTTTCAGACAGGATGCCTTGGTTTCTGTGGTAGAGAAGTGGACCAAATTGACTACAAAAGGGCTAGAATCAGTGAACTTGATAAGAGGGTAGGTCTACAATCCTTGGTATTATGATCCCTTATCAACGACTGGCAAAAATCATTTAACTTTGCAGGACGAATTTCTACACCCCATGCATATTTGTACACATGAATGTAGCCTTTTGTTATTATGTTTTGATCTTTAACATATGCTCTTTGTTGTGTTGATCTTTTCAGATTGCATCTGAGCGTCACAGAGTTCTCAATGACCCGAAAGCTGTAATGCCAGTTGCCTTTGTGACATTTGACTCAAGATGGGGTGCCGCTGTTTGTGCACAGACACAACAGTCAAAGAATCCCACCCAATGGCTCACTGATTATGTGAAAGGTTGAAGGTTATGTCTCTCTGTCATCGCTGGAAAGAAGGGCTGCTTGAAAATACTATTACTTTATGCTGATGAATGTATTTCTTGGAAGTATAATTGCTGGCACAACATTTGAACAGCTATATGGAGAAATAGATGTTTGATCTTGTAGCACAATTTTCTTTTGTTTTTTGAGCTTTATGTTTTGTTACCAAATTTATTTTTTTCGTAGCAACGCACGGGCATTGAACTAGTATATATATATATATATATATATATATATATTGGACTGGTTTTGAAATGATCATTCTTTATGGACTTGTGAAATCTGTTATTTGTGAAGACATGTATTGATTCTGTGATTTCTTTTTAACTGTCAGTGTTGATGTAAAAAGATGGTGCTGGACTTGTATCTTAATATAACTGGAATGGAATGAATTCTATTTGATATTCTTGAGTGATAATGTGTGGATATTTAGTTGCGGTGTTATGATTGTTACCTTATGGAGTATATGTTTTCATCTGTTGAAAGTATTAGTAAGAATCTTGCAGTGGTTAGTCATCTATTATAAGTGTTTTAAAAAAATGGAAAATTAATTTTAGCGTCACCACATCTGTCGGTAAAAGCTTTGTCTGTCGGTAAAAGGTGTCAGTCGGTAAAGATTTGTCAGTCGGTAAAAGTAGTAAATCAAAGGCAAAGCGGTGCATCGGTAAAGAGTTGTGCGTAAGCTAAAAGCCTTTACCGACAGGACTTACACCGCACTTTTTCTGTCGGTAAAAGATTTACCGACAGACATCTGTCGCTATAGGTGGCTTTTAGCGACAGACAAGCTGTCGGTATATTTAGGACATGGTGTAGTGTTCAAATAGAAAAGTTGTCAACTACAAAGTTGTAGATCTCATCAAGAGCTACAATTTTCATATCAATTTTGTCTCCATCCGACTACGTATGTAAAAGTTATGATTTTTAAAAATATTATCAGTGTCTGTTCGGAATCCGAACCGTTGGACTGCCGGTTCTCAACCAAAATTGGCAATGAGAATAGTATTACTGTCGGTTCGGAATCGAACCGGTGATAATATTTTTTGAAAAAATCATAACTTTTGCATACGGAGTCGAATGGAGACAAAATTTATATGAAAATTGTAGCTCTCGATGATATCTACAACTTTGTAGTTAACAACTTTTTTTTGTTGAAGTCATTTAGATATCCAAATAATCGTTGAAACTTTCTGATATGAAGGGTAAAAGTTGCCAATGATTGTTTGGACGTCTAAATGACTTCAAATAAAAAAGTTGTCAACTAAAAAGTTGTGGATCTCATCGAGAGCTACAATTTTCATATAAATCTTGTCTCCATCCGACTCCGTACATAAAAGTTATGATTTTTTAAATATTATCACTACTTGTTTGGAATCCGAACCGTCGGTGAGACTATTATCACTGTCGGTTCTCAACAAGAACCGGCAGCGGTAATAGTATCACTGCCGTTCGGAATCGATCCGGCAGTGATAATATTTTTTTGAAAAAATCATAACTTTTTGCATACAGAGTCGGGTGGAGACAAAATTTATATGAAAATTGTAGCTCTCAATGAGATCTACAACTTCGTAGTTGACAACTTTTTTATTTGAAATCATTTAGACGTCCAAATAATCGTTGAAACTTTCGGATACGAAGGGATAAAAGGACTATATATCATATAGTAGTTAAGAAGTGTGTGTTAGGTGAGATGGTAAGGGGTGTTTACGCGAAACTGCAGGTCAGAGGTTCGAATCTTAGCAACCGCACGCGCGAATATTTCACACGAAAATCGCGTGACTTACGACCACACATAGTAGTAAATACAGGTTGATCCAGGTGCAAATAAATTTATTTTTTGAATTTGTCGAGTGATTTTGGATTTACACTATTACTGCCGGTTCTAATTAGAACCGGCAGTGATAATCTGACTATCACTGCCGATCACACACTGCCGGTTCCAATATCCGGCAGTGATGCTAATTTGGAACCGGAAGTGATGTGGTGTTCTGTAGTGGTGTCAGATAATGATTTCACGGGGAAAACACATTATTATTTTGGGAGCTTGACAAATTTGCAAGAGCTAGCGCTGTAGGACTAATCATCGATTGCTTGCTTCACATAATTATTTATTCTGAGTTATCCTACAGGGAAAATCCAAGGAAACTGTGCAAACTGATGTGCTAAATGTTCATGCCTCCATCGTTAAACGTTCATGCCTCCATCGTGATGATGTAATCCAAGTAACTTGGTTTCATACGGGGACAGATCATACAGGTGACATCACTTGGCCAATTAATGTTTACTTTTTTGGAATTCTTACAGTTTAGACGTCTGAATTTTTCGGACGCATTGCAACATTGTTTTCTATATGTGTAACACTTTTTGCCAATGCGTGCAACATTTTTCTTCGACAAACAGTGAAATGCGGCACAATAAACAGATGTTGCAACCATTGAAAAAATGTTGCACGCGTCAGAAAAAATGTTTCAAGAGGCGTCCGATGGAATGAACACTATCGGACGTCCGACCGCTAGTTCTTCGGTTACTTTTTTTTTTGCCAGATGCGTCACCATCAGTCATAGGACGGCCTGTCAATTTTGGTTCCATGCAATTCGGAAATTTTATTAGAAAGTTTCAGAAAAAAAATAGAATAGAATAAAAACGAAGAAAATGTTCTTTGTTGATACAAACTATGCGCCTAGAGAGTAGGGATAGAGCAAGAGAAAGTTGGAAATAAAATAAATAAAGAATAAAACCAAAATAAATAAGTTGAAGATAGAAGAGCCCAGATTCCAAATGAGGAAATGAAAACTTCGTAAAAGATCTTTCTAATTCTCGAAGAATGTCATACTGAAAATTAAGCATGAAAACCTTAATCCATCTCTGTCTTGAGCGGACCGAGAAAGGTTGACAATATTTCCAAGATGCTTTAAATTCCATGTGTACTTGTTATCATTCTTGAGGAGATCCAAATTTACATAAAAATAGTACTAAAGATGTAAGAGTTGAGATTTAAACTTTGATGTCTCTCAATACAATATTAATATAAATTGTAGTACTCCTTACAATAATAAAAAACTTCCCATCTACTATTAGTCAAGCTGTCCTTGTGGCCGCTCGGAGAAGGCTTAGCATGAAACCATGGTAGGGGCATCCTTTCTAGAGGTGGACATCAGGCTGGGGTTTTTTTTTTTGAGCTGGCCCAAGGCATGATGGAGTGCATACAGCACGATGGCGACACGCCAGACATGGCTGACTGCGGTGGCACTACATGCAGACTGCTGACAAAACACGCTTGTTGTGGCAGGGAGGTGGGTTGTGGGGAAAGGAGCGGGGGTACCTACGGTAGACGTGCCACGCTGTCGCCGTGCCTTCGCCACCATCATGCTGATGATGATGATGATGATGATGATGATAATAATAATAATAATAATAATAATAATAATAATAATAATAATATATGCGGTGGTGTCCAGGTTAACTAGCCAAATAACTGTGCAATTATGGTTACTGGGATACAAATTAACTATCAGAATTTTGGATATTGATATGGTCTACAAAATACAGCGTTGACCACTAATTTATATTATAATATATTTACGGAACCCAATAAAAATTCTAATATTATGAAAGTATTTTTTGACACAAATCTACCCATCTAATTATTTTTGAGACAAATATGCAAAAAACTTAAAATATTTTTAAGCTATTTCACATCCCTGTCTTTCTCTCCTCGGTCGACAATTGGCTAGTACTATGCGTGCTTGAAGTGCCTAAAATGTTTGAGCGAGACATTCATTGCCCATTGACTCATTCATTTCACAAGTCATAGGCTAGTGGGAGATGAGAAACGGCAAGGAGAAGAAGAAAAATCAAGGCCGAGCCAAGATCATCTAGCTTCCAAATGGCCGAGCCGCTCTCAACTCGCCCACGTTGAAGCCAAGACCATCTAGCTTCCGAATGACCGAACCGCTCTCAACTCGCCTATGTTGAAGCCAAGACCGTCTAGCTTCTAGACGTCCATCGGTGATTATGTGCAGTTGAACCCCTCATGTTGAATTACAACCAAAAACACTAAGTACTATGAAGTACGTGGCTTATCAGGGAGACCACTGCCTTAGCCCAGTGCGTCTCCGGGTTCTCAGGAAGCATGAATGGTGCAAAGGCGAGCCAGGCTGGCACAACACCACACAATGGGCCATGGTGGTGCGGCATTGTTCTTTGTATTGAAAATCTATTTTCGGTTCTTATTTTTATTAGATAACACATGAACTTTATTTTATTTGAATTTTTGTGTTTGATCCCATTGGTAATTTTGATTTACTATAAAATTTTTAGATCTGAGATCAGCGATATTTATTTTTATAAAATTATGACATTGCAATATGTTCTTGTTCAGCGATATTTATTTGAATCTGATTAGTAGTATTTATTTTTATAAAATAAATAAAGAATAGATCTTGAGTTGTCGATTGATTGTCTTGTTCTTTTGCTTGCTTCGAGCCTCTTTTATAGTGTATCGGCGATCGTATACTTTACCAATATGTTGCCAACCATGGTCCATATCGGCCTCTATACTTTTAAAATTCCAGCTTTCAGTCAACATCAGTCATAATCGTATTTTTCACATAACTTTCTCTTTTTATCCGATATGGGCCAGAAATATCTATTTTATCTTTTAGCGTGATAAATAAGCCAAGCCTTGCCAAATTTTAGGTGCAAACACTCATAATTATACAATTAATGATATATAAATTAACAAGATCATAATATTTAAAGAAGCATTAACTCCATTGAATCAACCGTGGCGTAGTTACTTACAAGCACATGCATGACTCATAAATGCCAAAAGAAAACATACATGGCCTAGTTTATTGCACATACATTGGAAAAATGCGGTGTGGGCAAAAGAATATAAAACCGATGAGGCGAAGAGGCGACATTGGTTCATAGTGGTATGGCTTTGAAGAGGCTATCGGCAATTATCTGGAAGCTGTCCGGGTGGGCGTTGGACAGGCGGCTGACTCCCCCGTCATCCCCAAAATCCATCCAGCACTCATTGATCTTAGTGCGTGCCGTTAAAATCCATTTCTTTACAACCTCGAGATCTTGCTCGCTCGGCTTCCGCCGTGCCCACAACCTCAAAGGCGGCCGAGGTGGCAACACCTCTGTATCCCCATGGGTGGCTTCTTCCATCAACAATGCACCCGCTGATCGACCAACCCTTGCATCTTTGTACATGCTATTTCGTGGCGCATCTCTCTTAGCGAGACTCGGACCCGAAAAACAAACTTCGGCGGTGGCACAGCGGCGACAGCGTCAGCTGCCGTTGAAGGAGTCTGCGTGTGGGAGGAGAGAGTCATAGCGAAACTTTTCTAATGGCGTTCGCGGCGTCCGCGAGGCGGGAGGAACTCCGCTTGTGGCGGGAGGCAATTTTAAAAGCGAATCTGGCTCGTCGGTAGGTGCACACGTGCATGCGGTGAAGCCGGCGTGGCGATAACCACGAGGAGAAACAGCCATTGTCCTCATGACCCGGCTGTCAGACTCCTGAATGAAATGGCTACAAGTAGTCATGCTCTGTATCTTCTTGAGGTAGGTGTTGGATTTTAAGTGATTTATATAGAGTTAGTGTTTCCAATTTTAAGCGCACCACATGTGTTATTAATAGCAGGAACCCCACTTGCGGAGGTTCATTGATGACCTTTTCTCCTACGGTTGTGCTTCAATCACGGCATGCGGTCAACAGCTGTTTCTTTCATGCGCATCTAGAAACCTTCAGTGCTAGTATTTTGGTATAATCATTGATACAGTCTAGCAACCATTTAACAAGAGCTCTTTTATGGCACATTAAATTCAATATCGACCGTTAATTCCACTACAAAATTTCTCTTTAATTTCTAATTATTTCGTAGAGTACCCTCCGAAAACGTTGGAAAAATGTTGCATTGGTGATACTTACATAAGAAGAGTAAGCCTTGTGCTGTGTTCCACGTACATATCCATGGCTCTCGACGTCGATCCTTTGTCCTCTTCTACCTTTTACTACTCGGCGAGACCACAGCGAAACATCTGTATCCTTAGAAACAAAGGGCTCGACAGAAGGATCGCAATGCTCTGCACCGAGGTAGTAGGAAAGGTCACCTACTACATAAATGAACATTACAATCGGTTCTTTTGTATAAATGCGTAGCCGGTTTTGGTGGCGATACAAAGTCGTTGGGCCTTCGATAGAGATATGGCATCATCTGTCGGTTCTTAGCTAGGCTGATTGTGATGAAAACTATATAAAACCAATTGTGATGTAGTGCCCATGTTCTTTAGCTCTATTTTGCCTTCTAATAGCACGCACTATATGGTAATTTAGGGGTAGATACAAATATTCACTACTTTCAATCTTAGTTGGCCATGGCACGCACATTGCACTAGTACTCGTGGTTCCTAAGAATCCAACACAGATACACACATTTAGCTAGTATGGTTTATCATAAAATTAAGACATGCTTGTATTACGCACAAGAGCTAGTCCTGATAAACAGATGAATTAGGGATGCTTCAGTGTCAAATTAATACATATATAATTCGTCGGCTTCAACGACTTAACTATGACTTCCATTGCTATTTACTACCACAAACTAAAATGTTTTGGTAGAGAGTATCTTGGGAAATGTTGGAAAATGTTGGGAAAAATGATTGGAAATGTCCATTGGTGATACTAGACCGTGGGCGAGTGGATCGTCTCGCCACGTCCACATAAGAACAAGGAAAAATATCCTGTGCAATCACCCCTCTCGGTGAAACCATCGTGCAACTGAACTAAAAAGTTTCAACAAATTCTGAAAAAAATCATGGATGTACATCTCAACTTACCCCACCTACATATAAAATTTCATGATCAAATTCATCCTATACTAGCAGTTACAAAAAGACAAATTCAGCATGAGCAGTGATTTTTACTGTTCATCACTATTCATTTTGCTCTTTGTTTTTCATATCTTTCAAATGCGATTGGGTTTGGTCTTAAAATTTTGCAAGATTGTAAAGCTCACCTCCCCTACATATGGTAATTTTTGAGAATTTTTGAAACTTTTTTAGTTCAGTTGCACTGATATTTCACGGAGGGGGGGGTTGCACCGGATATGTTGCCTAAGAACAAAGCCTTGTGCCATCTTCGTGAGCCATATGCGAGTAAGAAACATCAAAGAGAGGTTTTCGGGGATTGGGTAACCCCCATAAAGACCGTCGCGTCTCGGCGGCCAATCGGCCGACCATGCCTGCCCCGGCCTCGACTAAGCTCATCCCCGAGGTATGTGCCCCTGTTCCCCGAGCATGCTTGCTCGGGAGAGTGTGACTGACGACCAAGTCTGAGGAAGAACCTCAGGCATGGCCAGGAGGCCTGGCATGGTCCACGAAGACGACGTGGTATTAATTACTCGGCGGCTCGAAGGACCGTACGGCCACGTCGTGGTATGGCAAAAAGCAAAGGAGCTATTACACCCACGTCCGGGCACAGTAGTGGCATGTCATTCTGTAATAAATGATGTAAGACTGTAATCATCTATAAATACCCCGTCATCTGTAAGAAGTAGAGGGATGGATCTAGCATCTGACCACCTGACAACCCTCGAGGGGGGACACTGTAAAGCAAAGAGCAAACACCAAGAAACATCTGTAGGAAGTAGAGGAAGAAGAGGAGTTTGACGCTCCCGAGCAAGCACTCTCTGTAATCCATCCTTTGACAATAGTGAAGCCGCTGGACGTAGGGTTGTTATCTCCCTTGCAAGAGGCCTGAACCAGGATAAAAAGCCCTTGTCTATTGTCTCATTTCAACTCACTCCGACCATCCCTCCTTAGCTCGGTAGGCCCTCAGACGCTATACCCTCCGCGAAAAAGGGGCCCAGTTGATCCCTCATTCAACAAGTAAGCTCGGCGTGGGACCGTTTCTCGAATCGTCGACAGCTGGCGCTGTCCGTGGGGATCGACTGAGTCCTTTTGCGGAGAATCCTTGAGGATGCTGAATTCTCAGGATGGTCAAGACCTCTGCATCTTCGATGACGTGTACTACGCCGGTGAAGGCATGGCTGATCCAGAGGGCCACACCGAGTCCAGGAGTCTTTCCCCTGCGGCTACAGCGCGAGAGCGTTTCCTCTGCTCGCAGCGTGATTCCCTCACTAGTGAGGAGAACATCACGACCTCGCGATGTTACGGGCGTTCTGACCATCTGAGCTCGGTCGTGAGACCCGCGTCGCGGGGACACCATAATGTCACCCTCGCGGCCTCAGTACTCCCGCAGCGTCAATATGGTGGGAAGAGAAGAGGATCCCGAGGTCGAATCCTCGGGGGCCACCCGTCGTCATCAACGCGAAGTGACCAAGAATCGTCCAGAGCTGTCCCTGGACAAGACCCTAACGAGCATCTGCTACCAAACTCACAGAAAGGCGGACGCCAGGGCTAAAGACTCGGCTCATGGAAATCCTCGCGAGCCCCGCTCTCCGGAGCATGTGCGTGATCGCCGGCCAAGATCACCCCCTCGCGCTCCTAGAGTGCCGAGCGGTTGCATCTGGTCTAGCTCATCATCACCAAAGTCACCAAGTGTTTCTTCCACGGAACAATATTGCGTGCCGTCCGGGATACTATTGAATCCATCTTCCTCTTCCTCACCTTCTTCATCGTCTTCCTGGATAATGGCCTCAACTTCGCCATGGTTGGTCCAACAGGTATAGTTTGGCATGAAACCTCTCATGATCAAGTGGGCCAAAAACCCACGAATTTAGGCCAAAACCAACGAATTTATGTTAAATTCGTGCGCAAACCGTCGAATTTAGTTCACGAATTTAACTCGACGAATTTAATCAATTAAATTCGTGGGTACCCACGAATTTAAATTAAATTCGTGGGTTACTGAAAATACCCACGAATATAACTTTTAAATTCGTGGGGACCAAAAAACCCACGAATTTATTTAAATTCGTGGGTCACCAGAAGCCCACGAATTTATTTAAATTCGTGGGTCACCAAAAGCCCACAAATTTATTTAAATTCGTGGGTCACCAAAAACCCATAGAAAAAACCCACGAATTTATTTAAATTCCTGGGCCAAACAAAAACCCACGAATTTAGTTAAATTAGGTGGGCGATCAAAACCACGATTTAGTTAAATTCGTGGGCCAAATAAAACCCGCAATTTAGCTGTTAAATTAGGTGGGTATTCTATAGGCCCACAATTTAACAGATATTAATACAAAAAAATATATATATCACATCGCAGATATGGCCTAAAATGAATATTAATTTGTGTATTATGCAGTCAATATTAATTTGAGATGCAAATCGAGGCCAACGATTCTTTATTAAGGCATATAACAAAATTATAAAAGCAATTCTAAAAGCCAGCGTGACAATTCTCCATCTTTAGAAGAAAAATAGTGCAAGAGTAGGTAAGTACAACTCTTAAAAGTTTTGAAGCTTATCACGAAAAATATAACAACCAACCTCAACATGCGAGAAAAGCTTGTCAATTTGATCCTTTGTCTTGACTCGATCATCAACTCGGGTTTCTTAGCATAGACCACGACAATTCTGTGTTGGTTATGCTTGGTGGGTAGTGGTGACCGATCATCTGTGATGGGGAACTTCTCATCGCATCCAAATCTGGTACAACAACAATTTTACTTAGACCAGATGGGAATCGTAGATATATCTCAACTCTAAAAATCATCGCTACATAACATAAATCATGGGACTTTTTTGTCTACTTCACAAGGCTGAATAAATTAACAATCACTGTAGCCCACATAGCGACAACAAGACAAAACAAAATGTATGTATGCTCACAACTTGTAGATAATATAGTATTATAGTTGAAAACAGGTTGCCTAACTCAATTGTCACGTTTAACGAGGCGGATAGTTCATAACCTCGACATCTGCTATTAAAATGGTTTCATCAATATTAAGCACTAACAAGCCCGGCAGTATGTAAGATTTATAAACTAACGGATGAAACAGAGAAATAAAGGGCAATTTCATAGTCTTTGCCACGAAAATGGTGTCCACCCGATTAACAGTTCAATCAATCAAGAATTGAAGATGCTAAAGGCTAATCCAGCGGTAGGCGGTAGTTACCTTGAAGAATTTGATCTTTGGGGAATGGTAGACATGCACAAAAGGAAAGGAATTGAATAAATTTTGATATGCCATCCTAAATTGATAAAAAAAGTCGTAGAGTGTTAAACATCAAAAACCTTTCGAGGATTATCTTTTCCACGGGTCAAATCAATCTTAACATTCTTGACGCAACATCCTCTTCCTTGGCCGAAGTCCCGAAGATTTACGAAGGCGAGGCAACATCAAAGACATGAAACTTCTATTCTTACGAGAGGTCAAGTTATAGCACCCAACTCAAATGAGCAAAGTAGGCATGAACACGTGAACAAACTATGTCTCTGCGATTATATCCTTGAAATGCTCGGTTTGTCCTTTGGAGCAGAATATTGATTGCAGAGCGCAACTCAAAGAAAATTGAATCGTTAATAAATTCCACATAAAGAAATACTAAGCTGAATCAACAAGGACAAAACTATGACATAATGTGAGACACTCTGTATTATGTAAGTATGTGAGAAAAAAAACATTTTGAAGTCTCAAAAGTAAAATAATTATTATAGAGTGACTTCCATGTAGTATTACTTTGTGCATGACTGATCAATTTTATGCTACAACAAGCATTGTCAAGAAAATCACAGTTCCGTACCACAAAGCACATCTCCCAAGACACAAAATGACCTTTCCGTCCTCACTTTGTACCAGCAACTGTTCTGATGAAACGAATGGCTACCATTTAAGACCTGTGCGTGCTTACAGGGAATCTAGTTTGTCTGAATAGAAGCTGGGATAACCACATCCATAGCAGAAGCATGCTGTGATATGCAGATTCATTCATTCTTTGAACACAAGATCTGATATAACGAGCCGTAAGATGTCTAATGCACAATAGAATTGACAACATATATGTTACATGATTTGTTCTTGCTGTGATCTTTGAGAAGGCGTGCTACCTTGTAGAGCTCTCTCCGTGAATCGTTGAATGATTTCTTTTGCTTTCTTGAGTTCCTTTGTTGGGAGCGATTTCGATGGTTTTAATGATTGTGTCATCTAACGGGATTTCGAGAGGCGTGGGCGTGAGAGGAATAGATTGGACAAACAACTACAAACATATAGGAAATAACGATAGATAGCACCAAACCTTCCAAAAGTCTTGAGGATCTTGTGCATGCAAAGATATCCCCAAGTATTCGTTAGCTTCAACAAGTGCGTCCACAAGCATCAGTTCAACAGCCTAATGATTGAAGACTGTTAGAAATAAACCATATTCATATGGGGAGAATGGCAATATGTGTGAGAATGCAGATTTTTGGTGGATAAAATGTTAACACTTCACAATAAAATTGGTGATGAAACTTAAATGCATCAAAAAATGAGATCACCATGACAAAACCAATTTATATTAAGCTAAATGAAAAATCAACACAAAAAACTTTTGCGACTTTATCAAAACCTTTGTGATATAACACCATATAGAGCTATAGACCTTCAAAGTAGGTGACCCAAAACTGGTTCAACCAATCGATTACCATTGATCACAGGATATCCCAACCAAGGGTCAGTATTTAATCCCCAGATTTGGATGCAACAAGATTGTCTCCAAGTAAAATTTATTGATTTTTTTTATTTGGTGTGTGTGTGTGTGTGTGTTGTTCTATGATGTAAACATGCTATTTTTTGATGTTCATAAGACACAACTATGTTGGGACGGAAAGAAAGGAAGGCAATGTAAATTATCTCGTACCTTTACTTTGGCATGGGTATAATGATCCGGTCTTGATCGTACGTGTTGAAAACAATTTATGGATGCTCAGATCTCAGGTTCCCAATCAGACATAACAAGTCCGTCTCGAAACTCTTCAAAGAAAAACAAATACAAATAGTAAATATAAAAATAAGCAATGTGGGAGCGATTATATATAATACACTTACAATCTTTGGCGGGGTAGCATATTTCATCACCCATCACTCGCATGCCTTATAAGAGCTGCGGGGAAAAAATAACGAGGTTACAATATGAGTTAAAAAGGAGTCAATTTGAGTTTTCCACACACAAAAAAATGCATTGTATATTTCAATGCCTAAAATTTAACATCAGCAAAGTCACATATAAAGCTTGAAATGACAAAGCCCTACATGGAGCGCTAATATATGTAACATTTAACACTCCTCGTTTTACCTATGGAAAAACTAATAGGGCCACCCTTCTTTCATTGTTGACATAAATGGCGAAACTTGGATGTTCCTCAATGAGATATCAAAGGAAAAATATATGACACAATGGGAAAATTACGCGCTACATAGTATTCGATTTGATCAAATAAAATGCAAAAGAAGCCAATGACTAATAAACTTGGCGACCATATTTTTATTCCTTCAGATCTCTAGCTCAAACACCCTTGACAGAAATTCCACAACATCTAGAGAATCTTGACGTGAAATTCTCCACAAATCTTGGTAATATTAATTCTCACATCACTACTCTCGATAATGGGGGCGAAAGGCAAGGAGAAATTTAACACATTGACAACAAAAATACCTCGATCTTGGAAATTACACCCAAGACCACATGCTCGCAATCGCGCCAATGTAGTCAAACACCTGATTACTCTAGTTTATGGCATAACCAGATGATGGTAGAAACCCTTTGTGGGCCTATAGCGAAAAACATTAGAAGTTCAATATAAGGAAGGCCCTTACTTGTCAACATCTATACCATTGCGACCATTAGCAACAATGTCATAAAGAAAATGCTTCTCCTTTGCACTCTGAACAAACAAGTTTCATTTCATCCAATTAAAGTAAGTCAATCTATTTCAATTGAGACAGACAATGAAAATGGTAAGAGGGAACAAGGTACATACTTTTGTTGCGGCAAACTTAGAGTGGCAATTATCATTTCTGTGGAACATTTTTAAGATGTAAGGCTACGGTTTGGTAACTTCTAACAACACATTGTGCTTTGTACTATAACGACCTATATATGATTCCCTAGACAATTGAATTTCATGTCTAAGCTCCGAGCTTTTCTTTTCTTTGCATGTAACTCCCCACTTAATCTACATATAAAAAATGGTAAATTGCAGGTTGAACTAAATCCTTTTAAAATGACAAGTCAAAATATTTCGAGCTTTTCTTTTACATGCATGTAACTCCTCACTTAATCTATGTATAGAAAGAAGTGGTACATTGCATGTTGAACTTAATCCTTTAGGGTGACAGTCAAAATATTTCAAGGCCAAATTCATAGGTTTCCAATTGATAAATAAGAGGAAGCACTAAGAGCCTTTCTTTTTAATGAAGAAAGGAGAGTCGGCTAATCGATGGCATTTGGTTTTACCACACAAGTGCTGAAAGTAATTGCACTTACCTTGCTTAATTCCTTTTCTTTCTGTTGAGCCATGAAAACTAGCCTAGATTGCAAGGGATAGTCTTGGACTAACAAAGTAGAATTGTTAGCCCACACAAAGCTGCAACAATAGCAGAGAGATTGTTATTTAGAAGTAGGAATAGAGAAAGACAAAGGCATAGAATTATAGAAATTCATTTTCACTGTCAAAGATAGCATTTAAGTATATCTCGGAGATTGAAAAGTGGTCTTGCTTCTCCAGATTCACGTCTACAACCCACACCCTTAGCTTGCCACTACATTATCCTCTGTTTGAAAAATAATAGTCCATTATAATTAAATATAACTAATCATCAAAATGCATTGACTCTCTGTTTGAAGACAAGACAATGTCTGTATTTCTTTTGGAGGAAGGCGGTAGCCATCATCTCCCATGAAAGATCTGCATAGTACACAAATACATTAAGCTGCTCATTGTAGTACCGATGGTTCACATTGTCATTTCTCATAGAGTTGAGCGCAGGACAAAATCTGCTCAAATAGCAAGTAATATATATCTTCACTGGCCATACAAAAGAAACCATGTCGTGCTATCTTCTGGCCGGTCTAGCGGAGAAACTATAAACCAACAATGGAAAAAGCGATAAATAAAAAGGAGAATATGCTTACTTCATAAATTTGTCTTGTCCTTGGAACACCAAGCAGTTCAGCTGACACGTGCTATGTATATTTCATACATGCTCATCTTTTCCTTTATTAGGAACAGCCTTACAGCTTCATCATATACATTCATAGCACGTTTTGCAAGGCCAAAGTATTCCTCCGGTTTAGCATATTGCAAATATATGGCCTTCTTTTAGGTAATGGCGAACTGAGCCAAAAAGCAAAATGTAAGTAGTAAGGCGGGGATATGGAAAATGATATTTTCAAATCAACATGCCATGCGACATGCGAGGAAAAAGCAGATAAAGAATGAACCTAAGGTGCGGTGTCTAAACAAGCAAGCAAGTGCAGAATCACATATCAACAAGCGATGACAAAAGGATCCAAAAAGCAGAAAAGCAACAAGTGCAAATGGTAATGACAAAAAAATGCCCATGCAACAATGGTAACAACTTAATTTAAAAGCGCCAATTAGACTCATAACAAAATTCAAGTTAAACATAACCTACTTTTTTATTTGGCATATTCTTCATTTGTGAATTTGAATAACATACAGCAGCAGCAGAAGAAGAAGAAGAAGAAGAAGAAGAAGAAGAAGAAGAAGAAGAAAAACTAACAGGCTCAAGCAAGCATGCATGCATGCATGCAACTCTGAGTAACAAAAGCAGGCGTGAGATCTTACTTACGTTGGACAACTTCATTGAACAGCTCTCTTGCCCGTTCTAGCTTGCTCCTCGATACCTCCATACAAACTTTGTGAGGTAGGTCACCCAAATATCCTTTACATGGGGATACTTGAATATCTTGACACCTCTTTCATACACTTTAAATGCATCTTCAAAATACTTGTGCTCTGTGGAGGAAAAAAAAGCAAATAACCGCCATATTAGTAGATGCATAAAGAAAAAGTTACTTGAAGCTTCAAATGTATGGACTTTTGGAAAGATCCTACCTCAAGAAGATATGCACAATTGAGAATTATTTGCGGAGTGGCAATTAAATAAATCAATATTCTCTCATAAGCAACCGACGGTTGATTCCAAGGTCCCAAGGCTCTCCTCCCAATCCACATAGAAACTCCATAATTTCAAAGATTTATGTAATTTCATTTGTGCTGAGTTCATTCCATCAACGGCAATTACACAAAACATATTGTTAGAAAAAAAATGATTAAGTAAAATACACAAGAAATTAACACAAGTGAACAAAACAAATTATACCTCGCCTCTTAACCTCGATAGAGGGCTCATTGTTGCTTGCCTCATCAGCTCAATTGCCTTGTCAAAATTGTTGTGCCTCGGCTCCATCTCTACCCACTCACACCAAATTGTTTGCAAGACTTGCGTCATCTCGTGGATTAGCAGCAAAATACAAGACATGCCACATAACACTCAAAATACAAAATTCCATACTCATACTAAGTCACCGAAATGTACAAAATTTCGGCATGACCTCTCTAGTAAATAGGACATCCACTCAGCAGACAAAAAAACATTTGCAGTTATAATATATATATCAATCTCACAAGAAACCAGAAGGAGACATTCTAGCAGATCCTTAGATAATCAAACCAGAAGGAGACATTCTAGCAGATCCTTAGATAATCAATCACACATCCAACGGCAAATTGTAAACTACGCAATGACGTACAACACATTACAACCGCAATAGATACAATCCACATTCGATTACAATAAGTCCATCACAATAAGTCGTTCACAAGGTATCCATCACAACAAGTCATAAAGTCCAACAGTCATACACCAATCGAGCTCACAATGGAATTCATGCCTCGGGGTTGTTGGAGTTGTGGGCGCTACCACCACCGCCGTATTTGTTCAAGATGTCTTCTATGATGTAAATGGTTGAGTGCGTCTTTGGAGGCGTGACCAGAAACCTGCGAGTTCAAGATCAATCTTTTAAGCATTCAATAGAAGCAGTGGCAACAATCTATATGAAGGAAAATGACTACAATCTATATGGATAAGAATAATGGTTTGTATGGTATCTATGGATGCATATCTTTGTACAGTTATTAAATGATGTACTTTTATATTTTTGTTGTCGGCAATCTTGATGGAAATTTGTATGTGTATGACAAAGTGAGCCCTTACTGCTCATAGAACTTTATTATGAAGTGTCGTACCTTATTAAGTTGAGTGTTACCTTAACCAAAATAAGATGTGTCTACGAGCATGCAAAAACGTCGAAAGAACAAATGCACCACCAATTTTGTCGTCCTCTCAAAATGGTAGCGCTAACAGAGAGGCATGACAACCAAACAATCTATACATAGGCATACAACATGCTAGGAAAAGCATGATCTATTTATCAAACCGTACAAATGAAGTATCTTGTTAAAAAAGTAATGATGTGGATGTTTGATATTCATACCATCATAAGCACGTAAGCATCGGTGAATAGACAAATACACATGGTGTCGTCACGAGGTGTCATTTGAGGTGGCTGCAGGCCCACGGGTTGAAGTACATAGGCATTCCTTGGCACAGCATAGGTGGTGGGTACATGTAGAACGGGTTTGGAGGCTAGGAGCCTGTAAGGCATAAACAGTACATTATCGACATATAAATCATTAGTTCAAATTTTGAATAACGAATTGAACCGATCCGTCTTTACTGTGGTGCCTCTCCTCTGAAGGTGGTGCATCGTGGAGTGAACATGTAGAAAGGACGAGGAGGCTTGGGAGCTCTGTGGATCATAGTTTGTGATATAAAGTATCTGAGAATAGAGTTTTTAAAAATAAAGAATGCATGTGACAATTTCATATAACTTTGAGGTGCATCTCCTAGGGGTGGTGCACGCATCCCAAGATGAGTGATGCTTCTCCTTGTGGTGGTGGTGCAAATGTGCGAAAGCGTGATTTTATGAGCTAAGTAAATTAGAGAGTAATGAACTCAAGTATCTTTACAGGCCATAACAGAGGGCGAAACACCTTGCACGTTAGGTCCAAGAGATCCAAGAGATTGTGACGATTGCTGCATATAGATTGTTTGTTAGATTTTAATCACAAATGTACAATTGAGCGATTTGTTTAAAGTTGAGATTGTACTGCGGATACATTGTCATGTATTCGAGACCTCTTGCGCTTGACGAGAGACCTCTCGCGCCAGCGAGCCTCATCTCGCGCAGCGAGCATCCTCCTGCACTTGTGCTTCCCATGTGGTCCTCGGCGAGCGGCGATACTCCTGTGTGAAGTCGAGCCTCGTGGGCGGCGATCGCGATCCACAACTCCGTCCCCATGGCCCACCTACAAGCGATATATCTTGAAATGTGACCATGCAACATTTTTGTTATTAGAGTAGCGAAAACAATAAAAATCAGTTTTATTAACGAACCTCCCATGCTTTAGGCCCCCTCGGCGTGGTACAATGCTTCCACATCGGCCGTAGCGGCCCTCCAATCAAACTCCGGCCCATGATGTTGTGTCATTTCTTACGCATATAGCGTCGCAAAACAGCATATTGGTGCTCCGGATGTAAATTCGCACAAACATATTGTGTCATTTATACTTACCATCCTCGCAGATAGCTTTGGTAAATGCGCACAAAGCATCCGAGTTACGTGGATCCTCGCCTTAGTGCCCCGGATGTAACTTGACAAAAGTGGGAGTACTCCCACTTTCAACCTCCTCGGTGCAAAGTTAGAAACATAGTGACAAATTCACTAACAATTATAATACCGATACTTACCATGCGTTGCTCTAGGCCAATGTGTCCGTCTGCGCCGTGCTTGTGCTTCCCCATTCTACTTCTTACATTCCCTCGATTTCTATTTGATTTTTCTTGAAAATCCATCGGCGCCGATCGGCACATCCACCTCCAAGCCTCCATGTCCTTCATTATCCAATCGGCCGAGCTCTAGAGATACTCTTGTTACATCGGTGTATCCTCCTCGCCTCTGGTCTTCTCATATTCACCTTCTTCACCCTCTTGTAAAATGGATGGCGGCTTGAATCCGTGCATTCTTTGAGCGAATCTCCGACAACCTTTTGTGCCGCCCTATTGAAGACGCTTTTGGCCTTCTTCACGGTGTTATAATCGTCTTCGTTCTCAAGCGGAACCTCTCCTCGCATAGATTACACATTGTCAAATTGTATTTGCATTTAAAGCAATACTCAAATAGAGTAAATCGTAGCATAAACTCACCCGAAGCCAGCCCATGCGCATACGACATGTTTGGTTGTTTTCGTTTCCTTCCACGTTATTCTTCAACGCCCGATGCTTCGGTTGTGGGCGTGAATCTATCCTACGACTCAACCATGCGGGGTAGTAGTAGCGCCAAGGGCTCCAACCGGCGTTAACCTTTGTAATGTGGCCCTCCGGTCAACCGGCTCTTTCCGGTGCCTACAACAAAATACAAGACAAAGATGCATGAAAACAATAAGTTGTCACTTAGCTCATGCTAAAAGAAAAGACATGAAAGATATAATCATTACTGCTCCGTGTAGCTCTATCAACCTCCTATCGGCCGGGTTGCATCTCGGACGAACTAAGACGCTTTTACGAAACCTGAAATGCAAATCATTAGTTCATAGACATTAAAATGTAAATATGGATATTAAATGCTAATCCAATACTACGCATATACCTGATGGTACCTGAAGAAGTCTCGCCCGCTTCAACTAGCTCTAAGGTCGCCGCCAACTCCGCATCTGCTGCTGCCTCGGCCTCGGCGTCTGCATCTGTCGTCCCACCGCCACCACCCCCAACGTCCTCCTCATCGTTCGCCTCGCCCAAGTCCTCGTCCTCACATCCCACCTTTCGTCCTGAACCCCCACCTGCCCCGTCCGTCTGCTGGGCTGCTCCCCAGTTTGTTCTCGTGCACGCCATCAAGCACCTCTGGGCTGCTCTGCTGCCATATCTAATATCTTGACCCAACAAACATATGCGTACCGCCACGTCGAGTCTGAGCATCGGAACCCCTGCTCCTCGACCTTTTGGAGGACGACCATTGAACTTGCCTTTAAGCTTGTCAACTTTGATGCTGAACATACTCATCTGTTCAAATTTGACAAGAGTTAGTACACAGTCTACAAATAATTTTCAAGGAAATAGAACTCAAATATGACATTCTTCTCGGCATGGCATTGAAACAAATAAAGGAGAAATTAGTGCAAAGGTACAAATTGAAACAAATAAAGGAGAAATTACCATAAGCGAATAAACTAGTGGCACTCTTATGAGAAAAGAAAGCTTCTTGTGGCCGTGACCAAAATTGCGCTTCCTCATGTACCATTAATTGTAATAGAACATCGATATCAAGCAGGTCATTCCACTTCCACTCATCAAGCACATCTTACAAAATATACATATCAAAAGTAAATCGTCGAGAATGCCGCTGCGACTCGCATTTCATTGAGGCGTGCTTGAAGGCGTGCAATCTTCTTGACTTTTTACGGCGTATCCGTGAAGGGCCCGGTTCATCTGTTATTACGTCTGTGGCATCGGTAGGTAATTGATCGAGTCCTACCCGTCGGAGACAAGGAAAGAATCCCCATAGCTTCTTCTTGATATACATCACCCACATCATCTTCTCGTTGCTTTGCACGTCTGAAACATCGAGGAGGATATACTTGAGGTTAACTTTAAATACAACCCACCAAGCCTTCAAGCTACGGTGAGGATAGCTCGTAGTACACTGCTCAACCCGATGTGCAAGCACAATGTTATTGATGTGGCCTGAAGCATAATGCTTCACCTCCACCATCCCAAAGTCATCGACCGCGTGTGCCGTTGTGTGGATCGAACCAATGGCAATCAAAAACACAACTTTCAGTTCTTTGGCACCCCCAAAGGTATACTCAATTATGTTTTGTACAACACCGTAGTAGTCTAATATATCACCGCTGGAATCGAGCGACGTTGTGACTACTCCATTGTTTGAAGTGGCCGCAAGTGAGCGGCTAGCTTCTAATTTATTTGTTAAAACGGAACCCGTTCACATCATAGCGACTATAGCTCCTTGCCGTCACATCACCATGTGAGAGCTGTCGGACATCCTCAGGGACGGAGGCATCACGCATACACTATATAGCAATATGTATCTTTGTTAGTCTAATATTAAGTTACTACAACAATTCATTTTAAAAAAATTGAATAAATAGTCAAATTACATCTTGTGGAACCATTGCACTAAGCTTGGGCCGCCTTTCAACCCATCACGGTGTAGGTTATCCAATTGCTTACTTGTGGGTTGTCGAGTTGACTTCAATTTTCTTTGTCAAACACTCTGCGTCATTTATTCCGGGTTAAAAGGACACTACATTGAAATGTTGAAAACATAATTAGGAAAGTCACTTACTCAAAATATTTTTCAACTTCTACCATATTCTTGAACATGTAAAGCATGGCCAGTTCCTCCTCATACTCAACATGGTGTGCGATTATACGACCCAACAGTTGACCCTTGCATTGAAAAAGCTTAAGTTCGCTGCGGTTCTTCTTCCGTGGCACGCATGCGACTCGTAGGGGCACTCACGTTGTGCTTGATTGCGAAATACTTTGTTGAGAAGTTTGTGATCTCTTTACTTGCATAAGCCTCTGCGATACACCCTCTACCCTTGCCTTGTTGCGCCTTTGTAGCTCTAAGCTTTTTCAACTCCCTTTCGACTATACATCCATCTGAATGCACGGGACCTCCAACCATCGCTTCCCAAGGCGGATGCACCAAAGAGATGTTGCATCACATTCATAAAACCAGGTGGGAAAGTTTTTCCATCTTGCATACAAACAAAGGAATTCCCTTCTAACTTCGCATCAACGTCTTGAGATTTCCTTAGCGCATATCGCCTATAGAAGTAATGGCGAGCTCGGCTAACATCCTCCACAACTCATTATCAAAATAGCCATGAAACATTACGGAACAAGTCTTTCCATGATAATATGGTAATCATGACTCTTTAGCCCGTTTAGCTTACGGTCTTGACATTCACGACCCGTTTATGTTAGATGCATAGCGATCGGAAATTTTAGAGTTTTCATCCACCTCAAAATCTGTTTACGGTCTTACGGCTTCACGACAAGATGGAGCTCGTGGCGGCTCTCATTTCCATTTAAACCAACTTTAACCTTGAGCCACGGCCTAGCACAATGATCACCCATGTCTTTCCTAGCACTCACGTTATCCTTTGTTTTGTCCGTTACATCAAACACCATGCTTATGATGCTTTTTGCCACATTGCGCTCTTGGTGCATCAAATCTATGTTATCTTGGCAGAATCAAAGCTTTCGCGTAAGCAGCTCCCAAAGAAAAGAAATATGAGTCGGTTGTGCTCCTTTCCATAGCAGTGAAACCCACTTCAGTAGATCGTTCAAGCCGACTATGCCATTCAGCTATCTCCTCTCTGTGAGTCGCCGGCCCTTTTTAACTTTCTTTCCTTTTGAAATGCTTTGGCATCGTTCTGAAAAGTGCCTCGCCGGAAGCCACCGTCTATGGCAATCGAAGAATGTGATCTTTTACCGGCGTGAGCTGAATGCATCAGTCGACCATACAAATTTGGACAACACAGGCGACCATGAACACACCGGTAGGCCCAAATGCCATATGCCAACAAATCATGGACCGACCATAGGTATCGGCTCGTAAGGTAAATTCTCTACCAAGAACGCTGTCGTATGCCTTTTCCCTCGTCACAACTTTTTATTTCGTCAATTAAGGGCGCATGAACACATTGAGATCCTTCCTGGATGCTTAGGACCTGGAATGACAAGAGCAAGGAATATGAACCCCTCTTTCAAGCAAATCTCAAGTGGAAGATTGTATGGCATGATGAAGACCGGCCAACAAGAGTAGGGGCTAGCGCTTGTGCTGAAAGGTGTGAAACCATCCGTGGACAAACCAAGACGGACACTCCTAGGGTCGCTTGCAAATCAAGACATCGAATCGGTCCAATGCGCCATGCCTCGCCATCGAGCGGATGCACCATCATATCGGGTCTCGGTCCTCACGTTTACCTTCTTTGTGCCACCGCATATGTTTCATTGTTACTTTTGACATGTCGGCCGTTTAAGCCTATCCGTGATCGGCATGTCCGAAAACATTTAGTCGTGACCTTTGTAGTCAGCGATACCCTTCCTCATCTACCACCTCAACGAATCTACACGTCTGCAATGCATACAATGAGTATCCTTGTCATGATCATTCGAGCAGCATGCAATTATTCTCGCACATCAATCTTCTAGTAATTCATCCGAGGCCGCCATCAACTTTTTCGATTGGTACAAATCCTTTGGCATCTTGTGGTTAGGCGGAAGGACATCATTCATAAGTTCAAGCAAAGTGTTGAAGCATTTGTTGAAAAGTTGAACTTGACTTCATCGACATAAGCCGTGTAACCGCTGCGGGGCGGTCACATTGGTCAAGTCATGCGACCGCATCCGAGGCGTCAAGTAGCCTATAGAATTCCTTAACCTCCTCATTTGTGAGCCCTCCCCGAGTTAAATTCAATCCCCCTGCCAAGATCATGCAGCATCTCTTCCATCCGGTCGTCATCCTCCCCATGGTCCGACTCAATGGCCTGCCCTGCGGCCTCTCCATGACGGTGCCACACCAAATAGTTAGGCATGAACCGTTTTTGCAAATGTGATATTGCACTATATCCTTCTGTAGTAGCTGTTATTCTCACGAGGGTACACGGGCAATACACATATTCAGCTCCTCCGGTGAATGCTTGCTTCAAGAAAGCATCGTGATCTGCCCCATTCCTTGTGTGCCCCCATCACTCCTCCATCCGTCATACATCGCCCTTCGATCGTCACCCATTCTCAAAGCTAAACAAATGAAACGACGTCAACGTACGACCGTGGCTTAGGTGACAAAGACAACCCTATTAGGAAAGATGTCTTCTAAACCCACCCAAGAATGGAGGCCGTTGCATGCGACCTGTGACATGCGCTACGAACCGAACGAAATTTCGGCGATAACCCATTGTTCTCCAAGCGCATGCTCGATCTTTGGTGCGTCGAGAACAACAGGTTATCTTGCTGAAATCACGTTCGGATCGCTCGTGCGTCCAGGCCCCATGCAACAACCAACATTCTCGAGTTGTCCAAAATCTGTTGGACAATTCGGAACCGCGCACCTCACAAGCAAATATGAGATCGCCGTTCCCGAACGGTGACGCCTAGGCTCTCTACTGTTCGACGCAAACCGTAAACTCTAACGTTATATGCAAGGCAGCGAGAGAACAAAGATATATATACCATATGCAGCGAATATAAAATGAGATGAAATAACTTCAAACGAATTAATCATTACGAAGTCACCGAAATGTACAAAATTTCGGCATGTCCTCTCTAGTAAATAGGACATCCACTCAGCAAACAAAAAAACATTTGCAGTTATAATATACATATCAATCTCTCAAACCAACTGGAGACATTCTAGACAGAATAAAAATGCATACACAAGTGCAACAAGAAAGAACAAGTTGCATGATCTTGTACCTTCCTTGAATTCTAGCAAGTACGCAGGACCCAATTTGGCTAACGACGCTCTACTTCTTCACCGACCTACACGACAAGTAATGTGTGGCA
Source organism: Guadua angustifolia (assembly GCA_036346375.1). Lineage (NCBI taxonomy): Eukaryota > Viridiplantae > Streptophyta > Magnoliopsida > Poales > Poaceae > Guadua > Guadua angustifolia. The sequence continues at coordinate 595,394 of CM070514.1, read as the reverse complement.
ACCGATCGAAACCAGCCAGGATGGGTATATCAATAAGTTCAATAATAGATCTTGCAAGGGTTTTTGAACTCACAACTCTTGAGAAATGGCTCGATGATGAAAAAGCTTCTACAAACTGTCCAACTTGGTGCTTCTACAATCACACTGCAAATGAAGACAACTTGCTAGGGTAAAGTGTTTAACATCTGGAAAAATTATTAAAGTATGGTACAAACAAATCCTCAAGGTTGACGATACCAACAAACAAAGGGAGTACACCTAACCCAACCAAGTCTTAAATTTGCAAGTATTAACTTTTGTGCTTGAAAGTTGGTGATAATTTTGTACCATCGGCCTTTAGTGTGTGATTTTATGGGTTTAAGTAATTATAGTAAAGTATGAACAAGCCTTGGGCGCAGTGTTTCGTTTGCTCTTAAATGTATGGGTTGAATATTTATCATAAGTCACTGAGTTGTTTCATTGTCTAGTTTGATGGTAGTACTATAAATCTATATTATTTTTTCTTGCAGTAAAAATATTTCATGCTTTAGTAACCAAGGTAGTGCTTATAAGTAACTACAACAATAAATATGGTCTTTGTCTTGATCTTTGCAGAGCTTGAAATCAAGAGGAGTGCGGTTTCTGGGCGTGACAATGAGAGCTTGGCCCCATATTTACTCCACCACCATCGATTCTTTGAAGTGAAGTCGATGCAAACTTATCCCAGAGACCTTTGAAGATGTGCATTTGCATACATATCTTCTTTGAAGAAACGAAGGAAGCTTTTGATGTGGCTCACAACAACATAGAACTTCTTTCATTTGTTCTTTCATCTTCCCTCGGGACTAGTGCAAATTTGTTGAGCAAGTGCAAATTGTACTCTGTAAAGTTACCTACACAAAATGACTTGCTCTGTTGGTAGGCGAAGCGTGATGTGCAGGATGTGTTGGGCGGCGGGTTAGGGCGTGTGGGCGGCGGGGGGCGGTGGGCGGCGGCGGTGGGCGCTGGCGGGCGATGGCAAGGCTGGGGGTGAAGTGGGCGGCGGGTGTGGGCGGAGGCGGCGTGCCAGTGGGCTGGGTGACCAAGTGGAGTGAGGGCGGGCGCGAAGTGGCGAAGGTGGTGGCGGTGAGTGCGGCGGTGGCGTGTGGGGGCGCAAGGTGGTGAGAGGAGAGAGGAGATCGGCAGAGTGTGAGGAGAAGATCGAATCGATCCAGGCGGGTTAGGTCTAGGGTTAAGTTTTTAAATTCGTGGGTAAAATGCACCCACAAATTTAATTAAATTAGTGGAGTGCGACGAAAACCGGCAATTTATATGATAAATTCGTGGGTTTTTGACCCACTTAATTTAATTAAATCGTGGGTATTTTAAACCGACGAATTTAAATCTATAAATTCGTGGGTTTTTTGGACCCACGAATTTAAAAACCCATGAATTTTCTCTGTTTCTTGTAGTGGATATGGGTTGATCATGTCGTGTGGGTAAAGTGTACAAGCTCTGCAGAGTCAAAACTACTTGAGTAGCCGTGCTTACGGATAAGAACAAGCGTGGGCAGCTTTCACATAGTAGATTTTCTGGTTTTTGGTTTTAAATGGAAAAATAATGATTTGGTAAAATGAAAATGTGGTTGGGAATCCGCGAGCGGTTGGAGCTCCCGGATCTTAGTTTGGCGGTTGGAGCCAGCCAGGTAGTTGGAACCTGGAAAATTGTTATACTTCAAATTTAATTAATTATGCTATTTACATTTTGTTAAATGCTACTTTATGAAATTATTTACTTGTATTTAAATTTCAATTTCGCTTTATGCAAATGTACCCTATATGCCTTTCCTTTGTTAAGCCTTGCATTTAGTTATTTGCATTAAGTTTCCGAGACTTGCCGAGTATGTTGCATACTCACCCTCGCTTTTCATTCTTGGCCGCTTATTCCATAAGCGAGATGAGGAGAGAGCTAGCTATCCAAGAGCGTGCATCCCACCATTCGACATCTGTGGTGAAGACTTTGATGAGGAGGATGACTTCGATCTTCTAGGGGCGTGCAGTCGGTTGCTGTGGGCTGCTTGATTAGCTCTTTTGTTGCTTCATTTCATTGTTACATTCACACTTAAGCCGTAAGGCTCGATACTTGTAATAATGTGATGATGATGTTGCACTCTTTTGCTTATTACTGTTATTTACTTTATGATATGCCTGTGTATCATCACTGTGTATGTGTGTGCTAGCTGTTCTGGACTAGCACGGTTGAAACACGAGGGTTGGTTGGTAATCCAGTCCCTCTGAGAGGTGGTATCGAGCCATATCGATTGAGGTCATAACCCTAGTTAGAATGGTCGTTAGAAGTTCAAAATTATTTTCTAAATCAAACCAACAAACTGGTAATTAATAGTTTGTCTCTTGTTACCTTATTCTTAGGTTCTTACTTCTTTCCTTTTCTAAATATTATTTTGAAAATTAAATTTGATCTTATCTCATGAAATTTCTCTAAGTCTTCGGTCGACTGCAAGATCGGTGGAAGGACTGCTAGAAGGATCAAATTGACGGAAGATCACTCAGAAGGACCCTTATGAAGAATAAGTTATTAGTACCCATGTCACTCGTCTTCGCGTAGTAATCGGAGTTTATTGAGTTTTATTACTTGCTTGTTGGGTGTGTTGTACACTTGCCCCAGGCATGGTGTTGCAGCCACCTTTCGTTGGAGTTTCAATTGATTGTTCTGCCTTGGAATGGCTACCTTCCCAGTCTCCTTATCTTTTGCTTTTTCCCTCTCGTCTTGTGCTTTTTTCCTCTTGTCTTTGCTAACTTTTCCTTGGCCGTTGCTTCAGATGGAAAGTCAGGGGAGTGGCCGCGGAGCTGGTCGCAGAGGCCGAGGCAGAGGCCGTGGGCGTGGTCGTGGCCCGGCAGTGCCATAGGAACAACAGGACTCTTCAGAGCAGCAGCCACAGTCTGAGCAGGAGTTGCCGCAGCCGCCACCTTTGCAGCCTCAGATGGCCTATATGCAGCAAATGATGGCGTCTGACCCGGCTTCGCAAGCCCTTGCTCGAATATGGTCAACAATCAGGCTGACAGCACCGGCCCAGCGCTTGATGTTTCCACTTGCGATCGAAGCTTGGTGAGTTCATGAGGACCCGACCGCCTACCTTCTCAGGCGCAGGAGAGCCTTTGGAGGCGGACGATTGGCTCAGGGATGTGGAGAAGAAGCTTCAGCTGGCCCAGTGTGATGATCGCGAGAAGGTGCTCTACGCTAGCCATCAGTTGAAGAGCGTAGCTGCTACCTAGTGGGACAACTTCTGTTCAGCTCACCAGAACGCTCAGGCGATCACTTGGGAGGAGTTCACTGAGGCCTTCCGGACTGCTCATGTACCTGCTGGGATCATTGAGATGAAGAAGAGAGAGTTCAGGAAGCTGCGTTAGGGGAACCAGAGTATGTCAGAATACCTCAACCAGTTCACCCAGCTTGCGAGGTATGCACCTGAGGATGTGGCCACTGATAGTGCCAAGATCTGGAGGTTCATGGAGGGTCTGGACCCCGACATCAAGGTGCAGCTTGTTGCATTTGATTTCCCCAACTTTCAGCACATGGTGAACAAGGCCCTAGTGCAGGAGGATGCTCAGCGCTAGCAGCGAGAGTCACGCAAGAGGAAGATGGTTTTCCAGGCTTAGCAAGGAGCGAGTGGATCTCGCCAGCACTTTCCACCTCAGCGAGTCAGCAGGCCACCTGTTCAGGGAGCACCTCGTACTCCTACTCCTGGATCTCGCCCAGTTGCTCAGGGACCGCAGCATGTTGCCAGCGCTCAGCCGCAGAAGGGTAACACCAATGCTGCAGGAGTTCAGTGCTTTCACTGCCATCAGTTGGGTCACTATGCGGCTATTTGTCCTCGAAGCGTCGGCCCGATGGCGCTTGATACCTTTCAGCTTGGGATCCAGCTCAGCCAAGACTTCAGCTCAGGGATCAGGACGTGGAGCGCCACACACTCCGAGAGCACCGCAGTCGTTTGGGAGAGGGCGTGTCAACCACATGACTGCAGAGGAGGCTCAGGAGGCACCAGATGTGGTATTGGGTACGTTCCTTGTCAATTCAATTCCCGCCACAGTCTTGTTTGATTCTGGAGCATCATATTCTTTTATCTCCAAGTGTTTTGTTGAGCGATTTGGTTTGGAGTCTTTTCCTCTCAAGAGCCCTATGATAGTGCAATCTCCGGGCAGAGAAATGAAAACTGATTTGGTGTGCCCAAGCGCAGCCATAAAAATCAATGGGGTGGAATTCCTAGCGAATCTCATCATTCTAGATTCAAAGGGAATAGATGTCATCCTAGGGATGGACTGGCTAGTCAAGTTCCAAGGTCAGATTGATTGCGGCCGCAGAGCCATCACTCTCACCAATGCAGAAGGCATATGAGTGGAGTGCATTCCCGATGAGTCTTCAAGTGGAAAGTGCACTTTGAATCGGTTGAAAGAAGTAACCTTGGAGAGTGTGCCTGTGGTGAGTGAATACCCGGATGTGTTTTCGGAGGAGTTGCCAGGCATGCCGCCTGATCGTGACATTGAGTTCACCATTGAGCTTGTCCCCGGCACAGCTCCTATCTCCAAGAGGCCCTACCGCATGCTAGCCAATGAACTTGCTGAGATGAAGAAGCAGATTGAAGAGCTGCAAGAGAAGGGGTTTGTTCGTCCGAGTTCGTCGCCTTGGGGAGCGCCAGTTCTTTTTGTGAAGAAGAAGGACAACAGCCTGCGGATGTGCATCGACTACAGAGCTCTGAATGAAGTCACCATCAAGAACAAGTATCCTTTGCCTAGGATCGACGATCTGTTTGATCAGTTGAAGGGTGCTTGTATCTTCTCCAAGATCGATCTGCGATCGGGCTATCATCAGCTAAAGATAAGGCCGCAGGACATTCCGAAGATAGCCTTTGCCACTCGGTATGGACTGTATGAGTTCACAGTCATGTCCTTTGGTCTGACCAATGCCCCAGCCTACTTCATGAATCTGATGAACAAGGTGTTCATGGAGTACCTGGACAGATTTGTGGTGGTCTTCATAGATGATATCCTTATCTATTCTCGAGATGAGGCTGAGCATGAAGCACATTTGAGAATGGTCCTAGAGAAGCTCAGAAGTCACCAGTTGTATGCCAAGTTCAGCAAGTGCGAGTTCTGGTTGACAGAGGTTGCTTTCTTGGGTCATATCATTTCTGCTGGAGGTGTCTCGGTTGACCCGGAGAAAGTGAAAGGTGTGCTTGATTGGAGACAACCCAAGTCAGTGCCGGACATCAAGAGTTTTCTGGGTTTAGCTGGTTACTACAGGAGGTTCATCGAGGGATTCTCGAAGATTACTAGACCGCTCACCCAGCTGCTGAAGAAGGAGAAGAAGTTTGAATGGACAGAAGCTTGCGAGCAAAGCTTTTAGGAGTTGAAGAAAAGGTTGACTACAGCCCCAGTGCTTGTGTGCCCGGACATTCAGAAAGGATTTGAAATTTATTGTGATGCTTCGAGGCAGGGTCTGGGTTGTGTGCTGATGCAGGAAGGCAATGTTGTCGCATACGCCTCGCGGCAATTGCGACCACATGAGGAGAATTATCCAACCCATGACTTGGAATTGGCTGCTGTAGTGCATGCATTGAAGCTGTGGAGGCACTATTTCATTGGGAATCGGTGTGAGATCTTCACAGACCACAAGAGTCTGAAATACATCTTCACTCAAGCAGATCTCAACTTGAGGCAACGAAGATGGTTGGAGCTGATAAAGGATTATGACGCAGGCATTCATTACCATCCTGGTAAGGCGAATGTGGTTGCTGATGCACTGAGCCGAAAGAGTTACTGCAACAATTTGATGGTTCAAGAAGATCAGCCTGCTCTTCATGAGGAGTTTCAGCGTCTGAACTTGGGATTGGTGGAAGAAGGATATGTTGCTGCTTTGGAAGTTCAACCAACTCTGGTGGACCAAATTAAGAAGATGTAGAAGTCGGACAAGGAAGCCGCGAAGATCAAGGAAAGAATCAAGGAAGGTAAAGCCCCGGGATTCTCAGAAGATGAGGAAGGGACAGTTTGGCTTGGGAAGAGTATCTATGTGCCGAATCAGAAAGAACTCAACCAGTTGATACTGAAGGAAGCACATGAGTCAGCATATTCGATTCATCCCGGCAACACCAAGATGTATCATGACCTTCGAGGTGTTTATTGGTGGCCGAGAATGAGGAAGAAAATTGCAGAGTATATAGCCATGTGTGATGTATGTCAGCAAGTTAAAGCTGAACATCAGAGGCCAACCGGTTTGTTGCAGCCATTGAAGGTGCCTGAATGGAAGTGGGAAGAAGTTGGGATGGACTTCATTACCGGACTTCCGAGGACCAGGTCAGGCTATGACTCGATTTGGGTTGTCGTGGATCGATCGATTTAAAGTTGCACATTTCATCCCAAAGGAAGACAACCTATAAGGGGATAGGCTTGCAAAGCTGTATATGACTCGGATTGTGTGTATGCATGGCGTGCCCAAGAAGATTGTTTCAGATCGGGGCACCCAATTCACATTTAGATTCTGGCAAAAGTTACAAGAAGCATTAGGCACCAATCTGAACTTCAGTACAGCTTATCATCCCCAGACGGATGGACATACTGAGCGAGTGAATCAGATTCTGGAGGATATGTTGAAAGCTTGTGCACTGTCCAATGCAGCCAGTTGGGATCAGAGTTTGCCATATGCGGAGTTCTCCTACAACAACAACTATCAGGCCAGCTTGCAGATGTCGCCGTTTGAAGCTCTATATGGAAGGAAGTGCAGGACACCCCTTTGTTGGCATGAGACAGGAGATCACCAAGTCTTCGGTCCAGATATTCTGCAGCAGGCTGAGGAACAAGTGAAGATGATTCAGAAAGGTTGAGGACAGTATGATCTAAGCGTAAGAGCTATCACGGATAATCGCAGAAGAGAATTGACCTTTGCTCCTGGTGATTATGTGTATCTGAAAGTCTCCCCGCTCAAAGGAATGCATTGATTCCGAGTTCGTGGCAAATTGGCACCGAGATTCATTGGACCTTTCCCAATTCTAGCTAGAAGTGGGGAAGTGGCGTATCTGTTGGAGTTGCCACCGCAGCTGTCAAAAGTGCACAATGTCTTCCATGTGTCACAGTTGAGGAAGTGCCTCAGAGTACCTGAAAGTCAAATGCAGTTTGAAGATGTTGAGCTGCAGGAGGATCTCTCATACCCAGTGTACCCGATCAGAATTCTAGATGAAGCTGAGCGCAGAACAAGGAACAAGACGGTCAAATTTTGCAAGGTGCAGTGGAGCAATCATCCAGAAGAGGAAGACACCTGGGTGCGCGAGGAGGATCTTCGAGCGGAGTACCCCAGCCTTTTTCCCTAGTTAGTTTCAAATCTCGGGGTCAAGATTTACTGTTAGGGGGGAGGTTTGTAACATTCCGTTTTGGCTTTTATTTGAGTTGAATTTCAAAATCCGAATCTGTGGAAATTTTCTTGAATTTAATTTAGCTTAATATGAATTTTCAAAGTCAAGAAGGATTTAACTTGATTAATCTATACCACAAATTAATTATTTCTTAATTTATTTGGGTTACTTGTGCTTCACTGGATTTTTATGTATTTTTGGAGATTTATTTGAGTTTATTTGCTATTTATTTGATTTATTTTAAGTTGATTTGGTTTTCTGGTTTTTCTTTAATCCGGAAATTCTTTTTCCTTTTCTTGGGCCGAAATTCCTGTTCAAACCACTCCGGCCTGTTACTGCTTCTCCCCGGCCCGGCCTGTTTCCACCGCTCACCTCAGCTAGCCGAAAATCCTAACCACCGACGCGCCTCAGCCGTCGATCGTCAATCCGACGGTCAATGTTCGCGCCGTCACCCACAACAGAGAAACCCTAACCCTAGCGCCTGCAAACCTTCACCGTTGGATCTATAATCCAACGGCTCACCTTCTTCCGCAGCGTTGGGTGATGAAGGCCACCCGATCAACCGGGATAAAGGGCTCCCCGTGCGCCACGTCGCCCCGAACTCACGCCGTCGCCCGTGCAGCCAGCCGCCCGACCAACCTTGGCATCCGCGCTTTTTCCCGTTGCCCTAGACTATAAAAACCCGCTCGGGTTTCAGCGCCGCACTCTCCACTTCACGCCGCCGCTTTTCCCTCTTCTCTCACCGGCGAAGACGCTGTCTGGAGGCCGCTAGACCTCCCTGAAGTTCATCCGCCGTTCCGTGCACTTCCGTCGCCGTTTTCACCCACTCCGGTGAGTCTCCGGTGACCCCGGTTGTATGAATGAGTTCCCCGTTCCATGCTCTATCCATTCCGCTTTGTCTCGTGGCTAATCTGTCGTCGTTCCGCCGTTTCGTGTGTCGTCTTCCCCAGCACCGGTGGTTGCGCCGCCCCTTTTACCGTCGTTCTCCCTCAGCAATTCTCGGGCGTCCGATTGAGCTTCATCGGCTAGATCTGCGCCAAGTAACGTTTGGGTAAGCCGCCTAACCATTGCCATGTTGTCACCCAGTGGTTGCCCCGTGTTCGCCATGTCATCACCACGTTGTCACCACCTCAGCCCAAGATCCGTGTGGCATCCCCGTCAACGACGCTCTGGTAAGCCAACGCTGATTCGGTTGCCACCTAGCACACGTGCAAGCCACGTACGCGCCACGAAGTGGCCACGATCGCCCTGACCATTTGCGTGTCTGCCACGTGGTCGACACGTCACCACCACTTAAGCCTCAACGCCATGTCATCATGCCACGGCATCGCCACGCCATGCCACGTCCCTGTCACATGCGCCCTAATGCCCACGTGTGAGCCACGTACCTGCCACGTTATCACCACAAGCCAAGAACTGTGTCACCGACACAAGGGCCCCACGCGTCAGCGTTATTTATCTTTTCTCTTCCGATTATTTTCTGAATATCCGAAATATCAGCCAATAGAAACCCGACACGGGTCACTCTTTTATCATTTTCCCGATTTTCTCTCCCGAGAAACTTCGGAAGGCCCGTTCTCCTCCGTTCGAACTCCAATTCGAACGATTCAAATTTCTAAATTCATATAAAATCAATATCTATCTGCTGGTGTCTTTCTTTTGAATTTTTGGATTTTATTTATTTTTGTTTTATTTATTTTTGTCTCGATTTGCGTGTTTCGCGTGTAGACGACGCAGCGGTTGAGCGAGCGGAGTATCCGTCGGAGGTAGCAGCAGTGGGAGAGGTTGAAGGCAAGTCTTCCTCAACCATATTGAACCAAATTTTTATGAAATATTACTTTGTTTTAGATTATTGCATGCGTACTATTTTGCGTACTGTACTTTAATGCCATTTTAAATGATTAGATAAGTGCCAACTTGTTATGCCCACATTGATTTTCATCTTGACAACCATTGACACCCTAGGAAAATTAATTACTGTTAATAATAATCATTTTGGTATTATGGGACGGTAGAAAATGCTTAGCCATGCTTAATCACGTCGGTACCTTACCATTATGGAAATGCTTTCATATTTGATTCAAAATGAATTGTGGAAATTATGGCAATTGGTGTTGCCGGTATTTATTTGAAAATAAAAGTGAAAAATGGTTTAGACCGGGGCAGATTGGTTGTATGGCGGGTGCGGCATGCACAAAATTCGGAATGTGATTGTCCGCCTAGTCAATTAAGGACCGGTCGTGTTACCTTGGGCCATGCTATACAAGACAACCACATGTCTATAATGGAGTACGACTGGTGAGTAATTTGCATGTATCGTTATTTGACTTCGCCATTGGGTTGTGCGGTTTGTCGAAAGGGTACTTGCAAAGGCGCAAGAGGGGCTTCAGATGGGTGGATTCCTAACAATGGTGAAACCTTAGCGGTAGTCAGTAGCGGTATTATGCATTGTAAAGGCCTTGTCATGATCTCCTGCTGACACACCAAAGGAAGTGTGTTAATTGCATGGCGATAAGGGTTGATCATGTCGTGTGGGTAAAGTGTACAAGCTCGCAGAGTCAAAACTACTTGAGTAGCCGTGCTTACGGATAAGGGCAAGCGTGGAACAGCTTTCACATAGTAGATTTTACGGTTTTGGTTTTAAATGGAAAAATGATGATTTGGTAAAATGAAAATGTGGTTGGGAATCATGAGCTGTGGAGCTCCGGATCTTACTTTGGCGGTTGGAGCCGGCCAGTAGTTGAAACACAGAAAATTGTTATACTTCAAATTTAATTAATTATGCTATTTACATTTTGTTAAATCTCGCTTTATGAAATTATTTACTTGTATTTAAATTTCAATTTCGCTTATGCAAATGTACCCTATATGCCTTTCCTTTGTTAAGCCTTGCATTTAGTTATTTGCATTAAGTTTCCGAGACTTGCCGAGTATGTTGCATACTCACCCTCGCTTTTCATTGCGGGGCTGCTTATTCCATAAAGCAGATGAGGAGAGAGCTAGCTATCCCAGAGCGTGCATCCCACCGTTCGACATCTGTGGTGAAGACGTTGATGAGGAGGATGACTCGATCTTCTAGGGAGTGTACCCCAGTCGGTTGCCTGTGGGCACACTGATTGGCTCTTTTTGTTGCTTCATTTCCGCTGTTACATTCACACTTAAGCCGTAAGGCTTGATACTTGTAATAATGTGATGATGATGTTGCACTCTTTTGCTTATTACCGTTATTTACTTTATGATATGCCCGTGTTATCATCATCACTGTGACTGTGTGTGCTAGTTGTTCTGGACTAGCACGGTTGAAACTCTGGAGGTTCGGTTTTGTCAATCCGAGTCCTCCTTTTCTTCAGCGTAGCTAGACTCCTCCGTTCTTCTCTCTCTTCAAAGCCTTCCTCGCCAACTCCTAAGATGCAGTGAAAAAGATTAATTCTATTTAATCTTAACCAATTTTTGCATCTGGAATTCGTAAAATAAAATTTATAAATTCATAAAAAGCAATCCATGTTCTCTGTGAAGAGTTTTATTTGTTCTTGCTATCTATTTTCTTTTTTCCCTTATTGAAGCTATTATTTTGCTCTGTTTCCGTTGATCGACATGTAGAACCCGACGTCTCCGATTCCGTCGTCGTCTTCGTCCTCTTCGATTCCGTCTTCGTCGTAAACAAGGATTAAGCAAGGCAAGCACCCCTTTGATCATATTGATCCCAATATTTAATTTTTATTTTGTTTATCAAATGGTTTTATGCATGCGTTTATTTACTGTAAATTCGCTATTTTGTGGTGCTGGTAGTTATACCTGTTGTCTCATGAACCCCCTTTGATAGCTATAGACATGTGAACCTTAATAACCATAGATTAAGGTTAGGGATTACTTAATGTCATCATGGGTATATGCGATTACTTAATCATGCTTAGCCATGCATTAGAATCAATGAGGTAAATGATTAGATCAAAATTGTTTCCTGAAAACCTTAGAAATGGCACTGTTGGTTGCGGGTACATTGATTAAAACCCCAAAATAAAACTATGGTTTTGACGCGGGTGATTATTGGCAATAGCCGGAAGTGCAATAAGGGTCTTGCACGTAGTGTAGGGTAGAGTATTGCCCGTGTCGAATTAAGGACTTAACATCGTGTTGTATGATCCGAGATATATCTGTACAAACCACAAGTGTTGTTTATGGGGCATTCTTAAACCAATTAAGTTACCTAGTTTAACTTTGCATTTATGGAAGGCGGGAGCTAGCACAGTGCATTCCTTTAGGTCTCGCTTAGAGGGTTTCTACTTACCAATACAACGGTTATGCGCCATGCTATGGGGAGTTCCATCATTTGTATACTCGAAGTTCTCCTGCCATAGTATGGGTTAACGTCCTAGGTCAAAAGCGGTTAACCTAGGTAATGTAAAGGTTTTCGTCATGAACATTCTGGCCACACGCTGAAAGTGCGTGAAACATGCGGCAAAAAGAAAAGGTCATGACTTGTGGACAAAGTTGTACACCTCTGCAGAGTATAAACCTAATCGATTAGCTGCACCATGCGGTCATGGGAGTCTTGGTGAACTGATGCGAGTTAGATGTTTTGTTATTTTCAAAAGGGCTTGGTTCCATTTATTTGCAACTGCTGCTTTATGTCAAAGGGCCCACATTGTTGGATTTCAGGATTTGGGTTGTTCGTCACTCACTTCATGGAGGATCGTGAGTGTTACTTATGTCAGACTTATTTGATATCAATGAAACTTGCTCTTATAAATTCCGTTTGCAAATAACTTGGTTTACAAATAAAATTTTGCCTTATGCAAATTAACTGTAGTAGCCTCCTTTGACTTGGCCTGCATTTATGCATTCGCAAATACCACCTTTAAGTCTTATGGAGTATGCAAAGTAATCACCCTTGCTTAATTTGTTGTTTTAGGTGGATTAGATAGCTAAGCTTCAAGGTTTGTTTTCGCCGCAGATGCAGATCTTCGCTAAGCGATCTTTTCTAGTGATTTATGCCTCGTTAGTTGATTGCGGGATGGATGGGCACACTACAAGGCTTTGCTTCTTTTGCTGCTATACTATGAGTCGTAATATTTCTTTGTATATTAGTTCCCGCTTAATTAATGTAATGTTTGGTTGTTATTCCAATTGTTGTAAATGTGCGTACTAGCTACGGATTCAGGGACTAGTACTATGTGCACATTAGATTTCTATTTTTGCATTTATGTAAAAATGGGGGTTCCTACATTCGGCTAGCTCACGTGCTGGTGCTTCTGCCACTACGCCACGCATTCACTTGTAACAAGTAGGAGTACAAAATTATTTGAGTCTCACCTGCACTTACTCTATATAACCGGCAACTTGGGCGGCAATGGTGGTGGTTAGGGCTGTGAAGTTTGGTGTAGTAGGGAGCTCTACGGTAGCCTCTTGGTGGAGGAGCAGGAGGGCCTGCCTCGATTGCATAAGGCGAGAGTAGGGTTAAGAAGCCGAGGGGTGGATCCTACTACTGGACTTTATTAAGGAGCTCATCGAAGAAGCTTGTGGCGGTTGTAGTTCACAGCCCGATAGAGAAGCAAGGTTATAGGGAGTAGAAGAATCTGGCTCGGCTGCATGCAAGGCAGAGAAGCAAGCTCAGGTGCCAATGGAAAGGATCATGGTGAGGTTCATCAGCTAAGAGCTCACCTGAGAATAAACCTACACAGAAGAGCGTGGCTCGCTCTCGTCGTGATGAGTTCGAGCCAAGGGTGAGCAGAGAACTCAGAGAGGTGGTCTGCTCTGTTAAATACAACCGGTGGTGGAGCAGATCTGTTGCATGCAAGGTGTGAAGCCAGTTTAGGAGGCTATAAGGGAAGAGCCGCAGGCGAAAGGAATCAAGTCGACGAGCTCACCCGTGGACACTTTGTGTAGAGGCATGCTCACTGCTTCGTCCCTGGCGCTGGCGATGATGGAGCTCGCTGAGAGGAAGCTGCGGCTAGCTCTAGCTTGCACACAAGATGGAGGGAAGCTAAGTTAGAAATCGAAGGTGAGAATCACAGTGAGATGAACCAATTGCGGAGCTCACCAGGGCTTTGCTTGCGTAGACGAATGGCTCACTGCTCTGTCCCGGCTCCGGTGAGTTTACAACAGAGAGGATGAAGTGCAGCGAGTGGGGCACACAGGAGGGTAGCTAGTGACCTTTATCGCGGAGTGAGGGCAGTAGGTGGGTTCGGCATGGGTCCTGGCGGAGTGGACAACGCTGGTTAACTGCAGCCGCGTGGCAAAGAAGGAAAAGGAAGGAAAGTGAAGGAGGCAAGGCTGCGGGCAAGACTGAGCATGGGCATAGAGGATTAGGCGGGCCGAGCTTGTCGCGACAAGGGATTGGTCAAGAGGGCGGTGGAGTTTGGCACGAAAATTTCTAGAAATTTTTGTGTAGGAAGATCAGGTATGTAGTTTCTATTTTCTTTCATTTTGCTCAATTAAGCCATTGTGGTTTTCGTACAATAATTCCCCAAATTTAACTAGTTTTCAAACAATTTTTGAATTTTTAGGGCAGTTCAAAATCTATAATCGTGAGCTATCATAACTAGTTAAAATATTTCTAAACTTTTTAAATAAGGTCCCTGGATAAGGAAGGGTGTCAAAAAATTTTGGGCTTAAAATATGCAATATAAAAATTACAACAATTCGACATTGTTGTCAGTATTGAAAATCTATTTTCGGTTCTTATTTTTATTAGATAACACATGAACTTTATTTTATTTGAATTTTTGTGTTTGATCCCATTGGTAATTTTGATTTCCAATTTTAACTGCACCACATGTGTTATTAATAGCAGGAACCCCACTTGCGGAGGTTCATTGATGACCTTTTCTCCTACGGTTGTGCTTCAATCACGGGTCACGGCATGCGGTCAACAGCTGTTTCTTTCATGCGCATTTAGAAACCTTCAGTGTTAGTATTTTGGTATAATCATTGATATAGTCTAGCAACCATTTTCCAAGATCTCTTTTATGGTACATTAAATTCAATATTGACCGTTAATTCCACTACAAAATTTCTCTTTAATTTCTAATTATTTCGTAGAGTATCCTCTGAAAACATTGGAAAAATGTCGCATTGGTGATACTTACATAAGAAGAGTACTAAGCCTTGTGCTGTGTTCCACGTACATATCCATGGCTCTCCGACCTCGATCCCTTTGTCCTCTTCTACCTTTTACTACTCAGCAGACCCTGTGGAAACATCTGTATCCTTAGAAATAGAGGGCTCGTCAGAAGGATCGCAGTGCTCTGCACCGAGGTAGTAGGAAAGGTCCACTACTACATAAATGAACATTACAATCGGTTCTTTTGTATCGTCTGTGTCGGTTTTGGTGACGATACAAAGTCGTTGGACGCTCGATAGAGATATGGCATCATCACAATCGGTTCTTAGCTAAGAACCGATTGTGATGAGGGGGCACATATAAAAACCAATTGTGATGTGGTGCCCATGTTCTTTAGCTCTATTTTGCCATCTAATAGCACGCACTATATGGTAATTTAGGGGTAGATACAAATATTCACTACTTTCAATCTTTGACGAGGGTGGCGACCTTGGCGGTTGTACAAAAGACGGCAATCTAAGTTCCCAAGCTCGGGAGGCCCCCGACCATGACCTGGGCATACGCCGAGTCGCTCGACCTGGAGCGCGTATGTCTCCGAGCACGGCACCCGCACGACCTTGAGCTCGGGCCGGCTTTGGTTCGTGTGGGCGTTCCCTTGGATTCCGTAGTGTAACATCCTGAAAATTTAATAAAAGTGAAAATGAATAATTTAATTTTGAATATTATTATTTCTGAGTTTCCTTGCCATTACTGAATTTTATTTGGATTTCTTTGGAATTGTTCTTCACATGAAAAATCCAACAAATGGAATTAAAGAATGGAAAAGAGGAAAAAGGTAAAAATGTAAAAAGTTAGAAAATTGCCACGAGAACTCTAATCATTCAATTAAATCATCTTAGCCAGCAATCGAGATTTCATGCATAAAATAATGAAGAGATAAAAAGGAAAAGATAACTTTTAAATCCAAATAAGGTATTGTCGGAATTCACATAAAATAATGGAGTCACAAATGGAATTGAAAAATTTATAGAAGTATCCTGAGATCAAATACTTTTGAAAAACAAAATTTGAAAAATACTAGACTTCAATTGATCGCAATCAAAAATCACAATTCGAAATGAAATTTAATCGTAGTCACCGACGCGTGGGCCAATTCCTTCCTTTTCCGTTCCGTTGGCACGTTGGAGAATTTGTAGACATTGACAAAGGGTCCTGTGAACCTTGCCGCTGAATGCATCGCCCCCAACACCGCTCCTTCCATCGGGCAGCCTCTCGCTTCCACCGCAACTCTCCAAGCATGGAGTACAGCCCATCATCGAGCTATACATGGCGCCTCAGAGAGCACCAGCGCAGCAGCTTCACTTCCTCATCGCTTCCTTCTTTTCCCCAGCCTGAAGCACATGAGTTCACCCCCAAATCCTCCATTGCCAGGGAGCTTCCAGCTCACATCCGAAACCAAATCGAGTGATTGAGCAGCTCATTTCCAAATTCCTTCAAGCATTAGTATCTGCAGCTCATAAGGATTAAGAGCCCCCAAAAATATTCGGTCTCCTTCATGCGAAACCGTGCTGCTGCCGTGCGCCCTTCTCCTCCAAGTCCGCCACCATGGGCGGAGCCATCCGTGAGGCTCCACCTCATTTGACATCAAAATGAGATCCCCGCATCCATTCATGCTTAATGTGCCACCGATTTCACCTCTAATGCCCTCGGTTTCTCTCCATTGCTCGCCATTTTTGCCGCCATTCAAGCTCACCAGGCGCCACCACTCCTCCTCTCGCCGAATCAACTCCACACCGGGTGCGGCTCACCGTGCCCTTGCCTCCTATGCCCTCGCTCGCCAAGAAAGTTTGAGCGCCCGCCGCCAATTCCATCCGAGCCGACTCGCTTCTTGTCTCTGCGTGGTAGGGCCGAGCAAGTCGAACCAGAGGTAGAAGAAGAGTAGAGCCGAAAGACGCTTTCTTTTGGTAAAGCGCTTTTGATTTTCCAATACATTTCCTAACCGAATAGATTTCATTATTGAATATCTTTTGAAGTATTAATCCAGTTTCAATGAAATAAATTTAATTATTCATCTAAAATCAAGTAATCAATATGTAAAAATATTAAATTTTTGAATCACGAGTAATTATTTAATTAAACCTTGTTAATCACCTTAATATAATCTTTATATTAATCCTAAAACAATGAGTCATAAAATAAGAACATAAATTTTTATATGATGATAAGATCAAGATGGATTCAAATATACAAAAATATTGAAATTTTATATTGCGTAACAATTATTTAAAATTTAAGATGATGTGAACTCACTATCATGAACATTATTGAACATATGAAAATATAACTTTTAAAAATATAAAATAAGTTCTCATATGTGAATCGACTCGAGATATTCAAATATGCAGAAATATTTGAATTATGAACCATGTTTAAATTATTGCTTCATAATCATTAATGAACCCTATTATGGCCATTAGCAAAATACTAGCATAATGGCTCACAAAATGATAATGTAATTTGAATGAGTTCTTAAAAATAGTAAGGATCTGTGTAGGAGAAAATATTTAAGATAAGGTTGAAATTTCATTCTTTTAATGAAAGGAAATGTTAATTATAACATTAAGTAAATAGTTAATCTAATGCAATTAAATCTAAAATAATGCCAAACCAGCTTTGAAACATTCCTAGGATAGTATTCTGCTAATGCCTGAAAAATGAATCAAAGATCATATATGGTGTAGTTAGAAACTCAAAACGAAACTTGGCCGATTTAAGGTTTGCAAATGTGGTCATTTAGTCTATTTCAACAATAGATAAAATAACCCATCCAAATGCTAAAATCAGTAAAATCAGTTTAGAAACAGTGTACAAAGTTTATACTACCATATTCTACAAAACATCTTAATTTCAGTATCCTTTCCATTTAAATCAAGCTAGTTCAAAACCCTTAATCGTTAATCATCTACTATGCCTTTTGGCCGATTCCGATAACGTAAACTTTACAATGCCACTTAAGCCTTTTCAACAATGAATATAATGTATCAGCCAAAGCCTAAAATTTATGGAATTAGCTTAGGATTGTTCTACAAAGTATAAATCATCGTATTATGAAGAAATAACCATATTTTACCATAATTTGCATATTAATTCTATTAGCTTAATAACCCTAAGCATATAAATGTCTGAAGGCTGTAATAGAATTGAGCGATCTGTAGTTGCAAATGAAGAAAACTATATTAAGTCATTTTTATCACCAGAACCTTCTCAAGTATGATGGAAATGTTATCCGTAGCCTAAATCAATAGACTCAACTTGTATAGAACTAATTCTATTCGAAGTCAACCAAAGGCGAAGAAGTATTCGTTCGTAATATAATATGATCATTTAAGCCTATTCATTACCTCGCAAAGTAGCTCATCTAAATCTGAATTTAGTACAGAACAGCTTAGAAATGATCTTTAGGATATGATCTACAGTAATCTAAGAAAATATCCTTAATTTATCTTGCTTTGACTCTGAATCCTAATAGAGCAAAACCGTAAGTGATAAGTATTGGCAGAAACTCACATTATGAATAGTGAATCAATGAAACTTGCAACTAATAATTAATACTATTAATCTTAACCAATTTTAGTATTTTGAATTCGTAAAATAAGATTAATAAATTCATAAAGAGCAATCCCTGTTTCTTGTGAAGAGTTTTATTTGTCTTTCTATCAATTTTCTTTTTGCCCTTATTGAAGTTAGTTATTTGCTTTATTTTCCATTGTTCGACGAGTAGAACCCGACGTTGTTGATTCTGTCGTCGTCGTCAGCCGCAATCCTCGCCTTCGTCAAATAGCGATAAGCAAGGCAAGCATCCTTTGACCATATTGCTCCCAATATTTTATATTCCTTTTGTGCATCAAATTGTTTTATGCATGCGTTTACTTTATGTAAATTGCTATCTTGTGGTTTGGTAGATATACCTGTTGTCACATGAATCTCCTTTGATGATTTTGAACATGTGAACCTTGATAACCATAGGTTACGGATTAGGCACTACTTAATGTCATCATGGGTATATGCGTTCATATTATTCATGCTTAGCCATGCTTTAGAATCAGCAATGTTCATGATCAAACCAGTATTTGTTTCCTGAAAACATTGAAAATGTCACTGTTGGTTGCGGGTACTTTGATTAAAAACCCAAAAGAAAACTATGTGTTGATGCGGGCGATTATTGGCGATAGCCGGATGTGCGAAAGGAATTGCACGTAGCGTAGGGTGGAGTATCGCCCGTGTCGGATTAAGGACCGAGCAATGGGACGCTATTGATCCGAGATTTCCGTGCAACCACAAGGGTGAGGATGGGTTAGCCATAGCTTATTATGTTAATTAGACATGGCTTTGTTCATTGGTAGGCGGAGCTCGCATGAGTTTTCCTGTCAGTCTATTCCTCGACGGGTATTCGGCCAGTTCTACATGCTAATGCAACGTGTACGCCCGCCATGTTTAGAAACGTTGTGTTGGGTGTGTGAAAGTGATCCACGGCTTGGGTGTGTGTTTCTAGTTCTATGGCGGGGTTAACGCCCCGGCTGGTCAAAGCCATGTCTAGGTAATGTAATGACTATGTATGGTCTTCTTGACGCCACACCTAAGGAAGTGTGTCTGACAAAAGTTGATCATTCCTTGTGGGTAAAGTTGTACACCTCGCAGAGTTTAAATCTAATCGATTAGCAAGGCCATGAGCACTTGGTGAAGTCATTCCAATGTTAGATGTTTTATTATTTCTCAAATGGGTTGGTATCATTTGTTTTGCAAATTGTGATTTATGTCAAAGGGCCGACATTGATGGATTTCAGGAATGTGAATGATTCGCCGCTCACGTCATGGAGGACGGTGAGTGTTACTTATGCTTTATTTATTTGTTATCAATTAAATGCTCTTGTAAATTCCGCTTGCAAATAACTTGATTTACAAATGAAATTCGCTTTTATGCAAATTAATCAGAGAAGCTTTTCCCTTCAAAATGGCTCCGCATATATGATAGGTTTTGTTTCAAGTCTTGCCGAGTACGTAAAGTACTCACCCTTGCTTAATTATACCGTAGGTGGATGAGTTAGCGCAGCTTCAAGTTTGTTCGTCACGGCTATGGTTCTTCCTTGAAGTGTGTTCTATCCAAGTTTATGCCTGGTCAGGGTTGCTTCAAGGGCCTGGGTTGGGCAAACTACGTTATTGCTTCTTTGTCGCTAAATTCTCTCGAGTTGAATATTTATGTAATTATTCGCTTCGCTTAATTAATATGTTGTATGGTTGTGATTCCATTTGTTGAAATGTGCGTGCTAGCTACTAATCCAGGACTAGTATCGCAAGCATTAGATTTCCATTTTGCATTCTCGTAAAAATGGGGGTCGTATAACGAGCGCGTGCTTTACTCGGCGTTACCAAGACGTGATCGTGGGGTGTGGCGGTTGTCGCCAATTTCAACGCTACATGAAGGCCACCTCCTGAATATCTCCGTCTCACAAGCAGGAAGATATATACTAAGGATGCGCAGCTTGACAGAGATCGAGCTCGAGCTTTAAGCATACCATTGTTGAACTTGAGTCAGAACACACCTCCGTAATTAATAGCTAAGATTACCACCGCAAGGCAACGGAGAGAGCTTTTACCTTCTCGGGCTCAACCAAGATAAATCTCGCTCGCCGCTGTCGCCTTGTTCACCATCCGCACGTTGAACTGCTCTCCGCTTGAGCAAAGCTCGCCGTTCCATCCTCACACTAACCCCTTTACATTTCGCGGCGGCGATCCCGATCATCGACAATGGGCGCCACCGTGGGGCCTGGTGAAGCCATTATTTGCGTGAAAAGCACCAAGATCTTGGGAGCATGGCGATTCCATCGACGGACGCTCCACGAAGCGTGTTCGGGCGCGGACTCGACTCGGCCTCGCTGTTTTCACCACCGCCACGCGAACAAAGATGTCTTGGTGGCGATAACATGACGTGGGAGCAACAATGGGCGTCGTGGACTCGCAGATTCTCGAGGACGCTCACGGATGGTGCATGTCGCCATCAACTAAGCCATAATCGCCTCCCGCAGAGGACCAGGAGAAGGTCAGCCGATCCTCCGGCATCCTGACTTCTTTTCGGGATACCGCTTATCGCCTCGGATCATGGTTGATCCCGATAGGGCGAGATCGAGTTTTGGCCGAGCCTCGCCGAAGAGCTCGACCGGCCGCGACCGAGGTCATACTCCGCAAAGACTCGAGCCACCACTCGAGGACCCACTCGAGAAGTGATGACAACTCTTCGCGCTGCCGCCAGCAGACTTCATCGACGCTTCCCGGGAGGAGCCTTCGCCAGCAGTTAGCCTCAGACGTGACTTTGACACCGCCACGTCGCCGTCCCTGCGCGCTTAACCCGAAGCAGGTCAGCGCGAACCGAAGCCATTAACTCCGCCGATCGCCACGAATCGGGAGCCTCTCCTCGATATTCCGCCAGCGCCGCAGGTCCAGATCGCCTCAGCATTATCTCCCTGCGACTCCCGAGCCCGGCGTCATGGTCGTTCTCACCAAAGGTCGGGTCGCCGGGGGAGCCTCGACTCCGAGTCCGGCGACGACTACACCCGGCGAGGACCTTGTCGGCGACGACTACACCTTGCCCAAGACTGTTCCGCCTACGGCCACCGATCACAGATTTCGACGACTCCACGTCATAGGCGCGCCGCCACCGATTCAAGCCGCGTTGATAGAGCGCTTTGATGGGACCAAGAACCCCGACGAAGTTCTCGTTTATCTACTCGCCGCTATCCCGGCGCTACGGAGGCGATTTAGCTCTGTGATGGCAAATTACCTCCGATCCGGCCGGGCGGTGCACGCGAACCGGCTCTTCAACCAAGAGCCCGGTTCCTTCAGTCATGGCGCCAATCTAGAACACCTTCGCCCCAACTTTCAAAGCGCTTCTGAAGCGGCGGGAGGGAGAAAGACTCGATCGCGCTATCCAGTGGCAAGAACGAGCCGCTTGCGGACTTCATGCGCGATTTATCCGCACAAGGAACCTCGATCCCGAGCATCTCCGACAAAGCCGCCATAAAGCTTTCAAGTTCGGCGCTCCACGATCGGCGCCGATCAAGACTCGAGATCACCTCGAGGCTCGGCCAACAAGCTCTTTCAGATGGCGGAGCGGTATGCGGATGCGACGACGTCTGTCCGGTAACGCGATTATGACCAAGGTAAGCTTGGTCTAAACCCCACAGAGGTCGGACCATCCAACTCCAAGGGCGCCGACCACGCGCCGCCACTGCTTAAGCGTGACCGCATGAACGGTGGTGGGCTACCACGGGTGATCGCCTCGAAGACGCCAGCAGGAGGTCCTTGAAGTCCGAGATCAAGCTCGGGGAGGATCCCGACCTCGCCAAGGTCGACCACGACCGCCAACAGCAGAGCCATTTCCAACAGAGGGCCGACGACTGGCCCCGAGGGACGATGCTCGGCCACAAATGGGCGCCCAGGTATGATGAAGCGAAGTTCTGTCTGTTTCATAGGGCAGCTGGCCACGACCTACGAACCTGCAGGGCTTGGCAGGGCAAGGTCGAAGCCTTCTATGACGGCCGATGGGAGATGCCTGTGCTCCTGAAGGAAGATGACCAGCCGGACAAGGTAAACGCCGACGAGGACCATGACGACCTTGACCTAGAGTTCCAGTAGAGCGAGTGCTGGATCGACGTCATCTTCGGTGGTTCGTCGGCTTACTAGCCCCGACGCGAGCTCAAGGCCGCCACAACCATCTACTGTGTCATCGCCGAAGCCCATCGAGCAACACCGCAAGTGGGTCAGCCACCATCACCTTTTCTTCGAGGACGACTCCAAGGTATGGCCGAGACCAAGACCGCTTTGGTCGTGACTCCGGACCATCGCCAACACCGTGGTCGGGCGCGCGTATGGTTGATGGCGCTGTTCTTAAACCTCGCTGCAGTGTGCGCTGACCGGATGCGATTCCCAATCAAGGTCAAGAACATCGCAGTCCCCTTCTTCGGGATCGTCCCTGGAAGCTCGACCATCCCTTTGGGGCAGGTGGTCTTGCCCGTCACCTTCGGCGACTCGGCCAACTTCCGCACGGAGCTGGTCACCTTTGAGGTGGTCGAAGGAGACCTCCCGAACAATGCCATCCTCGGGCGGCCTGCCCTGATCAAGTTCATGGCGGCCAACCACTACGGCCATCGGTGCATGAAGCTGCTTAGTCCCAACGGCATCATAACTGCAATGGGGCGATCTACAAAGCGGCGACAGATGCAGACCAAGGCCTTGGCCCTTGCGCGGTCTTCGCCCAGTGAGGCCCAGAGGCGACGGCCAAGAACGCTGGTCGAGCGGCGATCCAGCCCATGCATGACAAAGGTCAGGCCGCCGACGAGAGCGACCCGCCAGTGCATCCATGTCTCGGCCGAGCTGAGTTCCAAATAGGAACTCGAGCTCGTCACCTTCCTCCGCGCCAACAAAGGCATATTCGCCTGGGAGCTTGCGGACATGCCCAGCGCCCCAAGGGAGGTAATCGAGCACAAGTTGCGTGTGAGACTCGACTCGACCAGGCGCTGAAGTCATAGCCGCTTCTCCCGGAGAAGGTCGCGGCCATCAAGGAAAACCCTGACAAGCTCTTGAAGGCCGGCTTCATTCGCGAGATCGACTACTCGGAGTGGTTGGCCAACCCGCTTATTGTCCGTAAGAAAGGCGGTGTGGAGAATGTGCGTGACCACACGGGTTGAACTCGCCCGCCTGGCGACAACTTCCGCCTCCCGCCAAGATCGACCGATCGCCGACTCCATCGCAAACGCTACGATGCCGAGCTTTGACGCCTATTCGGGTACCATCGATCAAGTCGGGCGATCGACGACGAGAGCAAGACGCCGCTCATCACACCGCTCGGTACCTATTGCTACACGCACTATGTCGCTTGGTCTCGCGAATGCGGAGCCACGCTCCAAATGCTTGATGACCAAGACGCTCGACCTCGATCGGTTGAAACCTTGAGGTCTACGTGGATGACATCATCGCCAAGAGCCCTCTCAAGGCGACCACGCTCGACTCGAGGAAACCTTCGCCAACCCGAACAAGCACAAGATCAAGCTCAATCCCGAGAAGTGCGGTTCGGCGCCAAGGCCAGAAAGGTGCTCGGCCACATGATCAAGGGCTCGGGCTGGGTCTGAACCTTAAAAGATCGAGGCGATCGAGAAGATGGCACCACCAACCTCGGTCAAGCAGGTGCAGAGCCTCACCGGTCGCGTGGCCGCCCTCAGCAGATTCATCTCGAGGCTTGGCGAGCGTGGGCTCCCATTCTTCAGAGCTCTGCGCAAGCAAGGAGGCTTTGAGTGGACTCCAAAAGCGCAGCGGTCCTTTGACGAGCTGAAGGTATATCTGTCGACCCCACCCCTACTTACGACTCCGCAACCTGGAGAGAGGCTGCTGCTCTACCTTGCGGCCGCCACCCAGGCTGTTAGTGCTGTCCTGGTGGTTGAGCAGGGATCACATCAGCACCCGATCTACTATGTCAGCGAAGTCCTGCATGGCCCGAAGGAGCTCTACCCGCAGTACGGTTGCCAGAGCTCTCTTAATGGTTTCAAGAAGCTTCGCCATTATTTCCAGGTGCATTCTGTGGTTGTCTCGAGCAATTTTCCGCTCGGGGACATCTTGCGGAACCCAGAAGGTGGCGGGCGAATCGCCAAGTGGGCTATGGAGCTGGCGGCATTCGATGTCCAAGTCGTAGCTCGAACGGCCATCAAATCGCAAGTTCTCGCTGACTTCGTGGTCGAGCAGATATCGCAACTTGTGCTCGAGCCCGAGGTCGAGGAGGAAAAGCTCTGGACCATGTTCTTCGACGGCTCGAGGTCCTTCAAGTGCTCGGGCCGAATCTTTATCCTTACTCGCTGGCGGCGACCGCTAAGGTACGTGGTTCATTTCGAAGTTTCCTACGACCAACAATGTGGTAGAGTACGGTCCGACGAGGGTCTGGTGCTCCTTGACCGCCAAGGCTTGCTGTCAACGGATCCCCAAGCTCGGAAGGACTCGACCACGACTGGTGTGCATACCGAGGCGCCGACCTAGAGCGCCAGGAACTCGAAGCTCGACCCGCCGACCTCGAGCTCGGGCGGGATCTCGCTCAAAGCCTTGGTCCGCCTCGATTTCGGATCTAGCATTTGACCGAGCCGCTACTGAGAGTGGGTCGGGATGACTCAGAGTCGCGAAGAAGTCCGAAGCGCTATGCCACCGACAGTATGAAGGCCCTTCCCGGATGTCTCCGACCGCTATGTCTGAATGAGTATAAAGACCAAGGACGCGCAAGTTCGAGGGAATGAAGACAACCCAAGACACACAAAGCAGCCGAGCTAGGAATCACCATTCTCGTCTTGAGTTGTAAATACCTCCTCAGACACCGATACAACAAGAATCATCGCCAAGGCGATCGAGTAGAGCTATTACCTTCACAGGGCTCGAACCAAGATAAACCTTTGTCTCGTGCTCGTTGTCATCTTGTTCACCATCATCGCGATCGCTTTCTTCCTCCGCTCGAGCGAAACACACTGGTCCCATAATACACCGACCCCACCTCACTTCTTGCGGTTGGCGATCCCGATCGTCGACAGAAGCCCTCTTGGTGGGCCTCCGAGCCTGCAAAGCTTTGGGCGTGCGTCGGTTGGTTGTGAAAGGCGACTCCCAGCTCGTCGTCAATCAGTACAACAAGGAGTACCAGTGCTCGGGAGACTCGATGGCAAAGTACCTAGCAGAAGTGCGCAAGATGGAGAAATGGTTTCAGAACATGGAGCTCAAGCACATCCCCAAGAGGGACAACTCCAGTGCCGACTTCCTCTCCAAGTTCGCCTCCTCCGATGACAAGATCCCGCCCGATGTCATCCTGGAGGCATTGGTGGCTCCCTCGATCTCCGAGCAAGAGGTCTTGCTCGCCGTGGCCGAAGGTACCCCCTCCTGGGCTGAATCCATTTATAAATTCCTTAGATGGGGCGACCTACCGCCCGACCGCCAAGAGGAGCAGGATCGCCGCCGGGCGAGCTTGTACACGCCGCCGAGGGCACGCCATCGGGCAAACGCTTCCGAGTTCTAACACGGCATCACCACGAGGAGGGTAAGCACTGCTAAATGACATCTATTCAGCCTCGTGGAGCGATTCTTTGTACAGACGATGGTCGGCAAGGCCTTCCAGATGGAGTATTATTGGCCCCCGGCGCCAGACGGCGTGACATCGTCTGCCGCTGCCGAGCATGCCAATTCCACGCCGGAAGTCACATCAACCCGCCCACGCGCTTCGCACCATCCCGCCGCTGGCCTTTCTCGACATGGGGCCGGACATCCTCGCCGCTTTCTCAAAGGCCGGGGTAAGAAGTTCTGTTCATTGCCGCGACACTTTTACCAAGTGGATAGAAGCTGAACCGTCTCACCATCACTACTCGGCGGTCCGTCCGCTTTTTCCGCTTGTTCGTGGTCACCAGTGCACGGGTTCCGCGGCAAAATTATCACCGATAACGGTACTCGCTTACCGCTGAGTTGTTCCAGAGTTTTGGCGAGGACCTCGATCAAAGTATGCTTCGCCGGTGGCTCACCCTCGAGCAACGGAGCAAAGCAGAACGCGCCAACAGATAAATCGCCTAGGGCGCCAAGAAACGAAGTTTCAGATGAGCTCGAACGCTACGCAAGAAGACCCGGTGGACTAACTTCCCACCGCCTTATGGTCTATTCGCACCATGGTCACCGAGCAACAGGTCCACTCCTTCCACCGTGTTCGCATCAAGCCGCCCCGCCTCCGAGGTTACGCTGGCTCGCCAGGTCACTTTGGTCAACCAAGTCAACTTCGAGCATGAACGGCCTCGACCTTACCTCGCAGAAGAAGTAAGATGTCGCAGTAATCGCCACGATCGACGACTACTGCAAGCTCTTCGCACACATGCGTCCTTGGCCGAGACGACCTAGGAGCTCCTTGTTGGGGACCTAGTCCCGAGGCGGATTCGTGGCTTGTCCAACACCAACAAGTTATCCCCTCATGGGGAGGGCCCTATAGAGTCGCTTTCAACAAATCGCACGGGCTTACGGCTAGCGATGCCCGATGGCGTGAGAGCTCTCTAGCTCGTGGAACATAGATCAGCTTCGGAAGTTTTATTTGTAACCTCTATACCTTGACATTCAATAAAGCTGTTCTTCCATTCTCGCCCTTTATGTCTTTTTACATTTGTTGATTCACTGTCATTGTCGCCTCGACTCTTTTTTCGAACACGACCAAGACACGCCGCGATTCGCTTGGTCTCGAAAGGTCAGGAGCTTAACGTCGCCTCAAAGGGTCGAGCTAAACGTAAGCCAAATCTCTTCACAATCGAGCTCTCCCCTGTGCCCGGGCTTGAGCGAAAATCCTCGTGGCTTTGACCATTGAGCAGTGCGCACGGTCATGGTCGTGATTCGAAAGTTAGTTCGGGTGTGCATCTCACTTGCTTTTATCACGTTTGCTTCCTCTCTGGACCTTTTTCTGAGCTTTGCAGGTTGTGGTCATTTGCTCGCGTCTAAAGTCTTGTGCCCAAGACCGGCGTTGCTCGACCTTGGACCCAACGGGAGCTGGATAAGGGCATACTATCGGCAAACGACCTAAGGGGCATGACTAAAGGCGGAAGAGACGTACACCAAAAATCCAAGACTAACAGACTTGAAGCAAATAATTTGTTGTCCCTCAAAAGAGATGTGACTATTAGAATTAACTGTTTCGAGCATTTTTTACAGGTCGGCCATCTCGCGGGCAAGCTTCTCCTGTTCGAGGTCGGCGACTTTTGCCCTCAAGGCTGATAGCTAGCTCTGGTACTGGAGGGCTTCCTTGGAGGCATCCACATCTCGGCACCGTTCGTCCTGGAGTTGAGCCAAGGCACTCTTTGCCGCTTTGCTGGCGCGCCCAAGCTTCTCTTTAAGCTCTGAGACCTTGACCTCGAGCTCGGGGGACGCCTTCGCCGAAGAAGACGCTTGCTCAATGCCTTCTCCAGTGTCTCGACCTTGGCCCGCTCTGCCTCGAGCTCCTTGGCCGAGTCCTAGAGATGGGCCAGCTGCTTGCGCTCACGGCTGCCAAAGCTTCTCTTCGAGCTCCAAGACCTTGGCCTCGAGCTCGGGAGACGCCCTCGTCAAGGAAGACGCTTGTTCAGCTGCCTCCAAAGACTCGACCTTGGCCCGCCTCACCAAGCACCTTGGCCGATCACAAGGCTTGCTCTCTGACGGCTCAGAATCGTGGTCGCTTTCGGTGGCTCTGCTTGTTCGAGCTCTACCGCATGGATAACCTCCGCCTCATCGCTCTCAGGCGAGGGTCGTCGAGCTCTTTGGCCTTCCGCTCGAGCTCCCCCTATTCGACCTCTATGGTCTCGATGAGCTTGGAGTGCTCGGCCTCCCGTGCCTCCACCACGTTTAGGAGGCCCCTCAGCACGTCGGCGTGCTCCTGGAGGCCTTGCAGCCCTCGGGAGACATTTCCAATCGCCTTCATGATAGGAAGGGTGGGCCAAATGAAGAAAGAGACAATGGAACTCGAGCTAACATGCTGCAAGGCGCGCGAGGGGGGGTCCTTACCTCACGAAGACGGTTCTCAAGGCATGCGCGGGTGAATTCCTCGCACTCGTCAATGCGTTCATGGGAGATCTCTTCCTCGTTACTCGGTGCCCTTAAGCCGGAGCCGACCTCGACCACCGTCGGCTCGCTTGGGCCAAGACCTTCGGTCGCTGCGCCGGTGGCGACCTGGAGTTCCGTCGCCTGCCTCGGTGTGCTCAGCTCACCGACAGGGGAGGGCGCAACAGCAGCATCGATCCCAACTCTGTGGCCTGGGGTGCCACGACCTCCGCACCCGACGCAGCCGCGGTCGGGTAGGTCTTCGGAGCCTCTGCGGTGTGGCCATCTGCGGTGGCCGGTGACGTTATGACCTCGGCGTCCGAGGTGATGGAAGACGCGGTGCTACTCTAGCCGAAAATAAAATTTTTCTACCGCGAACACCCAGGAATCATGCGAGTCAAAGATCATGGAGCATTACCCTTGGAGCACGTTAGCGCCGAAGTAGAGTGGGTGAAGCCTCGCGGTTCAAGCATCAGACGTAGTCGAACGCATTCATCGCCGCCGAAAGTGCTCGCGGATCGCCCGAGTGCTCGCCGAGTGGTCGCGGACCGCCGAGTACTTGCCGAAAGTGATCGCTCGAGTCCTGACGCCTCCTCGCCAGGTGCACGACGCAGCGGATGTAGATGTGCACGCCAGCGAGTTGGAGAGGGTGAAACCGACGCCGATCGTAGCGAGGACAGATGCAACGGCACTCTCTACGGATCCACACGCCCAGGGTGGAACGTCGTGGCGCCGTGTGTTAGCACCACGCCGCGACGGCTAGGGTTTCGCGGGGGTAGAGGTCGATGGCTAGGGTTTTGTGGTGGGGAGAACCTAGTGGCAGACACCCCATGCCCCTTTATATAGAGTGCACTAACGGCCTTCTACAATAGAAGCCCATTAGACTCACGCTAATGGATCTTCTACAAGAGAAATCCATTAGGACACCAGAGATCCAAATCTGTAAACCCACTAATGGATCCAATCCATCGACATGATCCAACCCGCTATGTGTGACCGTTAGGTTCATGCAAGAACGCCATGGCCCCGAAACCTCTTTTTCCGCACCATCGACAACAAAGGTTCCTAGCAGACATGTTGTCCCCTCGAATGCACAGTAATGATCGACGCTGAACCTTGATATACTCATATACCGATCCTTTTGCCACGCGATACCAGTCAAGCTCAAGGCAAGATGTGTGCCATCCTTGTGGTAGCTCGACCCATTCACTCGTCAATGTAATGGATATAATTCGTGATTAACACTTTAATCACTTTGGCATGGCCATGCACTTTTCCTTATCCATCCACACCGAGGGGCCCAGAGATATCTCTCCCGTTATCAAGGAGGGGCAAATTCCATCTTGATCTCTTATATCTCACGTCATGTTTCTTGGCATACCCGTAAGCTACCTTTATAGCTCCCCTATTACGGAGAAGCATTTGATAGCCCCAAGGTATACAATTACACATGCTGAGAATCAATAAGAATCTTAGGTCGAAGGATCGTATAGGTATACCACTCGAGACTACATCCTGATGGCACTTCTAAGATAACAATCTCATCGTTGTCTCTTGAGTGGGTCTATCCAACCCCATGTTCTCTAACATGTGCCCACATTATTGATTTGATATCTCCATATCTATGGTATGTGAAACATTACCATCAATCAATACATGTGCCGGTCGATCACTATTGTCCCACATAATGATATGTGACCAGGATCGCTTAGAATAATATCATATAACCAATATGTTTCACAATTAAGTCATACTCAATGAACAAAGGAATGACATTTATTCATGGAACTGATAAGTACATGAACACGATATATGATACAATCATCTCATATGATCGCCTCTAGGCATATCACCAACAATCTCCCACTTGCACTAGAGTGCATCATGCAAGTATCTAATACCCATGGTTTGTGTGTGCCTCATGCTTCGCCATGAAGAGGTTTTGTCACGGATCTCGCGACATTTAGATCCGTGCACTTTGCATATCTTCACATCTCCTCTATCGATGATCTCTGATGAGGTGATAACGCCGAGTATGTGTTTGGATTTTTGGTGAGACCTAGGCTCCTTCACAGTGCAATGGCACCACTATTGTCACAATAGAGGTCCACCGACAGATGCACTAGCTACAACTCCCAACTCGTAAACAAATTTTCGATCCAAACAGCCTCCTTTGCGCTTCGAAGCTCGCAATATACTCACCTTCACCGTGGAATCACCCATCGCTCTTGCTTGAACTTTTCCATTCCACCGCCCCACCATTGAGACAGTAACACAAAACCGGATTGCGATCGAGAATCATCTTTGTCGGTTTGGAAGCTAGCGCCAAGTAACCCTTACAACTAGCTCTTCCTCTCCTCCAAAGACCAAGAACATGTCCTCGCCCCACGTAAGTATTTGAGGATGTTCTTCACAAATGCCAAAGGACTTTCACCGGTTTGATTGATACCGCCGTAACACTTAGAGCATATGATACATCCGGACGGTACATAACATGGCATACATGATGGATCCAATAGCGGAGGCATATGGAATCACACTCATTTTCTTTTGCTCATCGTGTTGAAGCACACCGAGTCTTGCTTAGATGAATGCCATGCGACATTGGCAAGAAACCCTTCTTGGAATCTTGCATATTGAACCGCTTCAATATTTTATCAATGTATGTACTTTGGCTTAATCCAATTAGCCTTGTCGATCTATCTCTATAGATCTTTATGCCCAAGATGTAGGCTACTTCTCCTAGATCCTTCATCGAGAAACATTTTCTCAAATAAGATTGAACACTTCAAGCATTGGAATATCGCTTCAACAACAATATGTCATCTACATATAAGATTAGAAACACAAGTGCGCTCCCACTAGCCTTCTTGTAAATACAAGGTTCTTCTTCATTCTTGATGAAGCCAAACTCTTAACTCGCTTCATCAAAACGAAGATTCCAACTCCGAGATGCTTGCTTCAATCAGAATAGACTTCAAGCTTGCATACCTTGCCAAGATCGCTTGGATCGACAAAACCTTTAGGTTGTGTCATGTACACATCCTCACTTAGGTTTCCATTTAGGAAAGCCGCTTTGACATCCATTTGCCACAATTCCCAATCATAGAATGCGCAATTGCTAGCATGATCCGAATAGATTTAAGCATAGCGACGGGTGAAAAGTTTCATCATAATCAACACCTTGAATTTGCTCGAAACCTTTAGCCACCAATCGTGCCTTATAGATGTGAACATTTCCATCCATATCTATCTTTTTCTTAAAGACCCATTTGCACTCAATAGGTTTTACCCCATCAGTGCATCAACCAAGTTCCAAACTTGATTATCATACATGGACTTTATTTTGGATCTCATGGCTTCCAACCATTTCCCGTAGTCCGGTCCCACCATTGCTTCCTCATAGTCTTTGGGCTCATCGTTGTCCAACAACAACACGTCGCATCGTCTCCGCTCGTGAGGAACATGTACCTCTCGGTGCACGGCTTGCCCTCAGAGACTGCGGTGGGTCTGGTGCCTCTACCACTGGTTCTCGCAACATTTTGCATTTCCGCTCAGTGGTTAGTAGGAGCTGAAACATTTTCGATGTTTCTCGAATTTCTTCAAGTTGCACCTTGCTCCCACTAGCTCTTTTGAAAAACTCTTTTCCAAAAAGACACCATTCCGAGCGACAAACACTTTGCCCTCTTCTCGTTATAAAAATAATACCCTTTAGTTTCTAGTAGTACCCCACAAAGAAGCACTTATCGACTTGGCGTGAAGCTTATCGACGTCATACGCTTTTACATAGGTTTACAGCCCCAAATCTTTAGAAAAGACAACGAGGACGCTTCCCGTCCATATCTCATATGGCGCCTTTCTACCGATTTTGATGGAACCCTATTTAGTGTGAACGCAATTGCTTTCTAGAGCAAATCCTCAAAATGACAATGGAAGATCAGTTTGACTCATCATAGACCGAACCATGTCCAACAAAGTTCGATTTCTCCGCTCGATACCCCATTCCATTGAGGCGCTCTGTGGAGTCAATTGAGGAACTATTCCACAATTCTTAAGATGATCATTAAAATCATGGCTCAAATACTCACCTCCACGATCGATCGTAGAAATTTAATTGTTTTGCCCAAATGATTTTGCACTTCATTCTCAAACTCTTTGAACTTTTCAAAAGATTCAGACTTATGCCTCATTAGATAGATATAGCCATACCTACTAAAGTCATCAAGAAGGTAATGAAGCATCGAATCCACCTCGGTCAGAAGCGCCATTGGTCCACATACATCAAGATGTACTAAGGCCAATAAGTCACTCGCCTCTCACTTGAACCAAGAAAGGCGTTTAGTCATCTTGCCAAGTAAACAAGGCTCAAGACGTGTCAAATGATTCAAAATCAAATGAATCAAGAAGACCATCTTTATGGAGCTTCCACGCTTCTTATTTATATGGCCTAAGCGACAATGCCACGTATAAGCGGAATTCAAATCATTTGTTTTGAGTCTTTTCAGATAATGTTATAGACAAAATTATCTTCAAGATTTAGCACATATAGCCCATTCAATGATGGACAATGACCATAGAGCATACCATTGAAATAAATTGAACAACATTTGTTCTTTATTACAATATCAAAACCATCTTCTTCCAAACATAAAGAAGATATAATGTTTCGCCAAAGTCGAACATAATAACAATTATTTAATTCCAAAACTAACTCAAGGTAACGATATGATAAACGCCAACGCCATTGCAAAGAACCTTTGCGCCATTGCCGACGCGAATTTCCACCTCACCACTTGCACATCTTCTAGTCCTTCTTAGTCCCTCGCAACGATTTGCAAGTATGAATCATCGATCCGATCAAATACCCATGAGTCATTAGGACAAGTAGCAAGATTAACTTCTATAACATTAATACCGGTGGAAGCTAGAGTTCCATTCTTCTTATCCTCCAAGTATTTCTTGCGCCCTACGCCAATGACCTTTCTTATGGCAAGAGTGACATGCATCGAAGCAGAGGACCACTTTTGGTCTTAGGTTTAGGTTGGGGATCGATCCACACCCTTGCCTTTTGCTACGCTTCCTTTTCTTACCACCATCCTTTTGGACCATCATCACATGATTAGTGCTTTTCTTGATGCTTTCCTCTCTTGCCTTAAGCATCCCATGCAGCTTCGTACATGTTTTCTCCATGCCATTCATATGAAAATTCATGATGAAAGGCTCAAGCTTGCAGAAGCGATCGAGAATCACATCAAGGCCAACTCTTGGCTTAAGGGGAGTTCAGTTTCCCAAGTTCTCAATGTAACCAATCATCTTGATCACATGAGGACTCACCGAACTACCTTCGCTTAGCTTGCACGCAAACAGAGCTTTTGAGATCGAGTATCTCTCATTCTAGCTTGGTTCTCAAACATGCTACGAAGGCCTGTGATCATAGCATAGGCATTCGTGTTCTCATATTGCTTGAAGCTCGAGTTCATTGTAGCAAGCATGAGACAGCCAACATCAACCTCATCATTGACATGCTTCTCATAAGCACGCTGCTCAAAGCAGCAGAGCATCATCACTAGTTCCTCGTGATATGGCTCCTCAATGACATATTCCTTTTTCTCTTGCTTGAGAACAATTCTCAAGTTTCGGTACCAATCAATAAAGTTTGTTCCAGAGAGTTTCTCTTTCTCCAGAATCGATCGCAAGTTAAAACCAGTGTTTTGAGGGACAGTATTAGGTGCCATCTACAACAGAAATAAATACGCAAAGTTTTAGCACAACATTCATGTAAATCTTCTATTAAACATTTTAATAAAAGATACTCCCACTAAAGTCACTTTCCCTCTGGCGACTTTCAGTAGGACAAGATCCATATTCACTAAAGTCCTAGTGAGCTTTGGCATCACCGCTAGAACCCAGTGACATAGGTAGGCATAACATTGCCAATCACATCATATGTGATTCTTGTTTGTTGGGTGGCATCCAATGCCCCTGCTCCCAACATCCATGCCCCAAGCCCAAAACCGCTTTTGATAGCTTCGATAAGTAAACCAATACTATGCATGCGGATGTCCGACATCCACCCTATTGATCAAGGAAGTTGATGGCACCCTACTTTGGCAGAAACTACCATTCAACGGACAAGATCTTTATAGGTGCAACTATTGGAAGGGCATGAAACTCTTAATTTTTCGAGGGAAACCATTCTAACATGACAATCATATCCACCAAACATGATAGAATAGCATGACAGAATCATCACAGATAATCACATTAACTTCAGAAATAGCATGGCCCAAAGCACTCCAATCTCCATTGTCGCGCTTCTTGTCCATCGAGGCTTCCGTCCATCGAGCCATCATGCTTGAAGCCGCCTCCATGATCGAAAGTACCACGCTACTACGCCTAATAGCTAGTAAACAACTTACATGAGGATTTCAAGCATCACAAATCGACACGCAGTGTCGTTATATAATAACACGGCAATTTCAAGTCGCAATTAACCATAGCACGCAGCTATGAAAATTACATTAATGCATCACATACACACAAGGAGCCATACTATTTCACATCATTCCTCGCAAAAAGTTAAGCGCAGAATCGATTCTACCTCTCGCTGGGAATCAAGTTTTTTTTAACGCCGCCATCAGGACTATCACGGCAAGCGGCGGGTTCAAGGGCAACACTATCGTAGTGCGGCAATACCAGAGAAAATTTTTCCGGGAACGAGATCATATCTACTAAAACGCTATGGAAATTCAATCGATTGATCAAATCATGCCGATTCGAGCCATCGAATGCCTCAATTTCATGAGAAGGCGGCGACCACACCGATCTCGACCTGCTGGCACG
This sequence comes from Guadua angustifolia, assembly GCA_036346375.1. Taxonomy (NCBI): domain Eukaryota; kingdom Viridiplantae; phylum Streptophyta; class Magnoliopsida; order Poales; family Poaceae; genus Guadua; species Guadua angustifolia. The sequence continues at coordinate 560,499 of CM070514.1, read as the reverse complement.
ATCTATTCAAGACGGACTACTACCCCGATGGTGTTACCAAATGGTAGGGGTAATGCACGCATGAAACAGATCGAGCACTAACTAATCTTTTGATCGTAGAACCATCAACTCATACATCAATTGCGTGAGGCCCTCGAGAAGGTTGCGCGACGCCGACCGATCCGCTGGCTAATATCATAGATGGAACATGACGGAAGTCCAGATGGTGTTTCAAATAGGTATGGACCAGTCACGACACGATCTTGATAAAGCACTTAACTAATCTTTTGGTCAAGAAGACTACCAACTCGCTCCTCATGAACCCTATACCGATTGATCACATCAACCTGCGATAAATCAAACAAAGATATCAACATATGCGCAAAGATCCAGATCTAAGATAACGCAAGATCGGCTCGATACCATCGATGGAAGACGCGGTGCTACTCTAGCCAAAAACAAAATTTTTCACGCGAACACCCAGAATCATGCGAGTCAAAGATCATGGAGCATTACCCTTGGAGCACGTTAGCGCCGAAGTAGAGGGGTGAAGCCTCCCGCGTGCTCAAGCAATCAGACGAGTCGAACGTGACTCCCGATCGCCGTCCGAAAGTGCTCGCGTGATCGCCGAGTGCTCGCCAATGGTCACGGACCGCCGAGTACTTGCCGAGTGATCGCCGAGTCCTGACGCTCTCGCCAGGTGCACGACGCAGCGGATGTAGATGTGCACGCTACAGTTGGAGAGGGTGAAACCGACGCCGATCACGAGGATGATGCAACGGCGCTTCTACTGATCCACACGCCCGGGGTGGAACGTCAGGCGGGGTGTGCTAGCACCACGCGCGGCTAGGGTTTCTGGCAGGGTAGAGGTCGATGGCTAGGGTTTTGTGGTGGGGAGAACCTAGTGGCAAGACACCCCATGCCCCTTATATAGAGTGCACTAACGGGCCTTCTACAATAGAAGCCCATTAGACTCACACTAATGGATCTTCTACAAGAGAAATCCATTAGGACACCAGAGGATCCAAATCGTGTAAACCCACTAATGGATCCAATCCATCGACATGATCCAACCCGTTAAGTGTGTGACCGTTAGGTTCATGCAAGAACGCCATGGCCCCGAAACCTCTTTTTCCGCACCATCGGACAACAAGGGTTCCTAGCGGACATGTTGTCCCCTCAATGCACGTAATGATCGTGATTTCACGAACCTTGATATACTCATATACCGATCCTTTTGCCACGCGATACCGCCAAGCTCAAGGCAAGATGTGTGCCATCCTTGTGGTAGCTCGACCCATTCACTCGTCAATGTAATGGATATAATTCGTGATTAACACTTTAATCACTTTGGCATGGCCATGCACTTTTCCTTATCCATCCACACCGAGGGGCCCAGATATCTCTCCGCTATCAAGGAGGGCAAATTCCATCTTGATCTCTTATATCTCACGCCATGTTTCTTGGCATACCCGTAGCTACCTTTATAGCTCCCCTATTACGGAGAAGCATTTGATAGCCCCAAGGTATACAATTACACATGCTGAGAATCAATAAGAATCTTAGGTCGAAGGATCGTATAAGTATACCACTCGAGACTACATCCTGATGGCACTTCTAAGATAACAATCTCATCAGTGTCTCGGAGTGGGTCTATCCAACCCCATGTTCTCTAACATGTGCCCAAATTATTGATTTGATATCTCCATATCTATGGTATGTGAAACATTACCATCAATCAATACATGTGCCGTCGATCACTATTGTCCCACATAATGATATGTGACCAGGATCGTTTAGAATAATATCATATAACCAATATGTTTCACAATTAAGTCATACTCAATGAACAAAGGAATGACATTTATTTATGGAACTGATAAGTACATGAACACAGACATATGATACAATCATCTCATATGATCGCCTCTAGGGCATATCACCAACACGAGGCTGCCGTGGTCGGGAGAGCCTGGCACGTCTCCGCAGCTGTGACCATGGCACTGGGTGTCCTCCCGATGTCGACCACGGGAGGTCAACGACACGCGGCGCCGCGCCGCCGGTGTCGTGAGTCCTCGGCTGTCGCGTCGAACTCCTCCTCATCCAGGTCGTCGACCTCTTGGTCGAACTCGCCGACCGAGACCCAAATTTTGGTTGATCCTGTGGAGTTCGCAGCGTGAGTGCTTGCGGCATGAGTGCCGACAAAGTCGTTCTCCTCCTCCTCGGACTCGACTACCGACGGGCAGTGACCATCGCAAAAAGCAGTAAGTTTCGAGCTTGGGCGCTCAAGGACTACGATCGAAGAACAGACTAAGCTGTGAAGACGGGATGGCGGCAATCCACGGCCAAGAGCTTACCTCGGTTGCTGCCACGCCTCGGCCGAGGGCCGAGGGGCTCGTGCCTCGGCCGATGGGGCACTTCGCTTTCGTGCCCCCACGACCTGGGATCTTAGAGTCCGCACCGGCTCCACGTCGTCCGCTGCGATGGGGCTCCGAGCTTGAGGTCCCGGGGCCGGCGGAGGGCTTGAAGTCCTGGTGGCGGCCGCCACGCTCTGCTGCTGCAAGGGGGAAAACATGTCAGGCAACAAAGGACACGAGCATGGGCTCGGGGGCTCGGCCATGCGAATCCTTACCATGATGCGGTCACCCCACTCGATGTGGGGTTTCTTCGCCTCCGGACGGCCTGATACGGCCAGGGGAGACCTCTTCTTCCCCTTTTTGCTCTTGCCCCCACTGGGCAGCGGGAGCATCCTTCTGGCTGTCTCGAACAGCTCTTGATGGTCCTACGAGCACGCGAAGTTCAAGAAGGCCCTCATGGTCACTCGAATTGAGTGCTTGGTCGGGATGGCTTACCTCGGCGTTTCGGCGGAGTATGTTCTTCGGTACGGGACCGTCAATGGCATAGTCGTGCCCCAGTTTCCCAAACATCTCGTTCATCCTGGCGGCAACCCAGGACTCCTTCGGCGCTGCAAGGGAAACGACCATCAAAGAAGATCGAAGGACGGACTCGAGCAAGACCTCGAGACAAGAAGGCTTACCAGATGTGCCCTCGCGGGTCGGGTCGATGCGCCCCTGGATCTCGTAGAACGGATGCATCCTTCTCCACAGGGGGGACACATGGTTCCGCATGAAATCGTTGGCAATCGCTTGCCCGGTGAGGCTGCGTGTGGCGCAAATGTGGATGGCGGCGATGGCCACCTCGAGGTCCTCCGCTTCCGGGGTGTCCTTCTTCCCGGTGACGGGGGCCCCCTCGTGCACCAGCGTGCCGCGTCCCCCCTTCTTCAAGTAGAACCACCGCTCGGACCACGGGCCGAGGGAGTCCCGAGCTTGGAACTTGGGGAAGGACCACTTGAGCCCCATCCGTTGCTGTAAGTAGAGGCATCCGACCACGGGATCCTTCCCAGAGCGGAAGAGGCTGAAGTACCGAAAGAAGAGCGAGGGGGTGGGAAGGATCCCTAGGAACCCCTCGCACAGATGGGTGAAGATGGAGAGAAGAAGAACGGAGTTTGGCACCAGATTGATGAGTTCGATCTCGCAGCTGGAAAGGACCACCGCGATGAACTCGCTCTCCGGGGTCCGCAGGCCAAAGAGAGCATAATGCTCGGTGCAGACGATCTCATCATCCCTGGGGCGCGGCTCGGTCTCGCCTGGCAACCGCCATGTCACCGGGTCGATCAGCCCCAGGGACTCGAGTTCCTTCATCCTCGCCGATGACAACGTGCTCCTCCCTAGCTTGGCCATGGCGATCGCAGCGAGTTTGGTCGAGGGGAGAGGAGGAGTTTTGCTCGGGCAAGGAGGCTGGAGGACGGAGAGCACGGGATCGGGAGTTTTCTCAACAGCCGCTGTGGTCTCGGGTTTATAGGCCGCTCGCCCGCTAAACCTAGTCCACAGTGCCTTAAAAAGCGAGCCAGCCGTGATTTGACGGGCACCATTAAGGCTCAGGCCGTGGGCTCGAGATACGCCAGCGCCCACGGCCTGCTCGTGATCCGTACCAAAGATCGTGAAGTCCGAAGGTCGCCAGGTGTCGAAGCCTAAGGCCTCGCTTCATGGCCTCCGCCAGACCTCGGCCGAGGATCCAAGACCTGCGGAGGCTCTTTTTGTATCTTCAAAATAAGGCTCGAGGTCGTCCCAGATGCTCTCTCCGACCTTGAGCCTCGGGGGCTAGCTGACGAGGGCTGGGCGACCCTTGGCCAGTCAGCGCACGGTCAACAGGTTCCCAAGCTCGGGAGGCCCCCGACCACGACCTTGGCGTACGCCCTGTGTATTCAATCCATACAATCAATCTTTTTAATTCCGAACATTCTATTCATTCATGACCAAAACAATTGCAAAATCAAAAGCCATCCTATAACCTCTTGCCTTTCCCTTGACCCGGCGAATCTCGAGGACGAGATTCCTGTTAAGGGGGGTAGCCTGTAACAGCCCTCTATATTCAACAGTAAAGAAAAATGAAGATTAATATTTGAAATTGGAAATGAATTAAAAGATTAATTGAAATCAAGATTTTGATTTTAAATAATATTCTTATCTCGATTCTTCCATTTCAATCTTAATCAAAAGGAAGATTTCAAAACTTAAAATCATTATTATCAAAACAAATAAAATATCAAAATGAGTTTGAAATGTGAATTTGATTTGAATTTCCATCTTTCTGAATTTTCTTGCATTCTTGGAATTTCTTGAGCTTTTACTTTTAAAAGAAAAGTCAAATACAATGAAATGGTAAAATGGTAAATGCAAGAAAGTAAAAGTAAAACATCAATAAAAATATTATTAAAATTTCAGAGCTCTCAAAATATCTTCAGAATCACAATCATGACAATTGAGATAATCTGGATAATTAAAATAAAATGAAAACATGAGATAATCTTGAGACAAGAAATCTGAATTGAATCCATGTCAGATTTTTGTAGCAGTATCTAGACCTTACCTCAAGTTGATATTTTTTCTGTGCCGACCTAAGGTCATTATCTATCCCTGGTAAAAAGATAATAAATAAAAAATTAAATTTGTATCTTTTACAAATTCAAAAACAGAAAGTGAATAAATCTGTAAATAGCAATGTCAGAATTTTTATAATTTAAATATCAAAGATAAAATTCTAAAAATTTTAAATAATCATTAAGAGATCAAATACAATTTAAAAAAAAGTTTCAAAAATAAATAAATTCATTTGGACACTTTAGTAAATCAAAAACAGAATTGGAATTTCTGTGCATTAATCATTGTCAGAATTTTAATAAAATATACACAATGCATTTTTATCTGAAAATTCACCTGGACCCTTATCGTCACCTGCCAAACCTCTACAAAAATTATGATAAATTATTGAGTCAGTTTGGCGACCCTAATCAGCAGGCCAAGTTGATCCAACATACTGTGAACCGCCCTTTTCACCGTGACCGTAGGATTGCCAAGTGTTATCCATCCAAGCGCAGCCACGGTCCAGCCTTTTCTGCATTCTCTCCCTGCCATGTGGACCCTTGGCCCATTTGTCAGCTTCCTCTCCCTCACCCTGCCTACTTTCTTCTCCTCTCTCTTGCGCGCAAAGATCAGAGCCAGCACAGCCGCCAAAGCTCCACCGCCATCTTCTCTTGTCGCCATCCGCGCCGCAACTCGCAACCCAAGACGCCACAGCACTGCCATCCCGGCCACGGTATCGTCTCGGCGTCTGTGCCCCTGCCAAGCGTTGAACCCTTCCCCGCGAAGCTTCGCCCGCTCTCACCGCACTGCCCAGTCCCTGCCACGGCAAACCTCTGCCAACAATTCGTTGCCACGGCACAAAATGAGCAGCTCCCCTCTGCCAGCGCTTTGCCCAGAACCTGCCGCAGCAAGTAGCTTGCACTGCATTTTGCTGCCATGACTCAAACCCGGCAGCACTTCCTCTCCGTCTCTCTTCCGCGCCAAGCCAAAGACGAACCGCCTTGCTTCCTCTATAAAAGCCAACCCAAACACACTCCAGGAAACCAGCATAGCCAGACCCCTCACCCTGAGCCTCTCCCATGCAAGCAAAGCTTCGCTTTCTTCTCCAAATCCGGCAAGAACCGAAAGGGGGAAATCCTTGCGCGCATCGCTATACTTCAAATTAGCTCAAACCAGCAGACCAGTAGCATCCTTGTGAATCCCAAAGCCCAGCCCTGGTGTCAATTCGTGCTCATCTTCCTCGGTGAGTCGCACAACCAAGCTCCCAGTTCCGCCGCCCATGGCGCACAGTGAGGACCTCCCTCGACTTATTCTTCCTTTCAATTGAAGACTAAAATGGAGTCCTTAGACCTCACTGATACTTACCATGGTGAAAATGAGGTCCGGCGAATCCTCCTTCTTCTTCCCCGTCGACCCGCCATGAACGCCGCCGCTGGCCCACGATGGCACGTCGATTCCAGCCATCTCCGGTGACCGCGATTGCTCCCCTAGATGCGCAAAGACTCCCTGGTGCCTGCCGTGGAACCCCTTCCGTCGTTCCAGTGTCGCTTCGCCGCCGGCGAGCTTCGGAAGCCGGAGCCCTGCTCTCTGTCGCTGTCGAGCGGGCCCCTGCCGTCAGCTGCTGTGCTGTGCCAAGCCGCTGATTGCGCGGGCCCAGGCAGTCAGTCGCTGCCACCCCTCAGCCCTCTCCAGTCGTTGCCCGTCGGGACCCATCCGTCAGTGCCTGGCTGCTCCGTGTCTCTGACCGCATGGACCCAGATGCCAGCGCTAAGCCCAGTCACTGCCACCCCGGGCCCATCAGCCAGTATCTCATCCAGTCCAGCCCAAAATTGGAAAGCGTACTCACGGTGAGAAAGCGTACTTTCCATATTTGGCAGTTTTCCATTTTTCCAGTATTTTCAAACCCGAATATATTTAATTGTATATAACTTTTGAACCATCAGTCAAAATGAAGTGAAATAAATTCCTAAATTCATATAAATTCATGTATATTCAGAATATGCAAAAATATTTTGAAGTTCAACTCTTTTTATAATTTAAATTTGAATTTAAAGAAAAGGATTCAAAATATGTTATTCACAGATATTTTGCATATGAACTCAAAATTAAATAAAGTAAATTTTGTTAGAATCCTTATGAATTTAGGAATCTGAATATACAAAATGTTTAATTATAATATTTTATTTGATACATTTAAAATAGAAATTCAAATAAACCCTAATATGACATTTTAATAAAGTATGTGCATAAAAAATCCTAAAATTATGAAATAATTTATACATGCTCCTGAACCCATGAGAAACTCATTTATACAAAAACATTTAATTTTCAAATTCAGTTGATGTTATTTGAATTTAAGAATACAAACAAGCACTAATATGTTGCTATTACAAATATACCATTTGTAATTCTTTAAATCATAAAATAAATTTATATGTTCATATAAATACATAAGGATTCTGAATATTCAAAAATATTTAAAGAATAAACTCTGTTGGAATTATAAAAATTAAACTTAAATAAATGAATCAAGTATGCTACATACAAAGTTTATGCAAACAAGTTCAAATTTGAATAAAACCAATTTTGGTGGAAACCATAAATCCTCAGGAACCCAAATATATAAAAATATTTATATTCTAACTTAATTTGAATCATTTTCCAAAATATATTGCTTTCAATGTATTAAATATTCAAATATGAATATCTTTTGCAATTAGCATGTAAATCATGCCAAACCAATTGTATAAGTGTAACATCCTGAAAATTCAATAAAGAGAAAATAAATATTTTTAATTTGAAAATATTTATTTCTGAGTTTCTTGGCATTATTGAATTTTATTTGGATTTCGTTGGAATTGTTCTTCACATGAAAAATCCAACAAATGGAATTAAAGAATGGAACAAAGGAAAAGGCAAAAATATAAAAAGTAAAAATTTGGAAAATTGCCATGAGAACTCTAATCATTCAATTAAATCATCTGAGCCAGCAATTGAAATGTTATGCATAAGGAAATGAGGAGATAAAAGGAAAAGACAACATTTAAATCAAAATAATGCAATGTCAGAATTTTCATAAAATAATGGAACCGTATCTTGACCTGAAAATTTTATAGAAGCGTCCTGAGATCAAATCCAATTGAAAAACAAAATATTAAAAATAATAGATTTCAATTGGTATCAAAGGAAAATCAAATTCGAAATGAAATTAATCGCGATCCACCGAAGCGGGTGGGCTATTCGTCGATTTTCCGCTCCGCTGGCACATTTGAGAAATTGCAATCACGACAATGGTCCCACCACCAAGCCCTTCTCCCAACACCGCTTGCTCCATCAAGAACTTTCCGAATGCCGCTCGATCCATCGGCTACTACTCCCGAAGCCCTTCCAAAGAGCAAAATAAGACTACCCTCTCCACCCTTCTTCGTTCTCTTCTGCCAAGATCAAGCCCCTTCCATTTCCTCCATTTGCCGCAAACTCCAGAGCTCAAAGCCACTCGCGGATCTTGTGAATCAGCCAGCCATTCCCAAATTGCTTCAAGCCACAGCATCCCCAAGTTCTACTGAGCGAAAGCCCTCAAGAACATTCAAGCGCCTCCATGCGAAATGTGGCTGCCACCGTGCGCCTGTCTTCCCCAAGGCCGGCCGCCGTGGGCGGAGCTCCTCCGGCCTTCCCCTTCCAGGTAAACCCCAAGAATGAGTTCCTCAGGGTCCCTTGATGCTCACTAGGCCACCGATTCAGTCTCTCACGCCCTGATTTCTCTCCTCCACGAGCCGCCATTGGAGTCGCCGCTGGACCTCGGCTGCAGCTCGCCTCCGGCCTTCCCCGACGGAATCGCCTACACCCCCGAGTTCTCCTCGCCGAGCTGGTCCCCTCAGTGCCATCGCTTTCATCGGAAGACCGCCGGAACACCTCCGCCGCCAACCCTAGCCATTCCCCTGTTTCTGTCTCTGCGCAGTGGGACCGAAGGAACAGTAGGCGCAGATGGAAGAAGAACAGAAGAGGAAGACGTTTTCTGTATTGGTGAAACGTATTTCTAATCTCTGAGCATTTTCAATCCCGAAATGAATTCATTCTTGTATATCTTGTGCAATATTAATCAAAATTCAATGAGATAAATTCTATTATTCATCTAAAATCAAGAAGAATCTAAATATACAAAAATATTTTTAGAAGAATTTCTGTGTGAATTTTAGTAAATGAAATGCATGGGAAGAGCTTTATGTTTTGAGGAATTAATAATTTTAACTTTAGGCAAAATAAAGGAAGGTGAATTTTTATGAAAACCCTGATACTGTTAATAGCTTAAAAATGTAAAACAATAGTATTTAAGTAGAGATACTCCAGTAGCTTGATAGATCCTTAAGTAAAACAATGTCACCTGTAAAATGAGAATATGCTTTAAGTACAAATAGGAAAATGGTATGACCAGAAGTTATAAAATGCAACTTTAGTTAGGTAAGTGACAGCATTGAACTCAAATGAGTCTCTGGTTATTCATGCACCCTCTTGCATGCATAATCACACATATGCTAGTATACATATATATAGGAAGATTCACATATATATATACTCTAGCAATAAGAGTTGTTAATAATTAGAATCGTATTAAAATTATTGCTACATAATCGTTAATTAACCATGTTATGGCCATTAGCAAAATAGTAGCATGATAGCTCATAAAATGGTAGCAACACTTTGAATAGGTTTCTGGAAACAGTAAGAATCCATGTATGCAAAACTGTTTAAGATAAGGTTTAATTAGCATTCTCTTAATGAAAAGAAATGTTGATTATGGCAACAAACAAATAGTTCATCTATTGCAATTGAAGCTAAAATAATACCGAATCAACTTTATAACATTTCTAGAATGGTATTCTGCTAACCCCTGAAAAATGAATCAAGAATCATGTGTAATGTAGCTGCAAACGTAAAATGAAACTTGGCCGATTTAAGGTTTGTAAATGTGGTCATTTAGTCTATTTCAACAATAGATAAAATAACCCATCCAAATGCTAAAATCAGTAAAATCAGTTTGGTAACACTCTACAAAGTTGATACTACCATAATCTGTAAAAAGAACCTTATTCCATTAAGGTTTGCATATTAATCTCATCAGATCAAACCCCTTAAGCGTTAACCTGTCATTTCCCTTTTGGCCGATTCCGAATAAACGTTAACTTTACAATGCCACTTAAGCTATTTCAACAATGAATATAATATCTCATCTGAATCGTAAAACATATGAAATTGATCCTGTAGCACTCTCCAAGGTATATAGCATCTCAGTATGAAGAAATAACCATACTTTATCATGTTTTGCATATTAATCCTAATAGCCTAATAACCCTAAGTTATCACATTGCTTTAGGCCTTAATGTGAATGAATAAACTTTAGGTAATAATGAAGGAATCCATAGTTAAGTTGTTTTTATCACCAGAACCTTCTCAAATATCTTGAAAATAATCCTAGTAGCCTAAATCAGAAGAATCTAACCCGCGTAAAGCAAATGCTAAGTGAAATCGATTAAAGATAAGAAGCTAACCATTCATACTCTAATGAAATCATTTAAGCATTTTCATTAACTCGCAAAACAATTCATCTAAATCTGAAGTTAGTAAAGAATAGTCTAGAATTGATCTTTAAGTTATAATCTACAGCAATTTATGAAAGTATTCTTAATTCATCTTGCTTTGACTCTAAATCCTAATAGAGCAAAACCCATAAGTAACAAAGTTACCCGAAATCGTATTGTGAATAGTAAATCAATGAAACCTTGCAACTAATGCTTAATTCTATTAATCTTAAACCATTTTTGCGTCTTGAATTCGTAAATTAGGATTAATAAATTCATAAAGAGCAATCCCTGTTTCTTCTGAAGAATTTTACTTGTTCTTTCTATCTATTCTCTTTTGCCTTATTGGAGTCTTTTGTTTGCTTTATTTTCCTGTTGATCGACGTAGAACCCGACGCTCTAGTTTTCGCTCATCGCCGCTAAATCACCGAATCCTCGCCTTCGTCAGAAGCGCCGATTAAGCAAGGCAAGCTTCCTTTGACCATATTGATCCCAGTATTTTATATTCCTTTTGTGCATCAAACTGTTTTATGCATGCGATTACTTTATGTAAATTGCTATATTGCGGTTTGGTAGATATACCTGTTGTCACATGAATCTCCTTTGATGATTATGAACATGTGAACCTTGATAACCATAGATTGAGGAATAGACATTGTTAATGTCATCATGGGTATATGCGATCATATTATCCTGCTTAGCCATGCTTTAGAATCTAAAAAAGCAGATGATCATGATTAAAGTTGTTTCTGAAATGTTTTACGTGAAACCTGAATGGTCCTTTTTGGGAAAATGGTTGCGGATACTTTGATTAAAAACCCAAAAGAAAACTATGCTTTGATGCGGACGATTATTGGCGATAGCCGGATGTGCGAAAGGAATTGCACGTAGTGTAGGGTGGAGTATCGCCTGTGTCGTAATTAAGGACCGAGCAATGGGACGCTATTGATCCGAGATTTCCGTGCAACCATGAGGCTCGGTATGGGACGAGCTTAGCCTATTAAGTTGTTCGATGTGGCTTTGCTCATTGGTAGGCGGGGAGCTAGCGGAGGCATTTCCGACGGATTGCTTGTGAGGGCTTCCATGCGTTCAGATGGGTAATTGTTCGGCCGCGGCAACGTGTACGCCTTGCCATGGACAGAGATGTGGTGTTGGGTGTGATAAATGTGGATCCACGACTTGGGTGAGTGTCTCTTTTTGTATGAGGGTTAACGTCCCGGCTGGATCAAAGCCATGTCTCGAATAATGTAATGGCTCAGATGATCGCTCTGCGGCACACCAAAGGAAGTGTGCTAATAGCTTGCAAAAAGAGTGGATCGTTCCTTGTGGGTAAAGTTGTACACCTCTGAGAGTTTAAATCTAATTAATTAGTCAGCACATGGTCATGAGCACTTGGTGATTTCATTCCAATGCTAGATGTTTTATTGTTTTCAAATGGGTTTGGTCTAAACTTGTTTTTAGTAATCGTTGTTTCTGCGTCAAGGGCCGGTATTGATGGACATTATGGTTTGATTATTCGCTACTCACAATGGGTCGTGAGTATTACTTATCGTTGTATCTATTTGTTATCAATTAAACTTGCTCTTATAAATTCCGCTTTGCAAATAACTTGTTTTACAAATGCAAATTCGCTTTATGCAAATTAACTGTATTAGCTTTTCCTTTGAAATGGCCTGCATATATAATAGGTTTGCTCAAGTCTTGCTGAGTACGTCAAGTACTCACCCTTGCTTAATTATATTGTAGGTAGTTGAGTAGCGAGGCTTCGAGTCTCTTTTCGTCGCAGGTTGCGGGATTCTTTTGAGCCGATCTTTTCTAAGGAGTTATGCCTGGTCAGTTGCCTGTGGGATTGGCTGGGCAAACCGCAAGTATAGCTTCCTTTGCTGCTTTATTCTCTGACTTGAAATACTTATTTGTATAATCGTTTCCGCTTAATTATTGTATTGTATGGTTATGATTTCCAATTGTTGTAAACATGTGAGTGCTAGCTACTGATGCAGGGAATAGCACAGTAATCACATGGAGGTTCCTGTTCCCCGAAACAGGGTCTCACAATAAGTTCCAAAAATCAGTAATGAACTTAGATATGCAAAAACATTTAGGGTTGAATCTGAATTGAATTATGTTTGGAAATATATTGTCTTTTAAAAGCATAAGAAGTTAAAATAGTTATTAAGTTAAATTCATGAGATCAAATAATGGTAGAATCAATTTATAAATATTAGTAAAACCATAAAGTCCCTGATTATGCAAAAATACTTTATGATTGTACTAATTTGTGATAAGTTCATGATATACCTTAATGATCATTCATATAGATAACATCTCGGATGAATGCTAAATATGGTAAAATTATCTTTAAAACACTCCTAGAGTTATTCGCTGCTAATGCCAGAAAAATGAATAAGAAACCCTGTTGAATGTAGCCACAAACTTAAAATGTAACTTGGCCAATTCAAGGTTAACATTGTGATCATTTATACTATTTCATCGATTAATAAAATAACCTGTCTAAATGCTAAAACTTATAAAACCAGTTTAGAAACACATTACAAAGTTCATACTACCATAATCCGAAGAAAGAATCTTGATTTGACATACTTTGCATATTAATCATATTAGCTTAATAACCTTAACCGTTAACATTACAATAATCCGTAGAATGAATGATCAGACTTAAGTTGCAAATGGGAAATCATTAGTTGTAATATTTGTATCACCAGAACCTTCTCAAATATCATGTAAATAATGTTAGTAGCCTAAATCAATAGATTAGCTCTTTAGAACTAGAATGTTAATTAAATGTTGCTTTGAATCTGGATCCTAATTAAAAGTAAGAATTCACCTTAAGCCTAAAATGATTATATCTATTTAATCTTAACCAATCTTTGCATCTTGAATTCATAAAATAAAATTTATAAATTTATAAAGAGCAATCCCTGTTTCTTGTGAAGTTTTATTTGTTCTTGCTATCTATTTTCTTTTTGCCCTTATTGAAGTTTATTATTTGCTGTATTTCTTTTAATCGATGTGAAGAATTCGACGTAACGACTTCCATCGTCGCCTTCATCAGTCACAATCTCAACTTCGTCGTAAGCAAGGCAAGCACCCCCTTTTGACCATGTTGATCCCAATTTTATAAATGTTTTCATTAAATGTTTTTATTGCATGTGTATATTCATTAAACTCTGCTATATTCTGGGTAATGGTAGTTATACCTGTTGATTCCTAAAACCCCCTTGACAAGTATGAATTTGTGATCCTTGATACCTTAGAATCATGGTTAGACAATATATATATAATGTCATTCTGAGTATACATGATATTTAATCTTGCTTAGCCATGCTTTAGACTTGGTAAGGATTTGTTAGAAATATTGATCACACAACATCTTGATTACTTGGGATAATTCAATTGGAGATACTGATCAGATGATACTTGGACATGCTGAGGCATGATGGTAATTTTTGGTTATTTTGATTAAAAATGAAAATAAAACTATAATATTGATGGTGTGCAATTATTGGCAATAGCCAAAAGTGTATGGAAGGATTGCACGTAGATTAGGGGAGATTATTGCTCGTGGTCGGATTAAGGACCGAATTATGTGTTGTTTTCAGCCAAAGTAACCGCACAACCACAAGTCCTGCTTTTAAAGCTCTTAACCTATTAAGTTACTTAAAACGGCTTTGCACATTGGTAGGTGGAGTATTACGAGCTTCTTCAAAGGATCGGTTGCTCGTGAGGTGTACGCCATGCTATGGGCTAACTCACGTATAGCGAATGTACAAGCACCTTACTATTTCACGTAAAGTGAATGTACAAATATCTTTCACCACCATAGCATATCGTCACCATGCTGGTGCAAAGCTAGGGTTAAGTAATGTAACGGTTATGTCATGACTATCTGCGGCACACCAAAGGAAGTGTGCTAATAGCTTGCACAAAGAGTTAAGTCATGTCTTGTGGGTAAAGCTGTACAACTCTGCAGAGTAAAAACTAATCGATTAGCCGCGCCCGCGGTCATGGGCATTTGGTAAAGTCATCACATAGTTAGCTGTTTTATTTTACAAAATGTGGACTTTGATATGTGCTGTCTAGCACCATGATTTGGATTGGATATCCTTGTTGAAAAGGATTTATTTCGGATTGACTTGTGATGTCAATGATTGATTCATGGAGATGAATTATTTCGGATTGATTTGTGATATATCAATGATTGATTCGTGAAGATGATCGAAAGAACTGAGGTTCGTGAAATTTATTGTTTCATACTTGTATATTAAACTGCTTTTACTTAAATTTCGTTTATGTTCTACAATTCAATAAATTCTTTTGCAAATTAGCTTTCTGCAAATTAACCATGAAAGCCTTTCCTTTGTATGGCCTACATATATAATAGGATTCGCTAAAGTCTTGCTGAGTACGCAAGTACTCACTCTTGCTTACATGTTGTTTTTAGGGTGAAGAATCAGAATAGCTCGATGAAATTATTCGACGCAGGATTCGGGAATGTTGACGAGATTTTCTAGGTATTATACCTTGTCAGTTGCCTGAGGGATTGTATGGGCATACTACAAGACTTTAATTCTTTCCGCTGCATTTCTCTGAATTGTAAGACTTTATTATGTACATTACCTTTATTATTTGTAATAAAGAGTATGGATGTGATATCAATTGTATAAATGTGCGTACTAGCTACTGATCCAGGGGCTAGTACTGTGTGCACATGAGATTTCTATTTTCGCATTCTATGTGAAAATAGGGGTCGCTACAATCGTCGACAATCTTAGTTGGCCATGGCACACACATTGCACTAATACTCGTGGTTCCTAAGAATCCAACACAGATACACACATTTAGCTAGTATGGTTTATCATAAAATTAAGACATGCTTGTATTACGCACAAGAGCTAGTCCTGATAAACAGATGAATTAGGGATGCTTCAGTGTCAAATTAATACATATATAATTCGTCGGCTTCAATGACTTAACTATGACTTCCATTGCTATTTACTACCACAAACTAAAATGTTTTGGTAGAGAGTATCTTGGGAAAATGTTGGGAAAAACGATTGGAAATGTCCTTTGGTGATACTAGACCGCGGGCGAGTGGATCGTCTCACCACGGCCACATAAGAACAAAGCCTTGTGCCATCTTTGTGAGCCATATGCGAGTAAGAAACATCAAAGAGAGGTTGTCGGGGATTGGGTAACCCCCATAAAGACCGTCGTGCCTCGGCGGCCAATCGGCCGACCATGCCTGCCGCGGCCTCGATTAAGCTCATCCCGGAGGTATGTGCCCCTGTTCCCCGAGCATGCTTGCTCGGGAGAGTGTGACTGACGACCAAGTCTGAGGAAGAACCTCGGGCATGGCCAGGAGGCCGGGCACGGTCCACGAAGACGACGTGGCATTAATTACTCGCTCGAAGGACCGGATGACGGCCACGCCGTGGTACTGCAAAAAAGCAAAGGAGCTATTACACCCACGCCCGGCGCATGAGTGGCATGTCATTCTGTAATAAATGATGTAAGACTATAATCGTCTATAAATACCCCGTCATCTGTAAGAAGTAGAGGGATGGATCTAACATCTGACCACCTGACAACCCTCGAGAGGGGACACTGTAAAGCAAAGAGCAAACACCAAGACACATCTGTAAGAAGTAGAGGAAGAAGAGGAGTTTGACGCTCCCGAGCAAGCACTCTCTGTAATCCGTCCTTTGACAATAGTGAAGCCGCTGGACGTAGGGTTTTTATCTCCCTTGCGAGAGGCCCTAACCAGGATAAAAAGCCCTTGTCTATTGTCTCATTTCAACTCACTCCGACCATCCCTCCTTAGCAAGGTAGGCCCTTGGACGCTATACCCTCCACGAAAAAGGGGCCCTGGTTGATCCCTCATTCAACAAGTAAGCTTGGCGTGGTACCATTTCTCGAATCGTCGATAGCTGGCGCTGTCCGAGGGGATCGACTGAGTCCTTTCGCGGAGAATCCGTGAGGATGCTGAACTCTCAGGATGGTCAAGACCTCTGCATCTTCGATGACGTGGAGGACGATGACGTGTACTACGCCGGCGAAGGCGTGGCTGATCCAGAGGGCCACACCGAGTCCAGGAGTCTTTCCCCGGCGGCTACAGTGCGAGAGCGTTTCCTCCGCTCGCAGCGTGATTCCCTCACTAGTGAGGAGGAACATGACGACCTACGCGATGGTCTGGACGTTCCTGACCATTCTGACCTCAGTCGTGAGACCACGTCGCGCGAGGACACCATAATGTCGCCCTCACGGCCTCAGTACTCCCGCAGCGTCAATATGGTGGGAAGAGAAGAGGATCCCGAGGTCAAATCCTCGGGGGCCGCCCGTCGTCATCAACGCGAAGTGACCAAGAATCGTCCGGAGTTGTCCCTGGACAAGACCCTGGCGAGCATCTGCTACCAAACTCACAGCAAGGCGGACGCCAGGGCTAAAGACTCGGCTCATGGAAATCCTCACGAGCCCCGCTCTCTAGAGCATGTGCGTGATCGCCGGTCAAGATCACCCCCTCGCGCTCCCAGAGTGCCGAGCGGTTGCATCTGGTCTAGCTCATCATCACCAAAGTCACCAAGTGTTTCTTCCACAGAACAGTATTGCGTGCCGTCTGGGATACTGTTGAATCCATCTTCCTCTTCCTCGCCTTCTTCATCGTGTTCCTGGCTAATGGCCTCAACTTCACCATGGTTGGTCCAACAGGTATAGTTTGGCATGAAACCTCTCATGATCAAGTGGTTCATAACTTGCCATCGCTGGAGTGCTCCTTCTCGCTCTTGCAATCTACACACGGACAACATATGAAGCGCTCGGAGGCAAGAATGCAACTACCAGATCGAGAAAAGCTTGCACGCCATCAATGAACTCTCGAGCGACGGTCCGCATTGTACATCCATTGCCGATTCATATACACCAAGTTATAATTTCATTAAAAATTATAACAAATTTTGTTACAAAAATTATAACCTAACTTATAGTTACATTTAAAAATCTAAAGCTCACAGCCACTTAAACCCAACAAAAAAAGCTCCACCTACATCGTCATCCAATTAAAGACCCACCTTTCTAATTATTTTGTATCCCTTCCTACCTTTGTAATTATTTTTTATCCTTCTACATGTTTTTCTATTTTATTTCATACACCAAAAATTACTTCCTTGCAATATTGTACCTAGATCTCCCCCAACTTATTGTGATATTTAAGACTCTAAAGCCAACAACTACCTAGATCTAAAGCTTCCAATCACCTTTACCTTGTAATGTCATATTTTGAACTAGCCCACCAAGCAGTCAAGCACACTAGCAAAGCGGAAATGGCCGGCTTGAATACGGCAGTGAGTGCAGCCTTGAGTGCTCTCTTCAATGTGCGCAAAATGAGGTTAAAACAACATTGTTACGGAGCTTCATGACCACAACAATGGCAGTGGCTCGGGTACAGTCGCAAGGAAGGATGAGGAAGAAGGGAGAGCTGACAGGCGAGGACCACATGGTAGCAAGAGGGAGAGCACGAGTTGGGCTGGGCTGACAGAAGAGCGAAAAAGGCCGAGGAGGTTGGGCTGTTGTGAGGAAAAGAAAAATGAATTGAATGGCCTGGGTACGAGAAGGAAAGGAATGGATCAAAAAGGATTCAGCCCAAAGAGACAAAGAAATTACGAAAGAGTTTGGCTGTTCAAAGGAAGGATAAGCAAATTGCAGCGACCCCTATTTTCTACATAAAATGCGAAAATGAGAATCTATGTGCATACAATACTAGTCCCTAGATCAGTGGCTAATACACACATTTACAGTAATGGGAATCACAACCATACATCATATTTTTAAAGCGGAAGCTATTTATACATTGTATTTTTACTGTAACACCCCGGCGCCAAAAGCGCCACAGATGCTACCAAAACTCTCAAATAACTAATGTCACCTCTAGAGAAAGGACAGGAATTTACCTCTGACTCTTAGAACCGGTTTAAAACTAAGCCACCGAAATTTACAAAATTTCGGCAACACCTCCCCTAAAACTAGGACATCCACTCAGCAGACAAAAGAGCAATAACAGTTATATAATATATCAAGCACTTAAAATAGAATCAAATCATCTAGCAGGTCCTTAGATAATCGATCATATATCCAACCGGCCAATAACCGACTACGCAACGACGATCAACACATTACACTAGCATTATTTACAACCAGGCTTTACAAATTAATTAAATGCGATGGTGATGACCGAGTCGTAATGCGCGATTACTCCCATCCCAAATGAGCCACTTCAAGGTACCTAAAATAGAAGCAAACAAGCGTGAGTCCAAAACTCAAACAAAGTGCAACCAAACCTGAAAAGTAAGAAATTGACTAAAATTACAACTACTTTAAGACATAAAGTAATAGCCTTTAATTGACATCCGTGACATAAAGCAAGCAGCTTGAATTCATATAAATTCAGAACGAGAAACACAATTACTTCCTCATGTAACATAACCACTACTTAATTGAAATCATACGGTAACGGAAGCAGTAACTAACTCCACTTACCGCACCCAACTCAAAAACATAATAAAACCTTACCAATGCCTCAGTAATCATTTTTGGATGAGCCCACGGTTAAATCCTCAACCTGCTCTTTCCATTCTCATCAAGCAACATTTATAAATTTCAACACACATTGCAATGAAATGCTTTTATGCTTTCATGCCCAAAATGCAACCTTTTAGCCTATACCGGTATAGCTGAGTGCACACCCGTCGGTGTGCACCCTCAATCCCGACCATCCCGTGGCGGGGCCTACTCTTACTGACTCGCTCCCATTCGTGGATGGGACTACGAGGTAGGACTTTTGTACTCACTACGTGTGAGTACAGAGGCCCACATCAACATGGGTCGCCTCTTCTGTAATGAATGCACCTATGCAAATGTTGCTTATAAATAATTCATACACGACATCATGAGTATTTGCTCTTAACCATGACTAAAAACATATTGCATAAACATAGAAACAGTAGGGAAATTCTTGAACACACCAAAGATTAACCGACTAGTCCATATAACAACTCTCAAACCCATACAAGAGGTAAACATTATTCCAATGTCTCCCGTGCAATCTGTCATGCAATGCATCATGCCAATGTGCTCCAAATGGTCTCTTTCCGCTTTCATCACCATACTAAAAATGATTTCTAGATATGCTATTAAACAAAACCAAATCATTAGAATTTTCATACTCTTATCGCAAGTAAAGCAATTAACATCATAATCACGCTCTAGGGGTGCACTTGCCTTTACAGACGGAGAATGGAGTGGCATGCGATTGAGGCCACTCAGGCGAACCTTCACTGCAAATAAGCAGTATTCATCAACTTAAATTTATGCACACTACACAAGCGACAAAGGAATAAACTCTTTTGCATTTACTCCTATTCTGCCATGTTCATAAATGTTTGGCCATCAATACTGTGACACAAAATAAAATCGAAGTTGAGCATTTCTAATCCTTCGTTCTAAGTGTGATCAATTTGCTAGCTGGGATCCATGCCTAGCAAGCAGATTCCCTCACACAAAATCACTTTGCATGAAAATAAAACTCAACCATCATCCATTAATAAGGCGCTTGCTTTGCAAGGATTTATAAAGTCAATCATATTCATTGAAAGCATAACACAAAAGAAACTAGAGGATCTTCTAAGAGACTAAAGTGATCCTAGTTCATGTCTAGAAGATCCACGTCTGCTAAGTCTTGACGATCGATAACAAACACATATAAATGCCCATGTATACGGTGAGAGCAACTAGAACTATGCAAGTTGAATCAAGGCATAAATATCACAATGAAAATACATAATAACATTCTAGGCTACATATATGTGAGCACAAATCATAGAGGTCAACTTTCAACTCATACCAATTTAATCAACAAATAGGATCCCATCCATAACCCCATAATAACTGTAGAATGATGAGGTTAAAGCGAGACACATTCACCGACGATATGAAGACACAAATATTCATTGAATTTCTCACGCTTTTTACACTCGGTGTGCACATTTTAGGCTTACTCTTATGGTAATTAGAACATGCATCATCCACATTTTCTAAGGACATTTAAAACCAATGCATTTGGATTGATAGCTACATAAAGATGCAAATTTCAATTATTGATTGCTTAAAGAATTTGAGCGCATTAAAGTAATTTCCACAGGAGATCCGTAACTACTCCAATTCGGATATGGGTTTAGTTAGAACTCAATTAAGAGTTCGGATTACCTGGACTACTATTTATCGAGCTGAATCCTGGATTATGGGGCCTATTAAGTCATTTCGGATACCCAGGATCTCTCATTGATCTATACTGGCTTGCCTCCTCTTTAGCCTACTCTCCCACATTGATTCATTATCATTAATAGCTGATTTCAGCTTTGAGCTTCATTGATTGACTGTTTGATTTGAAGGTTAGTTTGGAGTTGCATTAAGGTTGAGCGCATGTATGTCAGCGAGGAGTAGAATGGTAGGCGGTATTAGTCCGAAGGAAGAGCTCCAGAGGTGAAGTAGCCGGAAGTTTGTCAAGAAGTGTAGCCGAAGGAAGAGGCAAGTGCCTAGTGCTTCAACAGAAGGAATTCAGAGTGCACTATTCTTCCAATACTCACTAGCAGTGATGCAACGGCTCAGCTCTCTCTGCTGGTGGTCCCTGGCCCCGCTTGTCATTCCCTCCTCCTTTTCTTCGCGCAGCTAGACTCCCTCCGTTCTTCTCTGTCTTCAAAGCCTTCCTCGCCAACTCCGGTACGAGCTGAAATGATTAATTCTATTTAATATTAACCAATTTTTGCATCTGGAATTCGTAAAATAAAATTTATAAATTCATAAAAAGCAATCCATGTTCTCTGTGAAGAGTTTTATTTGTTCTTGCTATCTATTTTCTTTTTTCCCTTATTGAAGCTATTATTTTGCTGTGTTTCCGTTGATCGACATGTAGAACCCGACGTCTCCGATTCCGTCGTCGTCTTCGTTCTCTTCGATTCCGTCTTAAGTAAGTAAACAAGGATTAAGCAAGGCAAGCACCCTTTGATCATATTGATCCCAATATTTAATTTTCCTTTTGTTTATCAAATGGTTTTATGCATCGCGTTTATTTCTTTGTAAATTCGCTATTTTGTGGTGCTGGTAGTTATACTTGTTGTCTCATGAACCCCCTTTGATAGCTATAGACATGTGAACCTTAATAACCATAGATTAAGGTTAGGCATTACTTAATGTCATCATGGGTATATGCGATTACTTAATCATGCTTAGCCATGCTTTAGAATCAATGAGGTAAATGATCAGATCAAAATTGTTTCCTGAAAACCTTGGAAATGGCACTGTTGGTTGCGGGTACATTGATTAAAAACCCAAAATAAAACTATGGTTTTGATGCGGGTGATTATTGGCAATAGCCAGAAGTGCAATAAGGGTCTTGCACGTAGTGTAGGGTGGAGTATCGCCCGTGTCGGATTAAGGACTGAACATCGTGTTGTATGATCCGAGATATATCCGTACAAACCACAAGTGTTGTTTATGGGGCATTCTTAAACCAATTAAGTTACCTAGTTTAACTTTGCATTTATGGAAGGCGGGAGCTAGCACAGGCATTCCTTTCGAGGTCTGCTTAGAGGGGTTTCTACTTACCAATACAACGGTGTACGCCATGCTATGGGGGAGTTCCATCATTTGTATACTCTGAGTTCTCCTGCCATAGTATGGGTTAACGTCTTGGGCTGGTGCGAAGTTAACCTAGGTAATGTAAAGGTTTTCGTCATGAACATTCTGGCCACACGCTGAAAGTGCGTGAAACATGCGGCAAAAAGAAAAGGTCATGACTTGTGGGCAAAGTTGTACACCTCTGCAGAGTATAAATCTAATCGATTAGCCGTACTCGCGGTCATGGGAGTCTTGGTGAACTGATGCGAGTTAGATGTTTTGTTATTTTCAAAAGGGCTTGGTTCCATTTATTTGCAACTGCTGCTTTATGTCAAAGGGCCGACATTGTTGGATTTCGAGATTTGGGTTGTTCGTCACTCACTTCATGGAGGACTGTGAGTGTTACTTATCTTTACTTATTTGATATCAATGAAACTTGCTCTTATAAATTCCGTTTGCAAATAACTTGGTTTACAAATAAAATTTTACCTTATGCAAATTAACTGTAGTAGCCTCCTTTGACTTGGCCTGCATTTATGCATTCGCAAATACCACCTTTAAGTCTTGCGGAGTACGAAAGTACTCACCCTTGCTTAATTTGTTGTTTTTAGGTGGATTAGATAGCGAAGCTTCGAAGGTTTGTTTTCATCGCAGGATGCGAGATCTTCGTTGAAGCGATCTTTTCTAGTGATTTATGCCTGTTAGTTGATTGCGGGATGGATGGGCACACTACACTTTGCTTCTATACTATGAGTCGTAAGATTTCTTTGTATATTAGTTCCCGCTTAATTAATGTAATGTTTGGTTGTGATTCCAATTGTTGTAAATGTGCGTACTAGCTACTGATCCAGGGACTAGTACTATGTGCACATTAGATTTCCATTTTTGCATTTATGTAAAAATGGGGGTTACTACATTCGGCTAGCTCACGTCTTTGGTGCTTCGCCACTCATGCGCATTCACTTGTAACAAGTAGTGCAAAATTATTTGAGTCTCACTGCACTTACTCTATATAACCGGCAACTTGGGCGGCAATGGTGGTGGTTAGGTGTGAAGTTTGGTGCGATGGAGCTCGGTGGTAGCCTTGGTGGAGGCAGGAGGGCTGGCTCGATTCTGAACAAAGGCGAGAGTAGGGTTAAGAAGTGAGAGGAGGATCCTGGCTGGACTTTATTGTGGAGCTCACGGAAGAAGCTTGTGGCGGTTGTAGTTCACAGCCCGACAGAGAAGCAAGGTTATAGGGAGTAGAAGAATCTGGCTCGTGCATGCAAGGCAGAGAAGCAAGCTCAGGTGCCAGTGCAAAGGATCATGGTGAGGTTCATCGGCTAAGAGCTCACTTGAGAATAAACCTACACAGAAGAGCGTGGCTCGTTCTCGTCGCGATGAGTTCGAGCCAAGGGTGAGTAGAGAACTTAGAGAGGTGGTCTGCTCTATTAAATGCAACCGGTGGTGGAGGGAACTGTGCACGGCATGGGCTAAGGCGGAGCAGATCTGTTGCATGCAAGGTGTGAAGCCAGTTCAGGAGGCTATAAGGGAAGAGCCGCAGGTGAAAGGAATCAAGTCGACGAGCTCACCCGTGGACACTTTGTGTAGAGGCGTGCTCACTGCTTCGTCCCTGGCGCTGGTGATGACGGAGCTCGCTGAGAGGAAGCTGCGGCTTGCTCTAGCTTGCAGACAAGATGGGGGGAAGCTAAGTTAGAAATCGAAGGTGAGAATCACAGTGAGATGAACCAATTGCGGAGGTCACCAGGGCTTTGCTTGCGTAGACGAATGGCTCACTGCTCCGTCCCGGCTCCGGTGAGTTTACAATAGAGAGGATGAAGTGCAGCGAGTGGGGCACACAGGAGGGTAGCTAGTGACCTTTATCGCGGAGTGAGGGCAGTAGGTGGCTTCGGCATGGGCACTGGCGAAGTGGACAACGCTGGTTAGCTGCACCCAAGTGGCAAAGAAGGAAAAGGAAGGAAAGTGAAGGAGCTGGGCGTCTGGGCAGTGACCAGAGCATGGGCATAGAGGATTGGCGGGGTCAGAGCTTGTCGCGGCAAGGGATTGGTCGAAGAGGGCGGTGGAGTTTGGCATGAAAATTTCTAGAAATTTTTATGTAGGAAGATTAGGGTATGTAGTTTCTATTTTCTTTCATTTCGCTCAATTCGCCACTATGGTTTTCATACAATAATTCCCCAAATTTAACTAGTTTTCAAACAATTTTTGAATTTTTAGGGCAGTTCAAAATCTATAATCGGAGCTATCATAACTAGTTAAAATATTTCTAAACTTTTTAAATAAGGTCCCAGGATAAGGAAGGGTGTCTAAAAAAATTTTGGGCTTAAAATATGCAATATAAAAATTACAACAATTCTGACATTGTTGCTGTATTGAAAATCTATTTTCTAGTTCTTATTTTTATTAGATAACACATGAACTTTATTTTATTTGAATTTTTGTGTTTGATCCCATTGGTAATTTTGATTTACTATAAAATTTTCGAATCTGAATCAGTGTATTTATTTTTATAAAATTCGACATTGCAATTTGTTCTTGTTCAGTAGTATTTATTTCAGATACAGATTAGTAGTATTTATTTTTATAAAATAAATAAAGAATAGATGTGAGTTGTCTGATTGATTGTCTTGTTCTTTTTGCTTGCTTTCGAGCCTCTTTTATAGTGTATCGGCCGATCGTATACTTTACCAATATGTTGCCAACCATGGTCCATATCGGCCTCTATACTTTTAAAATTCCAGCTTTCAGTCAACATCAGTCATAATCGTATTTTTCACATAACTTTCTCTTTTTATCCGATATCGGCCAGAAATATCTATTTTATCTTTTAGCCTGATAAATAAGCCATGCGTTGCCAAATTTTAGGTGCAAACACTCATAATTATACAATTAATGATATATAAATTAACAAGATCATAATTTTTAAAGAAGCATTAACTCCATTGAATCAACAGTGAGCGTAGTTACTTAGGCTATTCCCAGTGCATAGTAACATACCCATTTAATGCATGTCACATAAGCATTTTTGATGATGTGGCAAGAGAGTTAAGAGGAGAGAGAAAAGTCAGATCTTGAGGAAGATACCACTTGGGCACGAAATCATAGACATTGAAACTTGAATCATCTAAGTGGCCCACAATTCATACTCTCAAACACATCTAGCATTTAATTATCTTGTGGGGACTAAGAAACAATCCATTATACTATGCATTGGGATAGTTATATCTTCTATAATATCATATGACATAGTAGCTTTGGATATTGCGACAAGATACAATGCACTGTGAATAGCCTTGCAAGCACATGCATGACTCATAAATGCTAAAAGAAAACATACATGGCCTAGTTTATTGCACATACATTGGAAAAATGCAGTGTGGGCAAAAGAATATAAAACCGATGAGACGAAGAGGCAGATTGGTTCATAGTGGTATGGCTTTGAAGAGGCTATCGACAATTATCTGGAAGCGTCCGAGGTGGGCGTTGGACAACGGCGTGCTCCCCACCGTCATCCCCAAAATCCATCCAGCACTCATTGATCTTGGTGCGTGCGTTAAAATCCATTTCTTTACAACCTCGAGATCTTGCTCGCTCGGCTTCCGCCGTTGCCTGACCTCAAAGCGGCCGAGGCACAAACACCTCTATATCCCCATGGGTGGCTTCTTCCATCAACTTAATGCACCCTTTGGTCGACCAACCCTTGCATCTTTGTACATGCTATTTACGTGGCGCATCTCTCTTAGCGAGACTCGGACCCAGAAGACAAAGTCGGCGGTGGCAGCAACGGCGACACTGACGTCGCTGCCGTTGAAGGAGTCTGCGTGTGGGAGGAGAGAGTCAAAGCGAACTTTTCTAATGGCGTTCGGCGTCGCGGCGGGCACGGAGGAACTCGCGCTTGGCGGGAGGCAATTTTAAAAGGCGAATCTGGCTCGTCGGTAGGTGCACACGTGCATGCGGTGAAGCTGGCAGCGGCGATAACCACGAGGAGGGAAACAGCCATTGTCCTCATGACCCGGCCTGTCCGGGCACCACAATTGAAATGGCTACAAGTAGTCATGCTCTGTATCTTTGCGCCGAGGTAGGTGTTGGATTTTAAGTGATTTATATAGAGTTAGTGTTTCCAATTTTAACTGCACCACATGTGTTATTAATAGCAGGAACCCCACTTGCGGAGGTTCATTGATGACCTTTTCTCCTACGGTTGTGCTTCAATCACGGCATGCGCGGTCAATAGCTGTTTCTTTCATGCGCATCTAGAAACCTTCAGTGCTAATATTTTGGTATAATCATTGATACAGTCTAGCAACCATTTAACAAGAGCTCTTTTATGGTACATTAAATTCAATATCGACCATTAATTCCACTACAAAATTTCTCTTTAATATCTAATTATTTTGTAGAGTATCCTCTGAAAACGTTGGAAAAATGTCACATTGGTGATACTTACATAAGAAGAGTAAGCCTTGTGGAAACATCTGTATCCTTAGAAACAGAGGGCTCGTCAGAAGGATCGCAATGCTCTGCACCGAGGTAGTAGGAAAGGTCCACAACTACATAAATGAACATTACAATCGGTTCTTTTGTATCGTCTGTGTCAGTTTTGGTGACGATACAAAGTCGTTGGACGCTCGATAGAGATATGGCATAATCACAATCGGTTCTTAGCTAGGAACCGATTGTGATGAGGGGGCACATATAAAAACCAATTGTGATGTGGTGCCCATGTTCTTTAGCTCTATTTTACCATCTAATAGCATGCACTATATGGTAATTTAGGGGTAGATACAAATATTCACTACTTTCAATCTTATTTGGCCATGGCACACACATTGCACTAGTACTCGTGGTTCCTAAGAATCCAACACAGATACACACATTTAGCTAGTATGGCTTATCATAAAATTAAGACATGCTTGTATTACGCACAAGAGCTAGTCCGGATAAACAGATGAATTAGGGATGCTTCAGTGTCAAATTAATACATATATAATTCGTCGGCTTCAATGACTTAACTATGACTTCCATTGCTATTTACTACCACAAACTAAAATGTTTTGGTAGAGAGTATCTTGGGAAAATGTTGGAAAATGTTGGGAAAAATGATTGGAAATGTCCATTGGTGATACTAGACCGCGGGCGAGTGGATCGTCTGGCCGCGGCCACATAAGAACGAAGCCATGTGCGGTCTTCGTGAGCCATATGCGAGTAGAAACATCAAAGAGAGGTTGTCGGGGATTAGGTAACCCCATCTGACCGTCGCGCCTCGGCGACCAATCGGCCGACCATGCTGCCCTGGCCTCGACTAAGCTCATCCCCGAGGTATGTGCCCCTGTTCCCCGAGCATGCTTGCTCGGGAGAGTGTGACTGACGACCAAGTCTGAGGAAGAACCTCGGGCATGGCCAGGAGGCTGGGCACGGTCCACGAAGACGGCGTGGCATTAATTACTCGACGGCTCGAAGGACCGTACGACCACGTCCTAAGCCCACTACGACCACGTCGTGGTATGGCAAAAAGCAAAGGAGCTATTACACCCACGTCCGGGCACAGTAGTGGCATGTCATTCTGTAATAAATGATGTAAGACTGTAATCGTCTATAAATACCCTGTCATCTGTAAGAAGTAGAGGGACGGATCTAGCATCTGACCACCTGACAACCCTCGAGGGGGGACACTGTAAAGCAAAGAGTAAACACCAAGACACATCTGTAAGAAGTAGAGGAAGAAGAGGAGTTTGACGCTCCCGAGCAAGCACTCTCTGTAATTCGTCCTTTGACAATAGTGAAGCCGTTGGACGTAGGGTTGTTATCTCCCTTGCGAGAGGCCCGAACCAGGATAAAAAGCCCTTGTCTATTGTCTCATTTCAACTCACTCCGACCATCCCTCCTTAGCTCGGTAGGCCCTTGGACGCTATACCCTCCTCGAAAAAGGGGCCCTGGTTGATCCCTCATTCAACAAGTAAGCTCGGCGTGGGACCGTTTCCCGAATCGTCGATAGCTGGCGCTG
Source organism: Guadua angustifolia (assembly GCA_036346375.1). NCBI lineage: Eukaryota > Viridiplantae > Streptophyta > Magnoliopsida > Poales > Poaceae > Guadua > Guadua angustifolia. Next base: position 532,336 of record CM070514.1, on the reverse strand, counting down.
TCCGTGGGGATCGCTGAGTCCTTTCGCGGAGAATCCTTGAGGGTGCTGAACTCTCAGGATGGTCAAGACCTCTGCGTCTTCGATGACGTGGAGGGCGGCGGCGTACTACGCCCGGCGGCGGTGTGGCTGATCGAGAGGGCACACCGAGTCGAGAGTCTTTCCCAACGGCTACGGTAGCGAGAGCATTTCCTCTACTCGGCGTGATTCCCTCAATAGTGAGGAGGAACATGGCGACCTCGCGATGGTGCGGGCGTTCTGACCATCCTAAGCTTAGTCGTGAGACTACGTCACGCGGGGACACCATAATGTCGCCCTCGCGGCCTCAGTACTCCCGCAGCGTCAATATGGTGGGAAGAGAATAGGATCCCGAGGTCGAATCCTCGGGGGCTGCCCGTCGTCATCAATGCGAAGTGACCAAGAATCGTCCGGAGCTATCCCTGGACAAGACCCTAGCGAGCATCTGCTACCAAACTCACAGAAAGGTGGACGCCAGGGCTAAAGACTCGGCTCATGGAAATCCTCGCGAGCCTCGCTCTCCGGAGCATGTCTTGCGATCGTATATGATCACCCCTCGCGCTCCTAGAGTGCCGAGCGGTTGCATCTGGTCTAGCTCATCGTCACCAAAGTCACCAAGTGTTTCTTCCATGGAATAGTATTGCGTGCCGTCCGGGATACTATTGAATCCATCTTCCTCTTCCTTGCCTTCTTAATCGTCTTCCTGGCTAATGGCCTCAACTTCGCCATGGTTGGTCCAACAGGTATAGTTTGGCATGAAGCCTCTCATGATCAAGTGGTTCATAACTTGCCATCGCTGGGAGTGCTCCTTCTCGTTCTTGCAATCTACACACGGACAACATATGAAGTGCTGGAGGCAAGAATGCAACACGCATGTCGAGAAAAGCACACTGACGCCATCAATGAACTCTCTCGGCGACGGTCCGCATTGTACATCCATTGCCGATTCATCTACACCAAGTTATAATTTCATTACAAATTATAACAAATTTCGTTTCAAAAATTATAACCTAACTTATAGTTACATTTAAAAATCTAAAGCTCACAGCCACTTAAACCCATCAAAAAAAGCTCCACCTACACCGTCATCCAATTAAAGACCTTCCTTTCTAATTATTTTGTATCCCTTCCTACCTTTGTAATTATTTTTTATCCTTCTACATGTTTTCTATTTTATTTCATACACTAATAATTACTTCCTTCCAATATTGTACCTAGATCTCCCCTAACTTATTGTGATATTTAAGATTCTAAAGCTAACAACTACCTAGATCTAAAGCTTCCAATCACCTTTACCTTGTAATGTCATATTTTGAACTAGATCTACACCCTACATCTTCATACAACAACAAAAACAAGCATAGAAAAAAAAATTCATCATGGTGATCTGGCTTAAAAAGTTCAAGATTTCTCCACATCCATTGAAAAAAATAGCAATATATAAGTGAGAAGAATGTTCACATGATGTTACTAACCTTGAAACACTTAATTTGGAGCTAATCACCCCAATTAAAAATTTGGATAGCACCTCCCCAAGAACAGCGCTGGGCCAGCCCTTCTTGTTCGATCGTACCTCTGCTGGCTTGTGGAGGAAGAAGGGTTTAAATGCGCTACGTGGGAGGGCTTCCAGAAGCGGTTTGAGACACGAACCGCTTCTGAATATTACGTTCTAGAAGCGGTTCTTGTCTCAAACCGCATCTGAAAATCAGAAGCGGTTTGAGACAAGAACCACTTCTACAACGCAACATTCAGAAGCAGTTCGTGTCTCAAACCGCTTCTAGAAGCCCTCTCCGGGCCGTTGCCTACGAACTGCTTCTGGTGCGAACATCACAACGGGTTTGCACCAAACCGCTTCTAATAGGTCGGTTGTGATGCCCAGTTCTGTAGTAGTGTCTAACTGCTACTGGGACAAAGGGAGGAGGTGGCACCGACCATGAATGGAGGGATGGGGCATGCTTGCATCCTTGATTCGAGTCGTGATGGGTGGCATCGACGGAGACAAAGGGAGGATGGGCACAAGGCGGACGGGCGAGTTGGGGCTGCCGAACTGGTGGGGTGGGATGGGAGAGCAGGATGGGGGCAGTGGTGTCACCCTTCTTATAGGAGCAAGGTTGGAACAACTGGGGTGAGGAGAGGAGTGGGATAGGTAGCAAGTCCGTATTTAACGGATGGCATTTGGTAGGTATTTCTTAAACTATATCCCTCCCGGAATAAACCCAAAAAACACACAAGCAAAAGCCTAGCCCACCAAGCAGTCAAGCACAGAAGCAAAGCGGAAATGGCGGCTTGAATCTGGCGATGAGTGCAGCCTTGAGTGCTTTCTTCAATCTTGCATAAAATGAGGTTAAAACAACATTGTTCACAGACTTCATGACCATAGCAATGGCGATGCATCGAATGCACATCGCAAGGAAGGATGAGGAAGAAGGAGAGCCGACAAAGAGGACCACATGGTAGCAAGAGGGAGAGCACGAGTTGGGTTTGGTGGTGAAAAGCGAAAAAAGGCCGAGGAGGTTGGGCTGTTGTGAGGAAAAGAAAAATGAATTGAATGGCCTGGGTATGAGAAGAAAAGGAATGGATCAAAAAGGATTCAGCCCAAAGAGACAAAGAAATTACGAAAGAGTTTGGCTGTTCAAAGGAAGGATAAGTAAATTGCAGCGACCCCTATTTTCTACATAAAATGCGAAAATGAGAATCTATGTACATACAGTACTAGTCCCTTGATTAGTGGCTAATACACACATTTACAGCAATTGGAATCACAACCATACATCATATTTTTAAAGCGGAAGCTATTTCTACATTGTATTTTTACTCTTACATGACAAGCGGAAGCTTATATCCTTTTCCTTTATACATGGAGAGCAATTCATTTATAAAACTATATTTAAACTAAACATGAAATTATTTGCATCTCTAAGGATGCTATAGTCCTTACTAAGCTTAAGAATTGATTTGTTCCAAGTATTAGCTATTTTGGTCTCTATGCATTGAAATACAATTCTTTTTCAAATTTAAATTAAACTAGGTTCTAATCTATATAGTTTTTGCATAGATGGATTTATTAGTGTCTCAGGAGCATAAGAAAATAATTTCAGGATTTTAGCATCTAGGGTCTTTCAAATTTTGTATAAAGACCATATCAAGGTTTATCTCAAATTTGAAATTAAATAACACAAACTTAGGTTCAGAAAAAAATATTTTTGCATATTTAGGATCCTTGGGGCCTTAGGAGTGTATCTAAACTACTTTTAACCAAATTTGAATTAATTTAAAACATATTTTAACCATTTGATTTTGCATGCAGGAGAGGCTTCCCACGTTCACTTTTATTGTTCAAACCAATCCATTTGTTTTTGCAAAAAATGGAACATTAGTGACCACAGGAGCATGTGAGAATAATTTCATGGTTTTTAGGGGCTAAGGTTTTTATAGTTGCTTCATGGTACATAAATGGGTTTGACTACAAATTTGATCCAAACGGCTTAATCTTCCAGAGAAGATATGAAGTTTTATAGCATAAGCCGAATCAACATAGCCAAACACAAATTTAGAAACTGAGTTTACTTTATTTGGACATTCGTAGCAAAAGTTATTAGCAAATGAAATTTGAATTCATTTTGTTCATATTTTAACCATTTGATTTTGCATGCAGGAGATGCTTCCCACATTAACTTTTATTGTTCAAACCTAGTTCAAATCTATTTGTTTTTGCAAAAAATGGAACATTAGTGACCAAAGGAGCATGTGCGAATAATTTCATGGTTTTTAGGGGCTATGGTTTTTATAGTTGCTTCATGATACATAAATGGGTTTGACTACAAATTTGATCCAAACGGCTTAATCTTCTAGAGAAGATATGAAGTTTTATTGCATAATCTGAATCAACATAGCCTAACACAAATTTAGAAATTGAGTTCACTTTATTTGGACCTTAGTAGCAAAAGTTATTAGCAAATGAAATTTGAATTCATTTAGTTCATATTTTAACCATTTGATTTTGCATGCAAGAGAGGCTTCCCACATTCACTTTTTTGTTCAAACCTAGTTTAAATCCATTTGTTTTTACAAAAATGGAATATTAGTGACCACAGGATCATGTGAGAATAATTTCATGATTTTTAGGGGCTATGGTTTTTATAGTTGCTTCATGGTACATAAATGGGTTTGACTACAAATTTGATCCAAACGGCTTAATCTTCCAAAGAAGATATAATGTTTTATTCCATAACCCGAATCTATAGAGCCTAACACAAATTTAGAAACTGAGTTTACTTTATTTGGACCTTCATAGCAAAAGATATTAGCATATGAATTAAATTGGGGCAAAAGAAAAGAAAAATAGTTTTCACTGGGAATCGAACTCTGGTTCGGTGTAACATCCTAAAAATTTTAGAACAGTAAAATATAAACTTTAAATTTGAATGTGAATATTTTTCTGAATCTCTTGGTGTTAAATATTTTTACTTGGTTTTCTTTGGATTTTTGTGTTGTGAGAATAATCAAATAAAAGAAAAATGAGAGTAAGAAATGGAAAAAGGTAAAATGGTAAAACTAAAAATTTGGAAAAATTACCATCTAAACCCTAGGTCTTCAGGAAAACCAATTTTGCCCACAATTAAATTTTTATGAACAAAAATGAGACTCAATTATTGAAAAGACAATTGCTTTGACTAAAAACAGTGCAAGGTCAGATTTAATGTAAAATCTATAGACTTCATGTCGAGTGATAAAATTACCTTAGTAACCTCAATGTGTAACCTATGTCAAATAAGTCATCTAAAAATTCAAATACATAAACAAGAAAAATCAACAAAATGGAATGTCAAAATTTTGATAAAATACTGGAGAAATATTTTGAACTGAAAATTTTACATAAGAATCCATAGCTCAAAAAAATATGAAAAACAAAGTTTTGAAAATAATAGACTTCATTTACACATAATGAAAAATCAAAATTTGGAAAGGAAATTTAGAGCAGTCTCTAAAGTCAAAATTTTAATTAATTCCCTATAGAACTTTTTGACCCAAAACTTTTACTGTAGTTAGTAAACTGCCTGGAGAGTATATTAAAAAATTATTCAAAAATAATTCAGTGATTTGATGGCCGTTTTAATGCAATTCATGCGTTGTCTGACTTGAGCTTAACCCTTTTGACTCAACCGTCTCGCCGACGTGTGGGCCGGGTCACTATTCTTCCAATACTCACTAGCAGTGACGCAGCAGCTCAGCTCTCTCTACTGGTGGTCCCTGGCCCCACTTGTCATTCCCTCCTTTTCTTCGCGCAACTAGACTCCCTCCATTCTTCTCTGTCTTCAAAGCCTTCCTCGCCAACTCCGGTACGTGCTGAAATGATTAATTCTATTTAATCTTAACCAATTTTTGCACCTGGAATTCATAAAATAAAATTTATAAATTCATAAAAAGCAATCCATGTTCTCTGTGAAGAGTTTTATTTGTTCTTGCTATCTATTTTCTTCTTGCCCTTATTGAAGCTGTTATTTTGCTGTGTTTCCGTTGATCGACATGTAGAACCCGACGTCTCCGATTAAAATCGTCGTCTTTGTCCTCTTCGATTCCGTCTTCGTCGTAAACAAGGATTAAGCAAGGAAAGCACCCCTTTGATCATATTGATCCCAATATTTAATTTTCCTTTTGTTTATCAAATGGTTTTATGCATGCGTTTATTTATTGTAAATTAAGCTATTTTGTGGTCTTTGGTAGTTATACTGTTGTCTCATGAACCCCTTTGATAGCTATAGACATGTGAACCTTAATAACCATAGATTAAGGTTAGGCATTACTTAATGTCATCATGGGTATATCACGATTACTTAATCATGCTTAGCCATGCTTTAGAATCAATGAGGTAAATGATCAGATCAAAATTGTTTCCTGAAAACCTTGGAAATGGCACTGTTGGTTGCGGGTACATTGATTAAAAACCCGAAATAAAACTATGGTTTTGACGCGGGTGATTATTGGCAATAGCCGGAAGTGCAATAAGGGTCTTGCACATAGTGTAGGGTGGAGTATCGCCCGAGTCGGATTAAGGACTGAAAATCGTGTTGTATGATCAGAGACAAAGGCATACCGTGAGGAAGGTTAGCCAGGGCCGTGCCAATCTGCTCACCGCACCTCCTACTGCTCCGTCTCCTCAACATGCCGAAGAACATCCCGTTGATGCTCATGCAAGACTTCGCGAGCAGAAGAAGAAGCAGTTTCAGCAGTCAAGGGCGGCGATTGGTCCACTTGAGAAGAGTCGCCCCATCTGGAGGTACCCTAGCCAGATGAGTCGACTTTGAGTTGTTGATTATAAAGTGGGATCTGGCAAGGGAAAAGCGATTGTGGAGCAAAGGAACAAGGATCCGCTTGAATTTCATCAGGATGAGTATGTGGACAAGCGGTTTTGGAACATATTTCAGTCAGATTTTTATGAGACTGTACTTCTCCAAATGGAGCATCCCGTGATGAGAATGAAGAGAATTGACCGGGTGTATATGTCAGAGCTCCACAATCCAATCTTTGATGAACTCATCCAAATCTGCGAGCGTCACCAGGTGAAGGATATAATGAGTTTTCTTTATCCCTGGAATGATGAGCTCATTATGCAATTCTACTCCACATTGTATTTTGACAAGAAAGAGGATGCCATTTGGTGGATGTCAGATGAAGTGTGGTATGTGGCCACCAGAAGGACTTTTGCTAGGGTTTTGCAGCTAAGGTCGATTGTTGGAGATGCCAAGCTGCACAATAAGAAAGCCATGTGTCCCGAGCAGCTTGAAGCCCTTTATGACCCCTCTCAGCACTTTGTTGTTGGCACCATAAAAGGTCTAAAGCCTGTGCCCGCTGTTCTTCTCAGAATGCTTCGGGAAACTCTTTGGCCCAAGGAGAGGGATGCGTTAGCTATCAGCTCTTATGGTCGGAATCTGCTATTCCATTTGGTGGAGAAGACCCATGGCTTTGACATAGTGGATTTCTTATGGGAGGGCATCCGCCACAACTCGATGAGCAATTCCAGCAGCTGCGGGTACGCCCCCTTCATCATAGCCTTAATTGATCATGTCACTAGCCTTGACTTTGTCAAGGATGTGGATCACCTATCCTACAAGGTTCGACCTCCTTGACCACTTGACTTCCATGACCCCTACGCTCCTAGTGCCTGTTGGTGACATCCCAGGTCGACCTTCCAGGGCCAGTTCTTCTGCGCCACCTCCTCCTCCGGCTCCAGCTTGAGCAGCAGCTCCTGTCTCTCCTCCAGGTTCTCCTCCCTCTAGCAGAGATACTATCAAGAGGATGCTCAAGTGCCTGTTCTGCCTGTGCTAAGATGTTTCTACTCAAGTCAAGGAGACCCGTCGAGAGCTTCGTGAGCATCACCGTGAGTTCGTGCCTCTCTGCCGCCGACAAGGTGAGGACATTCTGCCGGTGTCGAGAGTCATCGATGCACCCATAGTGGACTCCGCCACCCAGCTGACTCTTGGTCTTGACCTTGACACCTTAGGCGATGTCGATGGCGTGGCGAGGATAGCGAGGAGGATGATTATCAACCTTCCGGCGACGACGAGTGATCCTCCGTCCCGAGCGCTTTCCCTTTTTGGTGTCTTGATGCCAAAGGGGGAGTGTTTAGTCGTAGTCTTTAAGCGTCGTTCGTCATTTGGGCTTGTTTAGTTGCTTGTGCCATGGTTGAACTTGTATTAATGCTTGTGATGAACCTTTATTCCTAGTTAAATCGTTGAATGCTTGTCATGATTATCATGTTCATTACTTTAAGTTCATTAATTGATGTTCATTGCTTGATGTTCATTGCTTAATGTAGTATCATGTTATTTACATTTTGATATATCATTTTGATCTCTCGAATGCAAGGATATAGGGGGAGCTCTTGCAAAAATTCTCACTAAATATGTGCATTTGTTCTCTAATGTACACACTTAGGGAGCTCTACTATATGTTTTGCATCAAAATGATAATTCAAATCTCTTTTATTACTTTTAAAGTCTTAAAATTGTGTTGTCATCAATACACCAAAAGGGGAGATTGAAAGTGCATCTAGGCCACTAAAGAGTTTTGGTGATTAATGGCAACACAATTGAGTATACTAATGGTTCAAGTGAGAATTCATGCAGAGATCGAGAAGGTATCATCGTAAGAAAGTGATTGGAGATCCCCACAGTATTTAAAATTTGAAAAGGTGGCATCAAGACTTTAGACGTATATTTTTTACTTTATTGAGTCTAAGGATAGCCGTACTATAAAGGGGGATACGACGGGAAATCGCTTCTAGGATATACTTGTGCTCAAAGAATAAAAATTGCATAGCAAAAGAATTTAAAACATTGCATTTTCTTTAAATAATGCTGTTCTGGCCGAAGAGGTTAGGCCGGAGTATCCGAACATTAAGTCCAGACACTCCGGGCTGTACCCCTCGGCAGCAGCTGACTCAATTAGTCTGGAGTATCCGGGGTTTAAGTTCGGACACTCCGAGTTAAATGAGTCTAGAGTATCCGGGGATTAAGTCCGGATACTCCGGAGTGTGCGCAGATCACTCATAACGGTTGGATTTTGGGGGCCCTATTTAAGCCCTCACTCTTCGCCTACCCATTGGAACTCTCATTCATTGCATTACTCAGCTCTCAAGCTCACTCTCTCTCTCTTGAGCCCTAATCTCCTTCCCCCACTTGAATCTTGGATTTGATTTGAATATTTGGGGGAGATAGGAGTGGATTTAAGTGCTTTGAGCTTGCAACTTTGATTCTTGAGCACAAGTTTCATCCTCCAAGACGATTTAGCGGCGTATTTGTTACTCTTGGAGTTTGAAGGGCTCCTAGACGGCAAGGAGTCACCGGGAGCCTCCAAGACCTGGTGTGGTGAGCCCCGGAAGTTTGTGAAGGCAAGTCTCGCCTCCGAAAGGAAAGAGGCAAGAAGTGAAGTCCGGCGAGTGCTTTGTGCAACACCGGGAGGAAAGTGGTCAAGAGGGATCCGGGCTTTGTGCCTCCTCAACGGAGCGTAGGATTCCTTCAAGAATTGAACTTGAGTAAAAATCATTGTCTTCGTGTTCTTTATTTGCTTGTGCTAGGGTTTGTTGTTCTTGAACCTTCTGAACCCGATCTACTCTATCTTTGTGTTTGGCTCTAGATCTACTTCATCCTCGGTACCGATATCATTTAGAATATTTGTATTCATTTAGATTGTTGAAAATTTGCGACATTTAAAATCTCACTTGAGGTCCCGGTCAGAGTATCCGGACAATTATCGAGACGGTCCGGACATCTAGAGTATCAGGACAAAAACTCCGGACACTCGGGCTCGGACCCTCGGGAGATTTTATTTTGTTGCAAAATTTTATCGCTTATTCACCCCCTCTAAGCGACATCACCGGTCCTTTCAATTGGTATCGAGCCAAATATCCGTAGTTTGGCTTAACCGCTAGGAGAATCAAGATGTAAGCTAATAGAAAGAATAATGAAGCCGTGACCAAGACAAGGGCATAGGTTCCAAGCAAAGGGTTGAGATTCATATCAATATCCTTCCTTTGGTGTCTCAAGCTCTTCCTCTTATGTTTCCGTGTCTTCCAGTAGAGCACCTCACTTTGATGGCACTCACTATGCCACATGGAAACACAAGATGAAGATGCACTTGAGATCGCTTCACCCTTCTATTTGGAAGATTGTAGAAATAGGTTTCAAGCCCGTTGATCCAAACAATCTCACTCCCGAAGAAGATAAAGCTCAACATTTCAATGACTTGGTCGTCAATGCCTTATTCAATGCCTTGAGTGACTCTGAGTTCAACCGAGTCGATGGTCTTGAAGAGGCAAAAGCAATTTGGGATAGACTCATGGTGACTCATGAAGGGATTTCTAGTGTCCGTGAATGAAAGATAGAGCTCATTATTGGTGAGCTAAGCCGCTTCACCTTGGAAGAAGGAGAGTCCTACACCAAAATATTTGACCGCTTGATGGTGCTTGTGAATCAAGCTAAGGGTCTTGGGTGCACCGATCTTCTTGACAAGGCCGTTGTCAAGATCATCCTTCGTGTGATCACTTCCACCAACATAATCTTGTCCAACTCATCGTGATCGACCAAACTTGATACTCTCCTCCACATGATGTGATTGGGAGGCTAATGATGGACAAGATGATGATAAAAGAGGCCGAAGTTGTTGAAGAACTAAAGTCGGGCAAAAAGAAAGGTATTGCCCTGAAGGCCGTGAAGACCGTAAGGGAAGTTGAAGAAAGTACAAGTGAAGATGAGGAACCAAGTGGCCCCCTAACCAATGATGACATGGCTTTGCTCATAAGAAGGTTCAATAAATTTCATAAAAAGAAGGGCTACAAGCCGGGAAGTCATTCCAAGAATCAATGGAATAAGTCAAGAGGACGACACTCAACAAGGAAATGCTATAAGTGTGGAGAGCCCGGCTATTTCATCGCCGAATGTCCTAGCGAGAGAAGAAAGAAGACAAGCCTTATAAGAAGGACAAGTGTCGGGGCAAGGAGAAGGAAAGAAACAAAAAATTCAAGCATTACAAGCACAAGGGACAAGCTCACATTGGAGAAGAGTGGGACTCAAACTCCGACTCCGATTCAAGCTCCGACTTCGATGAAGGAGGAATCGCCTCCGTCGCCATCGTCGTGTCCTCTACTCCGACAATGTCGAAGGGCCTCTTCGACAACTTGAGCGATGACGATGAAAACGCTCCAATGTGCCTTATGGCTAAGGGGCGCAAGGTATCAATCAAAACTTCATCCTCTTCTATTATTGATTCATGCTTGGATGATAGTGATGACGATAGTGACGATGATTGTGTAATCAAGTCAATTAAGGATTTTGACATTCAAAAATTAGATTTACTTTTAAAAGATATTGAGAAATTGGAGGAAACTATTGAGCAAAAGGAGACCACTCTCGAAGCTCAAGAAGACTTGCTTATTCTTGAGAAAGAGAAAAATCTTGAGCTAATAAGAGTCTAACCTATGAAAGCAGAAAGTACGAGGAGTTGGTCGAAAGTTCAAAGATGACTAAATCCAAGTTAACTAGTCTTGAGATCACCAACGCTTCACTCGTAGAGGAACTTGCCAAAGCAAAGGATGCTTGCAAGGCTCTTGAGGTGAAGCTTGTTGATCTCTCGAATAGCTCTTCTATCTCCTCGACAGTTAACTCCAATTCCTCATTACCATCTTCTAGCAATGGATGTGCTAGATGCTATAATGTCAATATTGATGCTTGTGCCACTAACCTTGAGACTTTGCAAGTATTAGCTCATGAAAATGAGAAGCTCAAGGGAATGCTTGAAGATGGACTTCAAAAGTCCTATAAGGCTAGCAAAGGATTAGAGGAATTCCTCGGTAAGCGTCAAGGTAACCTCATGAAACATGGGCTTGGGTATGTTCCACCCAAGGGCAAAGGAAGCCACATCGTGGTTGCTCCTTTGAATAAGCCCATCCACTTCGTTAAGGCCGAAGGAACCTCTAAGTATAAGGCACACTCTACTTTCTTTGCTTCTTATGTACTAAAAAGGACTAGCCTTGGTAGAGTAATTGCTTGTCATATTGGGGGTAGGCCCAAAAATACTTCTAGTGTGCAATCTATTTGGGTCCCCAAATCACTTGTTACTAACGTGCGCGGACCTAAACAAGTTTGGGTACCAAAGAGCAAAATCTAAATTTCATTTTGTAGGCCTACATCTCCGGTGGATCAAGTTGGATCTTGGATAGCGGATGTACACATCATATGGCCGGAGAAAGGGCGATGTTCGCACATTTGGAAGTAAATGGAGCAAATAGTGAAAGCATAATTTTTGGCGACAATGGAAAAGGTGAAGTGGTAGGTTTAGGTAAGATTCTCATTACAAATGATTTTCACATAAACAATGTTTTGCTAGTCGAATCATTAGCTATAATTTGTTGTCTGTTGCTCAATTATGTGAAGCGGGCTACAATTGTGTGTTTAGTGATAAGGGTGTGGATGTCATTAAGAGGGATGATGGTTCAATAGCCGTTAAGAGTCGTTTAAAAGGGAATCTCTATCTCATAAACTTTACTACGGATAGAATTAACATTGAAACATGCTTAATGGCTAAATCTAGCATGGGTTCGTTATGGCATCGTCGACTTGCTCATGTTGGTATGAGGAACCTTCACAAACTCCTTAAAGGCAACCACATTCTTGGATTAACCAATGTTGTCTTTGAGAAAGACAGGGTATGTAGCACGTGTCAAGCCGGGAAGCAAATTGGAGCTTCTCATCCCGCCAAGAACGTGATGACTACCTCAAGACCATTCGAGATGCTTCACATGGATTTGTTCGGCCCAGTCACATACATAAGCATCGGAGGAAACAAGTATGGTCTAGTTATAGTCGATGATTTTTCTCGATTTACTTGGGTATTTTTCTTGCATAATAAAAGTAAGGCCCAAGGAACTCTAAAGAAATTCATGAGAAGGGCTTAAAATGAATTTGAAGTAAAGATCAAGAGAATTCGAAGTGACAACGGCACCGAATTCAAGAACAGCAGTGTGGAGGAGTATCTCGATGAAGAAGGCATCAAGCATGAGTTTTCGGCTCCCTATTCCCCTCAACAAAATGGGGTAGCCGAAAGGAAGAATCGTTCCCTCATCGAGATGGCGCGCACGATGCTTGACGAATACAAGGTCTCCGACATATTTTGGGCGGAGGCAATCAACACCGTGTGCCACAGTACGAACCGGTTATACCTCCACAAGAACTTGAAGAGGACGGCATATGAGCTACTCACCGGGAAGAAACCCAATGTCTCCTACTTTCGAGTCTTTGGAAGCAAGTGCTACATCCTCAACAAGAAAGCTAAGTTTTCTAAATTTACGCCTAAAGTAGATGAAGGTTTCTTACTTAGTTATGGGTCAAATGCTTATCATATCTAGTTTTCAACAACACCACCGGTGTAGTTGAAATCTCGCGTGATGTAACATTCGATGAAACTAATGGTTCTCAAGTAGAACAAGTTGATCGTGCTGTGATTGACAGGGAAGAACCATCGTGCGAAGCAATCAAGAAATTGGCCATTAGGGAAGTAAAACCAGTGGAGCAAGATGAAATCCTGAGCACCCCAACCCGGAGTGTCCGGGATAATGTCCGAGTATCGGATGACCCGAATGTCGGGTTCAACCCGAATATTCGGTACGCAATGCTCCAAATGATCTTGCCGGGACCGGATATGCAAATCGAAACCCTCTGTGTATCTGACACTAGTCGAGATCACGCTAGTGCACACGGTGGAAACATAGATGACATATCATTCCATACATCGAAATAACTAAGAAGAAGCAAATTATTATTGAATAAAACAAAGCGACCTTATAGTCAAGGTTCATACATCAATGCCTCTTGGCTTAAGAAACAAATAAAGCTATTGCGGCGAAATAAAATAACTTGGGCCATTCGACATGCCACGAGCAATCGTCTGGGAAAGCGCCTTCCTAGTCGGCGTAGTCTTCATAGTACTCCTCCTCTTGATACTCATTACCGGTCCTTCCTCGAACAATCGAACAACATGGGCATAAAGCCGTGAGTACAAAGCGTACTCAACAAGCCGTAGGAAATGATGCAATATATTCATGCGGCTTTGACAAAGGATAGTTATAGGGTTCATTTGCGGCAATAACTTGAATTTAAATACACTAAATAGATTGAAGGCAGTGTGAATAAAACAATAATAAATAATCTGATAAATCAATGGTAGACAACATGAACAGAATGACGAGGCATCACCCTACACCACTCGAAACAAGTATCAACCACACAATTCAACAGTATAGCTTGAGACAACAAAACAACAGTGAACTCCCCGTTCACATCCCAACCATTCCACATTTCAAGAAAATACTTTATACCCCGTGTGAAATCCTCGGGCTTGTCCATGACCGCGGACACGGCTATTCGAATAGTTTACACTCTGCAGAGGTTGTACAACTTTACCCACAAGACATGATCATCCCTTAATGCCAAGCGCTAAGGACACACTTCCTTTGGTGTGTCGGCGGAGAGATCACTACAAAGCCTTTACAATGCATATCGGACCCGATCGCCCTCTAAGGTTTCGCCCCTCGGGGCCCCCTCTTGAGCCATGTGGGTCTACTCGTCCATCTTGGACCCCACACCAACAACTGGCAATACTCAAGTCTGGGCATTGCAAATTAATCATTAGGTCCGTCCCATACGGACTTGTGGTTGCACAGTTAGGCCAGTTCAATGGCGCACAAGATTAAGTCCTTAAATTGTTTGAGCAAGGCGACCCACATCCCAATGTGCCAAGCAAGACCCCTTTATTGCACGATCAATTGCAGAAACATTTTGTTCAACCCAAGACCAATGGCATCCCCTGCCATGGTACAACAAGTTTTACAACAGTGGTCAACAGCCACAATTCAATATCTCATTAAGTCAAGATTAACATTAGCTCACAGGTGATATGAATCCCTTCGGACAACTAAGCATGGCTAAGCATAACTACGATAACCCAATGTTGGTACTATGATTATGTCCAACTAATAACGTCCCAACTTAAGGGTAACAATGGATACATGGCATTCCAATAATCAAAGGGGCATACTCAAACAGGTAAATAGCTACTCCCATAAACTAGCATTGTTACACAAATAGCATGCAATTGTATAAAACAAAGTACTTTTGCAAACATGGGTTCAATATGATCAAAGGTCTACGACTTGCCTTGTTGTTCAAGTGCTGATGCTTGGTCTTCGAAGTCTCCGTTCGCTCCTTCGGGATTAGCGTCTCTGGGAAAATAAAGCAACGAAACCAAATAAATACAAAACAGAGGAGAAAACAAGCTCAAAATTGAAAATAAATGGCTCTGGAATGTAGAGCTCAATTTTACAAAAATTTAGAAATTTGAATCGGCTCAATCGGAGTTCGGACGAAGGAGAGCAGACCTTGGAAGATTTAATTCAGAGAAAATCGGAGAAATTCACAAGGGTGACACGTGTCGGCTTGTGATTGGCTGGGATTTTCGGTTTTGAAAATCAGAAAAGAAAATGAAATACCGACTGACATGCGGGGCCCACATGTCGGCGGCTTGGTCCTGATGAGACCGAGAGCACCGAGGCGACATTTGGTGACGTGGCGGCTAACGCAGCGGCCTTGGTGACGTGGGCGCCCGATGTGGCGGCCGGCAACCTTACGGTGACGGGCATGGCACGAGTTGACCACGCGGCCACGATCTGGATCGTCGTGAGCGATCGAACAGGCTTTATTGATGCTCACTGGTGGGAGGCGCGCGATCGGGAGCGTCCACCGCATGATCGGACGGTGAGGTTGCGGATGGAACGCAGCGGCGAGGCGGCGCGCCTTACACGGAGGTGAGGAAGATGACACTGAAACGGCGGAGGGCGGCGGATCGGCGGAAAAATCTGCGGATCGGGAAGAAGATGCCGCGCCGACTTCGGCGTCTGTCAGCGGACAGCGGAGACGCCTGCGCAAGCGGAGAAACACTGCGAGGAAGAACTTCGGACACGGCGCAAAAGAAAACTCGGCGGCAGCTCTAAGCGGCGATTCTCGGGAAGCGGAAGAAGGAGAAGGGCGGCTTTAAGTAAACACACGACAGACGAGGAGACGGCTCGGATCTGGCGCGATAAGCGCGGAATCGGCAAGCGCGCGACGCGGTCGAACGGCAATGGCTAGGGTTCATGAGTCGGCGGCATGCCAGCGGCGTGGAGAATCCAGCCGAACGCGTGTCGCGGTCGAGACGATGGAAGCCTTGTGAGCTGGCTGGGCAGACGGACCTTGAGTTTGAGCCGAGATGAACAGAGATGGGCGGAGAAATTTCAGCCGAAGGAAATTTTGGAAAATAAAACGTTTTTCCAATTTAATAAATTCCAGAAATTCAAATAACTCCAAATAAATTCAAATAAATAGCAAATAAATTCAGAAAAATCCCCAAAATACTGAAAAAATTCCTTGAAGCACAAGGAACCCAACAAAAACTGGAAACCTTTAATTTGATGCATAGATTAATCAAATTAAATCTTTTCATTATTGAAAAATTCATATTAAGCTTCAATTAATTCGAGGAAAATACAAAGGGTTTATTTTTTATTTTAAACATACCAAAACTCAAATTTTGGGATGTTACAGATCTCCTTCCTCATCCATGCAAGCTCAAGATGGCTCGAACACCACTCAAGATGATGGAGGCCCCATCCAACGATTAAATGCAACTATCCCTCATCCAAGAGTTCATCAAAGCATACAACGAGATCACCCGGTCGACAATATCCTTGGAGATATTAACAAGGGAGTGTCCACTAGATCTCGAGTTGCAAATTTTTATGAATTTTACTCTTTTGCTTCTTCTCTTGAACCTCTGAAGGTAGAAGAATCTCTCCAAGATCCGGATTGGATAATGGCCATGCAAGAAAAGCTAAACAACTTTGAGTGTAATCAAGTGTGGAAGCTTGTCGAAAGGCCCAAACAAAACATGATTGGAACCAAGTGGGTATTTCGGAACAAGCAAGACGAGAATGGAATAGTGACTAGAAATAAAGCCCGGTTGGTTGCTCAAGGCTTCACACAAATCGAAGGTTTGGATTTTGATAAAACATATGCTCCCGTAGCTAGGCTCGAGTATATTAGAATATTACTTACCTTTGCTACTCACCATGATTTTAAGTTATATCAAATGGACGTGAAAAGAACCTTCCTAAATGGACCACTCTCCGAGATGGTCTACATTGATCAACCACCCGGCTTCGAGGATCCAAACTTTTCGGACCACGTCTACTTCCTGCACAAGGCTCTATATGGACTCAAACAAGCACCAAGAGCGTGGTTCGAGTGTCTTCGTGATTTTCTCCTCGAACAAGGTTTTGTAGTTGGAAAGGCCGACCCTACTCACTTCGCTAAGCACATTGACGATGATTTATTTGTTTGTCAAATATACGTTGATGATATTATATTTGGATCTACTAATGAACAACTATGCAAGGAGTTTAACAGGATAATGACCAAAAGATTCGAGATGTCCATGATGGGCGAATTGAAGTTCTATCTCGGTTTTCAAGTCAAGCAACTCAAGGAAGGAACTTTCATATGCCAAACCAAGTACATCAAGGACATGCTCAAGAAGTTCGGTATGGAAACGCATAAGCCAATCAAAGCGCCAATGCAAGCGAGCGGGCATCTAGACTTCGACAAAGAAGGTAAACCAGTCGTCCAAAAGGTATATCGTTCGATGATCGGTTCTTTACTTTATCTTTGTGCATCTAGGCCCGATATTATGCTTAGTGTGTGCATGTGTGCACGGTTTCAAGCCGCTCCTAAAGAGTGCCACATGGTGGCGGTAAAAAGAATATTGAGATATTTAGTGCACACTCCTCATTTTGGGCTTTGGTATCCAAAAGGTTCATCTTTTGAGTTAGTTGGCTATTCCGATGCAGATTATGCCGGATGTAAAGTGGATAGGAAGAGTACATCGGGGACTTGTCAGTTTTTGGGTAGATCTCTTGTCTCATGGTCTTCCAAGAAACAAAATTCCATAGCCCTATCCACAGCCGAAGCCAAATACATTGCCGCCGGGAGTTGTTGCGCCCAATTGCTTTGGATGAGGCAAACCCTAAATAACTATGGCCTAACCTATAACCATGTCCCACTTTTGTGTGACAATGAGAGCGCCATAAAAATTGCCAACAATCCCGTCCAACACTCCCGTACCAAGCATATCGATATTCGTCACCATTTCTTGAGAGATCATTCCACTAAAGGCGATATTGATATTCAACATGTAAGCACAAATGATCAATTAGCCGATATTTTCACCAAGCCTCTAGATGAAAAGAGATTTTGTGAGTTGAGAAGTGGGCTAAATATTCTAGATTCTCACAACCTGGCTTGAAATGTGCATGCAATTGATTGATGTTTGAAAATGTTTTAGAAAATTTTATTTGGTCTCTCTCTCTCTGATCTTTCTGTGTTATTTGTAATCTTTGATCTTCGGATCCGGCTTTATACTATGTGACTATGGCTTGATTGCTTGAATGTTCGCTAGTCACAAAGTGAATAGAGCCTTGGGGACCCCTTATCTTTTTGCTGCAAGCCAATATCTCACTTCATTCCTTGCGAAATCCCTATTGTCTCCCGAAGATGTCAACCCGGACATTCCGGGGTTTATGTCCGGACTATCCGGATAGTCCGGAGTATTCGGACTAAATGTCCGGAGTATCCGGGTTGAGGCGGCTGTCCTATAAAGCCCTTGCGGGGGGAGTTTCTTCTCTCTCTTCCCTCATTTTCCAAACCGCCTCCTCTCTCAAAGCCGTCGCCCCAGCGTCGACCTTGGGATCTCCCTCATCTCCGGTGTGTTCCTCTCCCTCCGGAGGTTCCGGATTGTCCTCCCAGGCTTGAGGAAGGCTTCACCACTTGCGGTCATTCCCGTTGTTCCTTCTTCATGGTAAGTCTTTTGCCCTTCCGATCTCCTTGACCATGAAGATACCTTGAAATAGGTTGTGCTTGTAGAGTCCATTCTTCCTCTAGTTAAATCCGTAGAATGGGCTCATTGTAATTGTGGTTAGTTTTGCAATTTAGGTTTTTGGGTTTGAGTCTGAACAATCCGGACTCTCCGGACATTTTATCCGGAGTATCCGGACACTCCAGATCAAATGCCCCGGAGTATCCGGGTTAATTGTCCGGACTCTCCGGACTAAATCCCTGGAGTATCCGGGCTGTACCTCTCGGCCCAAAAATTTAAATTGTATAACTTACTTCCTTGCAAACCCTATTTCACTCCATTCTATGTTCCCTCTCAGATGGCTTCTTCCCAGGAAGGTTCCTGTGCCAGCAAGTGCCCATCCGTTGATTCTCCTCCTTCATCTCCTGTGCCTAGTGCTTCTAAGAGACAAAGGCATACTGTGAGGAAGGTTAGCCAGGGCCGTGCCAATCAGCTCACCGCACCTCCTGCTGCTCCGTCTCCGCAACATGCCGAAGAACATCCCGCTGATGCTCATGCAAGACTTCGCGAGCAGAAGAAGAAGCAGTTTCAGCAGTCAAGGGCGGCGATTGGTCCACTTGAGAAGAGTCGCCCCATCTGGAGGTACCCTAGCCAGATGAGTCGACTTCGAGTTGTTGATTATAGAGTGGGATCTGGCAAGGGAAAAGCGATTGTGGAGCAAAGGAACAAGGATCCGCTTGAATTTCACCAGGATGAGTATGTGGACAAGCGGTTTTGGAACAGATTTCAGTCAGATTTTTATGAGACTGTACTTCTCCCAATGGAGCATCCCGTGATGAGAATGAAGAGAATTGACTGGGTGTATATGTCAGAGCTCCACAATCCAATCTTTGATGAAGTTATCCAAATCTGCGAGCGTCACCAGGTGAAGGATATAATGAGTTTTCTTTATCCCTGGAATGATGAGCTCATTATGCAATTCTACTCCACATTGTATTTTGACAAGAAAGAGGATGCCATTTGGTGGATGTCAGATGAAGTGCGGTATGTGGCCACCAGAAGGACTTTTGCTAGGGTTTTGCAGCTAAGGTCGGTTGCTGGAGATGCCAAGCTGCACAATAAGAAAGCCTTGTGTCCCGAGCAGCTTGAAGCCCTTTATGACCCCTCTCAGCACTTTGTTGTTGGCACCATAAAAGGTCTAAAGCCTGTGCCCGCTGTTCTTCTCAGAATGCTTCGGGTAACTCTTTGGCCCAAGGAGGGGGATGCGTCAGCTATCAGCTCTTATGATCGGAATCTGCTATTCCATTTGGTGGAGAAGACCCATGGCTTTGACATAGTGGATTTCTTATGGGAGGGCATTCGCCACAACTCGATGAGCAATTCCAGCAGCTGCGGGTGTGCCCCCTTCATCATGGCCTTAATTGATCATGTCACCGGCCTTGACTTTGTCAAGGATGTGGATCACCTATCCTACAAGGTTCGACCTCATACATACCTTCACTTCCACTTGACCCCTACCGCTCCTAGTGCCCCCTGTTGATGCAGAACATCCCAAAATTTTAATAAAATAAAAATCAATATTTTGAATTTGAATATTATTCTTTCTGAGTTTTCTTGGCATTATTGAATTTTATTTGGATTTCATTGGAATTATACTTTGTATGAAAAATTCAACAAAAGGGAACTAAAGAATGGAAAAGAGAAAAAGGCAAAAATGTAAAAAAAAATTAGAAAATTGCCATGAGAACCCTGATCATGCAAGTAAACCCTTTTAGCCAGCAAATGAAATTTTATGCATGGAAGAATGAAGAGATAAATTAACAAGACAATTTTTAATTCAAAACAATGCATTGTCAGAATTTATAAAATATTTATAAAACTCAAATGGAGCTGAAAAATTTATTATGAAACCCTCAATGCAATATCTATCTCTGGTAAAAGTATTATGAATTAATATTGTCATTTAGGACTTCTCAAAATTTAAAAATAGAAACCCTAAAAATCTGGAATTTGCCATGTCAGAATTTCTATTAAATAATGGAACCATATTTTGGCTTGAAAATTTTACAGAAGCATTCTGAGATCAAATCTATTTGAAAACAAAATTTGAAAAATAATAGACTTTAATTGATCTCAATCAAAAATGAAAATCCAAAACAAAATTTTGGAGCGATCCTTTGTTGTCGAGAATATTATTAATTTTTGGTAACTTATTTTAACCCTAAAATTTTACCAGGCGTCAACATCTATTCAAAGACCTTGGTCAAAAAGTATGACAATTTCCTACTCCCATTTGACAGCAATAAAAATCGGGCACTAGAAGCATCCTTGCCGGGTTCAATTCTTTGGTCATCTCCCTTCACTGATCGGTGGTCCCCAGGCCCACTTGTCAGGCCCTTCTTCTTCCAACTCTTGCGACCGAGCAAGAAATTCCCGAGTCCAGCGCAGCCGACCGAGCTACGATTCAATGCATCACCCGCCGAATTGTCGCATCTTCAGCGTCATCCTCACCTCAGCTCAGCCGCGATCGTCGCCACGTTCGTCCTTGACTCTCTCGCGCCATACCGCTCGCCTTTTCCTTGTCGCATTCGGAGAAACTCACAATCGAGAGCAAGCTCAATCGGGGCAGGGCTCATCGCTCGATCTCCGTCT
The DNA here is from genome assembly GCA_036346375.1 of Guadua angustifolia. NCBI lineage: Eukaryota > Viridiplantae > Streptophyta > Magnoliopsida > Poales > Poaceae > Guadua > Guadua angustifolia. The sequence continues at coordinate 511,234 of CM070514.1, read as the reverse complement.
ATAAATAGAACACTTGTGACCTCTAGAAGCGGCGCATAGCTTTCCCTTCATTCCTTCTTCCTCTCGGCAGACCAAGCAACCAAGCCCCTCCCATTTCGCCATTGCTAGAGGCCTTCCAAGCTCGAGCGAAATCAATTGACGATAGAGAACATCCCATTTCCAAATCCCTTTGGGCTAGAGCATCACCATGCCACAGGCATTAAAACCCCTCAAAACCTTTGGTTAGTCTCATGCGAAATCGAGCCGCAGCCGTGCGCCCTTCTTCTCCAAGGCCGGCTGGCATGGGCAGCTCAACTCGGTAACTCTTTCTCTGAAGTAACCGCAAAAATGGATTCCCCGGTGTTCCCTAATACTCATACTGCTATCAATTTGGGCTAGGATCTCCTTAACCATCTCCTCCGACTTGCCATTGCCGCCAAGCACGAGCTCGGTGGCGCATCGAGGTGTCTTCGGCCAAATTGGTTACACTATCTTGTGGCGCCTTTGAGATGAATCTCCCATGCCGTCATTGTCACGGATCTTCGGGAAGATCGCCCGGCCAACCCTAGCCGCCCACCTTTCCCTCACATTGGTCCGGGTCGATGGCGGCTCGGCAGAGCTCGAGCTCAAAAGGTGAAAGGCGCTTTCAGTTCAAGAAGACGTATTTCCTTTTTCTAGCAATTTCGGTGACCGATAATTGAAACTTGAATATCTTTTGTAATTTTGATTCAATTCCAGTGGAACAAATTTCTATATTCTTTCAAAATCCATGAGAATCCTAATATGCAAAGGTATTTAATTTTTGAACTACAGAATCATTATTCGAATTAAACTTCGGTTAGTGTCCCATTATGGTCTTTAATGTAAATTTATGCATAGTAAAGTATAACATGATAAAATAAATTTTTAGGTGATAATAGACCAAGATGAATTCAAATGTACAAAAATATTGAATTCTTGAATCATAGAACAATTATTAAAGTCAAGAATAGAACAAACACTATTATGGACAATATTGCTCGCATGAAAAATATAACTTATCAAATCATAAAATAAATGATTATGTGCTTCTGGTATTTTAATAAGCCAAATTATGGAGAGATATTAAATATTTGAACTAAGTTTAATGTATTGCATAGTGACCATTAATAAACCTTAGTATGATCATTAGTAAGAATAGTAGCAGAATACCTTATAAAACAATAAATTAATTTATATGCGGTTCCTGGAATTAATAGAGAACCAATTATGTAAAAATAGTTAAAGTGAAACTTATCTTACATTCCTTGATGAGAGAAAGTGCAAGCAACAACAGCAAATAAATACATAATCCATCGTAATTAAAGTTAAAATAATGTCAAACTAACTTTAAAACATTTCTAGGATTTTACCATGCTAATACCTGAAAAATCAATCAAGGATCATGTATAGTGTAGTTGGAAACTAAGTTTGAAATTTGGCCGATTTAAGGTTGCAAAAATGATCATTTAGACTATTTCAGCGATAGATAAAATAACTCGCTTAAATACTAAAATCAGTAAAACCAGTTTAAAAGCACACTACAAAGTTTATACTACCATATTCTGTAAGAAAAATCTTAATTCATAAAGGTTTGCATAATAATCTTATTAGCTCAAAACCCTTAAGTGTTAACCTTTCGTTTTACTTTCTTGCCAATTCCAAATAGTGTAAACTTTATAATGCCACACAAACCTTTTCAGCGATGAATATAATGTTGCGTCCAAATCCTAGAACTTATGAAATTAGCCCAGTAGTGCTCCCCAAAGTATCGTCTACTCTATTACGAAAAGATAATCTCATTTCATCGTGATTTACATATTAATCTTGATAGTTTAATAACTCTAAGTGTTCACGTGTGCGAAGCCATAATATGAATGAGCAATTGTAGTTGCAAATCGAAACACAGTAGTTAAGTTATTTGTATCACCAGAACCTTCTTAAATATCATGAAAATAATCCCAGTAGCCTAAATCAATATATCTTAGCTTGCGCAAAGCTAATTCTATTCAAAGTCAATCAAAAGCGAAGAAGTATTCATTAAGTAATATAATATGATCATTTAAGCTTTTTCATTAGCTCTTAAAGTAGCTCATCTAAATCTGAATTTAGTAAAAAACGACCTAGAAATGATCTTTAGGGTATAATCTGCAGTAATCTAAGAAAATATTCTTATTTTATTTTGCTTTGACTCTGAATCCTAATAGGGCAAAACCTGTAAGTAATAAGATTGCCAAAACTCATATTATAAATAGTGAATCGAAGAAAGCTTGCAACTAATGATTAATTCTATTTAGTCTTAATCAATCTTTGCATCTTGAATTCGTAAAATAAAATTAATAAATTCATAAAAGAGCAATCCTGTTCCTCGTGAAGAGTTTTATTTGTTCTTTCTATCTCCTTTCTTTTTGCCCTTATTGAAGTTAGTTATTTGCTTTATTTCCATTGATCGACGTGTAGAACCCGACGTCTCTATCTTCGTCGTCGCCATCGTCAGTCGCAATCCTCGTCTTCATCGTAAATGACAAATAAGCAAGGCAAGCACCCCTTTGATCATGTTGATCCCAGTACTTTACCTACAATATGTTGTTTTTGTAACTGTATTATGCATGCGTTTACTTTATGCAAATTGCTATTTTGTGGATTTGGTAGTTATACCTGTTGTCTTGTGAATCTCCTTGATGATTATGAACATGTGAGCCTTGATAACCATAGATAAAGGATAGGCACCATTTAATGTCATCATGGGTATATGCGTTCATATTATTCATGCTTAGCCATGCTTTAGAATCTGCAATGTACATGATCAAAGCAACATTTGTTTCCTAAAAACCTTGGAAATAGCCTTTAGTTGTTCTTGGTACTTTGATTAAAACCCAAAATAAAACTATGTTTTGATGCAGGCGATTATTGGCAATAGCCGGTTGTGCTAAAGGAATTGCACGTAGTGTAGGGTGAAGTGTCGCCCGTGTCGGATTAAGGACCGAGCAATGGGACGCTATTGATCCAAGATTTCTGCGCAACCACGAGGGTGAGAATGGGGTAGCCTTAGCCTATTAAGTTATGTAGACATGGCTTTGCTCTTTGGTAGGCGGGAGCTAGCGGAAGCATCCAGTTCGGTTTGCTTGTGAGGGGCTTTCACACAGTTCGTGTGGGTAATTGCCTGGCCGGTGCAACGGTGTACGCCCTGTCGTGTTCAGAAACGTTGTGTTGTATGTGAAAGTTTATCCACGACTTGGGTGTGTGTGTTTCTGTTTCTACGGCGGGGGTTAACGTCCCGGGCTGGATCGAAGTCATGTCTAGGTAATGTAACGGCTATGTATGATCACCTGGCAGGCACAATGTCCTATTGGAGGCGTGTGTGATCTTGCAAAAAGGTTGATCATTCCTTGTGGATAAAGCTGTACACCTCTGCAGAGTTTAAATCTAATCGATTAGCCGTGCCCTCGGTCAAGGGCACTTGGTGAAGTCATTCCAATGTTAGATGTTTTATTATTTTCAAAAGGGTTGGTTCCATTTGTTTTGCAACTGTGCTTTATGTCGAAGGGTGACATTGATGGATTTGAGGATTTGTTGATTATTGCTCACGTCATGGAGGAATGTGAGTGTTACTTATCTTTACTTATTTGTTATCAATCAAATGCTCGATGAATTCTGTTTGCAAATAACTTGGATTTACAAATTCAATTTTGCTTTATGCAAATCAAGCGTAGTAGCCTCCTTTGACTTATCCTGCATTTATACATTTGCAATCAAGTCTTGCGAATGCAAAAGTACTCACCCTTATATCTGTTATGTATAGGTGGATTAGAATCTGAAGCTTCAAGGTTTGTTTAAATCGCGGGATCTTGGATCTTCAACGTGATCTTTCTAAGGATTTATGCAGTCGGTCGAGTTGCTGTAGGAATGGATGGGCACACTACGGCTTTGCTTCTTTTCTTTGCTATATATGCTACGAGTTGTAATATTTACGTAATTGTCGTTTCCGCTAATTAATTTAATGTATGGTTGTGATTCCAATTGTTGATATGTGTGTGCTAGCTCTTGATCCGAGGACTAATCTGCAAGCACATTAGATTTTTGTTTTGGCATCTGTGCTAAAATGGGGGTCGTTTCATGATGCTGCGTCGAGGTTGACCTTCCAGGCGATTCTTCGCCACCTCCTCCTCGGCTCGGCTTGATGGCGCAGCTCCGTCTCTCCTCGGGTTCTCCTCCTCTAGTAGAGATACTATCAAGAGGATGCTCAAGTGCACAGTGCACTTTGTGCCAAGATGTTTCTACTCAAGTCGACTTGGTATCGAGCTATCTTGACCGTAGGGTAAACCTTAGATAGAATGGTCGTTAGCCTTAGAAAAAGCAAATTCAAAAGCTTATTTTCAAAAGATACTCTAATTGCAAAATGTAGACTTTGCTATTCTTACCTTTTTCTTATGTTCCTATCTTTATCCCTACTTCTATTTTGATTTGTAAGCAAACTCTTCTTTCCTGAAAAAGAAATCCTCACCTGTAGTTCAACTTTGACATTTGCTTCAAGATGATCATGACTTGTCATTGTCATTCTTCATGACAACGATGAAGACTACAATGTATCGCCAACATCTCAAGGAAGTCGACAACGCTTAGCTAACCTCGACAAAGCAAGTAGAGCTCAAGATTCCATTTCATGAAGAAACAACATCACCCAATAGTAAAAGGGCAGATGATGAGAATATATTAGCATCTACCTAAGATAAGAACCCTTACGTGTAGCATATTATTCGCTCTAGTTATATAGAACAGCGTATGTTGTTGTTATGTTTAAGCTACTTGAAGTTGGTTTTATTTTGAATGTTAGGACTGATTTATGTGTGAACTTAACCTCTAGGTTAAAGTTTCACAATAAATTGTCCTCTTGTATGAATATCGAAATCTCAACCCATAGGATAAATAAGAAATCATAACATAGTCTGTATTTTCTCTCTATAGAACTTCTTATGAACTTATATCCTCTCTGTACAATTTCTCACCTATGTAACCATCATGGTCATTAACCTTTCTTAAAATTTAATCTCATCAAGATTAGTAATATAGTCTCTATTACTACTCTTAGCTTTGCTTGAGATCACACCATTCATATATAAACCAAGTTAAGATCTTACCACATTAGTAACACCAAACTAGCTTATCTTTGCTTTAGGCTAGTTAAAGCTTAATGTTCCAATAATAATTTCTAACCATGTCTCAAAACTCACCTCATTTGCTTATTAGATTATATACCATGAAAATGAGTTGGAACCATAAAAGTTATATTCTTCTAAGCAGAAACCTTGAATGAATGTTAAAAATGAAAAGCTGGAAAGAAAATCGAAAATCCCATTTTTCTAAAAGAAATATAAAAAGAGTAGTTATACATATACTCTTTTCCCATCTATAAATTTAATCTCATTACCTATTTACTCATTTCTTCTTTGTAGAATTTTCTTTCACCACTACTAAGTTATTCTTTTTTAAGTATTTTTCTCCTTATCCTTTGCACAAAAAAGCACACACCAACAAATCCTTTTGAAATAATTTTGGTAACAAGCCAAAAACATCATGCGTCTACATCAACAACTTCAAGAAGATGGAAGTAATGAGCAACACAACCTCTCCAACTTCATGAAACTTGGGAATACCGACTTCAACAAGTGGTGCAAGGATTAAAAAAACTCGTTATCAAATAGTCTACTTTGAAGGACAATATTATTTAAATTATCGCTATGCGGTTATATAGTACACCTTTTATACATATATCGTATGACCATAGAAGGAAAAACCATAGATACCCTTCCTACATACTAAGTTGAATATATATATATATAGTATTTACGTGTTATTGAAATTTTGTTGTAATTTTATTTTTATTTTCAAAAGGGTTGGTTCCATTTGTTTTGCAACCGTGTTTTATGTCGGAAGGGCTCGACATTGATGGATTTCGTGATTTGTTGATTCGCCGCCACGCCATGGAGGACCGTGAGTGTTACTTATGCTTTACTTATTTGTTATCAATCAAATGCTCGATGAATTTCGCTTTGCAAATAACTTGGATTTACAAATTCAATTTTGCTTTATGCAAATCAACTGTAGTAGCCTCCTTTGACTTATCCTGCATTTATACATTTGCAATCAAGTCTTATGGAGTACGCAAAGTACTCACCTTGCTTAACTGCTATGTATAGGTGGATTAGAATGCTAAGCTCAAGGTTTGTTTCGTCAGCAGGATGCGGGATCTTCAACGTGATCTTTCTAAGGATTTATGCCTGGTCAGTTGCCTGTAGGAATGGATGGGCACACTACACGGCTTTGCTTCTTTTGCTGCTATATATGCTCTGAGTTGTAATATTTCCGTAATTAATCGCTCGCTAATTAATTTAATGTATGGTTGTGATTCCAATTGTTGATATGTGTGTGCTAGCTACCGATCCAGTGGACTAGTATCGCAAGCACATTAGATTTTTGTTTTGGCATCTGTATAAAATGGGGGTCGCTTTCATGGTCTCAAGGCCCCAGGGGTTGACCTTCCAGGCTTCTTCAAGGCCACCTCCTCCTCCCGGCTCCAGCCTTCAAGAGTGCCTCCAGCCTCCTCCGTGTTCTCCTCCTCTAGTAGAGATACTATCAAGAGGATGCTCAAGTGCCTGCTCGCCTGTGTGCAAGATGTTTCTACCAAGTCACTTTGGTATCGAGCTATATCGACCGTAGGGTAAACCTTAGATAGAATGGTCGTTAGCCTTAGAAAAGCAAATTCAAAAGCTTATTTTCAAAAGATACTCTAATTGCAAAATGTAGACTTTGCTATTCTTACCTTTTTCTTATGTTCCTATCTTTATCCCTACTTCTATTTTGATTTGTAAGCAAACTCTTCTTTCCTGAAAAAGAAATCCTCACCTGTAGTTCAACTTTGACATTTGCTTCTGAAGATGATCATGACTTGTCGCTGTCATTCTTCATGACAACCAGTGAAGACTACAATGTATGCGCCAACATCTCAAGGAAGTCAGACAACGCTTCGCTAACCTCGACAAAGCAGAAGTAGAGCTCGAAGATTCCATTTCATGAAGAAACAACATCACCCAATAGTAAAAGGGCAGATGATGAGAATATATTAGCATCTACCCTAAGATAAGAACCCTTACGTGTAGCATATTATTCCGCTCTAGTTATATAGAGCAACGTATGTTGTTGTTATGTTTCGCTACTTGAAGTTGGTTTTATTTTGAATGTTAGACTCGATTTATGTGAACTTAACCTCTAGGTTAAAGTTTCACAATAAATTGTCCTCTTGTATGAATATCGAAATCTCAACCCATAGGATAAATAAGAAATCATAACATAGTCTCAGATTTTCTCTCTATAGAACTTCTTATGAACTTATATCCTCTCTGCATAATTCTCACCTATGTAACCATCATGGTCATTAACCTTTCTTAAAATTTAATCTCATCAAGATTAGTAATATAGTCTCTATTACTACTCTTAGCTTTGCTTGAGATCACACCATTCATATATAAACCAAGTTAAGATCTTACCACATTAGTAACACCAAACTAGCTTATGCTGCTTTAGGCTAGTTAAAGCTTAATGTTCCAATAATAATTTCTAACCATGTCTCAAAACTCACCTCGCTGCTTATTAGATTATATACCATGAAAATGAGTTGGAACCATAAAAGTTATATTCTTCTAAACAGAAACCTTCGAATGAATGTTAAAAATGAAAACTGGAAAGAAAATCGGAAATCCCATTTTTCTAAAAAGAAATATAAAAAGAGTAGTTATACATATACTCTTTTCCCATCTATAGAATTTAATCTCATTACCTATTTACTCATTTCTTCTTTGTAGAATTTTCTTTCACCACTACTAAGTTATTCTTTTTAGAAGTATTTTTCTCCTTATCCCTTTGCACAAAAAAAGCACACACCAACAAATCCTTTTGAAATAATTTTGGTAACAAGCCAGCAACATCATGACGTCTACATCAGCAACTTCAAGAAGATGGAAGTAATGAGCAACACAACCTCTCCAACTTCATCGAAACTTGGGAATACCGACTTCAACAAGTGGTGCAAGGATTAAAAGAAACTCGTTATCAAATAGTCTACTTTGAAGGACAATATTATTTAAATTATACGCTATGCCAGTTATATAGTACACCTTTTATACATATATACGTATGACCAGTAGAAGGAAAAACCATAGATACCCTTCCTACATACTAAGTTGAATATATATATATATAGTATTTCTGTGTTATTGAAATTTTGTTGTAATTTTATTTTTATATTGTTTTTAGTTTACTCTCGTAAATGTTAAACCACTAGGTTGAAATTTACGATGTGTCAGCCCTACTTAATAACAAATTTAATTAAAAAGATTTTAAAGAACGAAACATTGCCTTGTAACCCAATAGAGTTTCATCTAAGCACTTTTATCCCAATAAATATCATTGCAGATATCTAAGTCAAAATCTTTCAAAGGAAATCATGGAAAGTGAAATTATGCAAGAAACTAACTTGGAAGAGAAGTCAGCGTAATCTTCATCTATGGTGCAAATGCTGGCCATAATTCAACAAAATCGCCAGTCACACACATTTCTTTTACAGCAATTAGCGCAAATCAATACCACTTGTTACCCTTGTGAAGGCCAATGTTCATTAGAACCTGAAATTTCTAATACGAATCAACATCATCAAGAGAAATTTCAAGCCTTAGTTGCTCAAGAATTGGCAGGTAGAAGGAAGCCGCCGAGGAATACTACTAAAAGAATTGGAGAAGCAGATTTCAGCCTCAAGAATTATCATCAAGAAGCCTCAGAATGGCCAACAACATGCTTCTCATGTGATGAGGAACATCATTGGGCCAAGAATGTCCTAAGAAACAACCAAACAAGAATCACAAGAACAATGGGGTTGGGCATATAACTAGGCATAGCAAAGTGTCATGAAAGAAACCAAAGTGCCACATCTGTCAGTAAGAAGGGTCATATTGCAAGCAAAGGCTCTAAAGAGAGCAAACATCTCCCAAAGATTCTAGACATGCCGAAGACACCATAGTCAATATGACAACTCCAAGGATAGAAGAGGTAAAATCTGAAGCAGGTTACCCGAGGGATCAGTTAAAGAAGAGGCATTGGAATGAAGATGCTTGTCCTGAGAAGAATTCTGCACAACTCCAGCCTCAATCTCAACCTTCATCTGTTCATCCCTCCAATCAAACTATGAGCGATTCTCTAGTACCCAAAACTGGAAGGCTAATATTACCTGTTTTTGTTGTGGTAATCGAGGACACTACTCCTACAAATGCCTAAAGAAGAAGCAAAACCCACTTCGTCCTCAACCTCATGATTATAAAGCTATGCAGCAACTACACGAACAACCTCAAGAAGGTGGAGGCCAACAAGTCCCTAGGTTTGCATCTACTTCAACTGAAGACCAACAATTTCCTGGACATACATATCCGATCCAACTCAAAACGTTATTCCCAATCACTCGTGGCATTTACCCACAGAAAAAGCTTAGGACCCACCAGATGCAGTATCAGGTATGATACTTATATATTTGAACCTTGCCAGGATATAAGTTCAATTTTAAGATCAATTCGTTGATTCTGGTTGCTTCCTGATCATCTATTTTATAACATCAACGAACAACCTTTATATTGTTTTGAGTAAGACAGATAGCCTCATCTACATCGACTAAGAAGAGCTTGGATATTTCGCCAACATCCACCCAAGAAGAGTTCTACTTCACCTTATCAAGAAATACATTAGTAATTTCTAAGATGTCTCGAAGACTTAGAAAATATTAAGTACTCATATCAACTCCTGCCTCGACGATAGGCTCTAAATGTAAACATATCCCTTATATAGTTGTAATCGGCTCTTAATATGGTATTGAGTATATCTTTTGTGTGTTCAATTCCTACAATCAAATCTTTTGATCATGTACATTTCATTCCTTCATAATTACCAAATCCAAAGAAAATAAAAAACTCTCTATCTACTAAAACAATGAAACAGATTAAATCACCAGATCATCTTATAATTCTTTACCCCAACCTAATAATTGAATTATCTCTACCTTGTTTTCAATCTAAAGTCAACTCAAATGACATTTATGCTCACTTCATTTCATCAACTCGATGTTGAATTATACAGATCAATCATTGTATTCAAATACCTTTCGTGATATTAAACATTCGGTTTTTCCCAAATGAATCTAATGACAATGCAACCTTTCCTTCGCCTCAAACATTCTAAGTATACCACATGCCACTCTATAATAGAACATTCTTATATTATCAATGTACAACTAAAAATCATGAAATTCTGAAATTTAGATAATGGATTTCTACCTATGTATAAAGTTTCAAGATCAAATTATTAATATTCTGACAAGTTTAAAGAATTTAAACTCGTTAGAATTTTCTTTTTATAACTCTTGATACATAATGAATTTGAACCTACAATTTTATACATAGGTAGAGTAATCTATGAAGTACATCTAAAATTTTTTTCAGAATTTTTCGCGACTTTTTTTAGTTGGTGTGCACGGTGTGTACACGGGAGGGCCTGTGTGCACAGGATACGTTGCCAAATTAGAATATCCATGTTAAACAATACTGATTATACAAACAAAAGAGACATGTAGAAAGTACTGGTATCTCTCATCTACTTACCTAAAACTCAAAAAGAATTTCTCTCTATTTCTCGCACGTCAACTTGGAATCGCAAGACGAAGATCCAGTAAAGCAACAGCAATGAAGACGAAGTGTCCACCAAACGACAAAGTCATCTCTGAGAAATAATTTCTAAATCTATCTCGTCCTCACGATTTGTAAGGTTCGTGGTATTCAATATTTCCAAATCAAAGGTAACCTAGCGCCGCGATATATTAGGCCACATCGTATCGTTGAGGAGATGGGAAAATAGGCATATAAATTAGGGTTGCCATCTCAACTATCCAATGTTCATAATATCTCCCATGTATCGCAATTAAGGAAATGTCTTCGTTTTCCTCCCGAGCTCACCCAGCTAGATGAAATCGATCTACAATCTGATTTAACTTATCGAGAGCATCTACCCAAAATCTTAAAAGAAACTGAACGCCACACTCGTAATAAATTCCACCAGATAATCAAGGTTCAACGGAGCAATTATTCTGAAGAAGAAGCAACTTGGAAATGAGAAGACCAACTCAAGGAGGAGTTTCCTGACTTCTTTTAGAAATATTTTTCTTAAACCAGCCAAACCTCTGGTCTAGATTTCGTAAGGGAGTAGATCTCAGAACATCCCAAAATTTTAATAAAATAAAAATCAATATTTTGAATTTGAATATTATTCTTTCTGAGTTTTCTTGGCATTATTGAATTTTATTTGGATTTCATTGGAATTATACTTTGTATGAAAAATTCAACAAAAGGGAACTAAAGAATGGAAAAGAGAAAAAAGCAAAAATGTAAAAAAATTAGAAAATTGCCATGAGAACCCTGATCATGCAAGTAAACCCTTTTAGCCAGCAAATGAAATTTTATGCATGGAAGAATGAAGAGATAAATTAACAAGACAATTTTTAATTCAAAACAATGCATTGTCAGAATTTATAAAATATTTATAAAACTCAAATGGAGATGAAAAATTTATTATGAAACCCTCAATGCAATATCTATCTCTGGTAAAAGTATTATGAATTAATATTGTCATTTAGGACTTCTCAAAATTTAAAAACAGAAACCCTGAAAATCTGGAATTTGCCATGTCAGAATTTCTATTAAATAATGGAACCATATTTTGGCTTGAAAATTCTACAGAAGCATTCTAAGATCAAATCCATTTGAAAAACAAAATTTGAAAAATAATAGACTTAAATTGATCTCAATCAAAAATGAAAATTCAAACAAAATTTTGGAGCAACATCGTTGTCGTAATATTATTAATTTTTCAGAACTTATTTTAACCCTAAAATTTTACCAGGCCAACATCTATTCAAAGACCTTGGTCAAAAGTATGACAATTTCCTACTCCCATTTGACAGCAATAAAAATCGGCACTAGAAGCATCCTTGCCGGTTCAATTCTTTTGTCATCTCCCTTCATCGACCGGTGGTCCCTGTGCCCACTTGTCGCCCTTCTTCTTCCTGTTCTATGCATCGAGCAAGAAATTCCGAGTCCAAATAAGAGCTGACCAAGCTCGATTCAATGCATCACCCGCCGAATTGTCGCGTCTTCACGCCATCCTCACTCACCACCATGATCGCCGCCACGCTCGTCTTGACTCTCGCGCCATACCGCCGCTTTTCCTTGTCGATTCAGAGAAACTCGCAATCGAGACCAAGCTCAATCGGCAGGTGGCTCATCCGCCAGTCTCCCGCCTATAAATAGGGCATCGGACTCTCCGTATAGCCGCGATAGCTTTCCCTTCATTCCTTCTTCCTCTCGCACCATGCAACCGAAGCCCTCCCATTTCCGCCATTGCCGAGGCCTTCCAAGCTCAGAGCTGAAATCAATTCGAGCTGTAGAACATCCCATTTCCAAATCCCTTTGGGCTAGAGCATCACCATGCCACAGGCATTAAAACCCCTCAAAAAACTTTGGTTAGTCTCATGCGAAATCAAGCCGCAATGCTGCGCTCTTCTTCTCCAAGGTCTTACCGGCGTGGCAAACCAACCCAGAACTTTTTCTCAAGTAACCGCAAAATGGATTCCTTGTTCCTAATACTCATATCGCTATCAATTTGGGCTAGGATCTCTTAACCATCTCCTCCGACTTGCCGCCATTGCCGCCTACACGAGCTCGGTGGCGCACCGCCCGAGGTGTCTTCGCCAAATTGGTTGCTCTATCTTGTGCGCCACGAGATGAATCTCCCTATGCCGCCGCCGCCATCGGATCTTCGCCGAAGATCTGCCGCCACCAGCCCTAGCCAGCCCCCATGCTTTCTCATCACATGGGTCCTGGGCAGCTGCTCACCCAGCTCCAGCTCAAAAGGTGAAAGGCGCTTTCGGCTCAAGAAGACGATTTTTTCTAGCAATTTCCAACTGACTGATAATTGAAACTTGAATATCTTTTGTAATTTTGATTCAATTCCAGTGGAACAAATTTCTATATTCTTTTAAAATCCATGAGAATCCTAATATGCAAAGGTATTTAATTTTTGAACTACAGAATCATTATTCGAATTAAACTTCGGTTAGTGTCCCATTATGGTCTTTAATGTAAATTTATGCATAGTAAAGTATAACATGATAAAATAAATTTTAGGTGATAATAGACCAAGATGAATTCAAATGTACAAAAATATTCAATTCTTGAATCATAGAACAATTATTAAAGTCAAGAATAGAACAAACACTATTATGGACAATATTGCTCGATGAAAAATATAACTTATAAAATCATAAAATAAATGATTATGTGCTTCGGGATTTTAATAAGCCTAATTATGCAGAGATATTAAATATTTGAACTAAGTTTAATGTATTGCATAGTGACCATTAATAAACCTTAGTATGATCATTAGTAAGAATAGTAGCGTATCACCTTATAAAACAATAAATTAATTTATATGCGGTTCTTGGAATTAATAGAGAACCAATTATGTATTAATAGTTAAAGTGAAACTTATCTTACATTCCTTGATGCTAGAAAGTGCAAGCAACAACAGCAAATAAATATATAATCCATCATAATTAAAGTTAAAATAATGTCAAACTAACTTTAAAACATTTCTAGGATTTTACCATGCTAATACCTGAAAAATCAATCAAGGATCATGTATAGTGTAGTTGGAAACTAAGTTTGAAATTTGGCCGATTTAAGTTTGCAAAAATGATCATTTAGACTATTTCAGCGATAGATAAAATAACTCGCTTAAATACTAAAATCAGTAAAACCAGTTTAAAAGCACACTACAAAGTTTATACTACCATATTCTGTAAGAAGAATCTTATTTCATAAAGGTTTGTATAATAATCTTATTAGCTCAAAACCCTTAAGTGTTAACCTTTCGCTTTCACTTTCTTGCCAATTCCTAATAGTGTAAACTTTATAATGCCACACAAACCTTTTCAAATGATGAATATAATGTTAAGGCCCAAATCCTAGAACTTATGAAATTAGCCCAAGAGTGCTCCCCAAAATATCGCTTACTCTATTACTTAAAAGATAATCTCATTTCATCGTGATTTACATATTAATCTTGATAGTTTAATAACTCTAAGTGTTCACGGTTCCGAAGCCGTAATATGAATGAACGAACTGTAGTTGCAAATGCGGAAACCTGTAGTTAAGTTATTTGTATCACCAGAACCTTCTTAAATATCATGAAAATAATCCCAGTAGCCTAAATCAATAGATCTTAGCTTGCGCAAAGCTAATTCTATTCAAAGTCAATCAAAGGCGAAGAAGTATTCATTCGTAATATAATATGATCATTTAAGCTTTTTCATTAGCTTGCAAAGCAGCTCATCTAAATCTGAATTTAGTAAAGAACAGCCTAGAAATGATCTTTAGGGTATAATCTGCAGTAATCTAAGAAAATATTCTTATTTCATTTTGCTTTGACTCTGAATCCTAATAGGGCAAAACCTGTAAGTAATAAGATTGCCAAAACTCATTATAAATAGTGAATCGATGAAAGCTTGCAACTAATGATTAATTCTATTTAGTCTTAATCAATCTTTGCATCTTGAATTCATAAAATAAAATTAATAAATTCATAAAAGAGCAACCCTGTTCCTCGTGAAGAGTTTTATTTGTTCTTTCTATCTCCTTTCTTTTTGCCCTTATTGAAGTTAGTTATTTGCTTTATTTCCGCTGATCGACGTAGAACCCGACGCCTCTATCTTCGCTGCCGCCATCGTCACCGCAATCCTCGCCTTTCATCGTGAATGACAAATAAGCAAGGCAAGCACCCTTTGATCATGTTGATCCCAAAGATTTACCTACAATATGTTGTTTTTGTAATCAGATTATGCATGCGCTTTTTTATGCAAATTGCTATTTTGTGGATTTGGTAGTTATACCTGTTGTCTTGTGAATCTCCTTGATGATTATGAATATGTGAGCCTTGATAACCATAGATAAAGGATAAGCACCATTTAATGTCATCATGGGTATATGCGTTCATATTATTCATGCTTAGCCATGCTTTAGAATCAGCAATGTACATGATCAAAGCAACATTTGTTTCTAAAACCTTGGAAATGGCAATCGTTAGTTGCTGGTACTTTGATTAAAACCCAAAATAAAACTATGTTTTGATGCGGCGATTGTTGGCAATAGCCGTTGCCAGCGAAAGGAATTGCACGTAGTGTAGGGTGAAGTGTCGCCTGCGTGTCGGATTAAGGACCGAGCAATGGGACGCTATTGATCCAAGATTTCCGTGCAACCACGAGGGTGTGAATGGGGTAGCCTTAGCCTATTAAGTTATTTAGACAAGGCTTTGCTCTTTGGTAAGCGGAGCTAGTGGAAGCACTCCACTCGGTTTGTTTGTGAGGGGCTTCCACACAGTGTGGGTAATTGTTCCCGCCGTGCAATTGCAGGCGCCCGTGTTCGTAAACATTGTGTTGTGTGTGAAAGTGGATCCATGACTTGGGGTGTGTGTTTCGCTTCTACGGCGGGATTAACGTCCCGGCTGGATCAAGTCATGTCTAGGTAATGTAACGGCTATGTATGATCGTCGGCAGTGCACAATGTCCTATTGGAGGCGTGTGATCTTGCAAAAGGTTGATCATTCCTTGTGGATAAAGCCGCACACCTCTCGCAGAGTTTAAATCTAATCGATTAGCCACGCCATGTCAAGGGCACTTGGTGAAGTCATTCCAATGTTAGATGTTTTATTATTTTCAAAAGGGTTGGTTCCATTTGTTTTGCAACCTGCTTTTATGTCGTAAGGGTCGATATTGATGGATTTCGTGATTTGTTGATTCGCCGCCACGCCATGGAGGACTGTGGATCAGTATTTATGCTTTACTTATTTGTTATCAATCAAATGCTCGATAAATTCCGCTTTGCAAATAACTTGATTTACAAATTCAATTTTGCTTTATGCAAATCAATCGTAGTAGCCTCCTTGACTTAGCCTCAGATTTATGCATTTGCAATCAAGTCTTGCGAGTACGTAAAGTACTCACCCTTGCTTAATCTA
Source organism: Guadua angustifolia (assembly GCA_036346375.1). Classification (NCBI taxonomy): domain Eukaryota; kingdom Viridiplantae; phylum Streptophyta; class Magnoliopsida; order Poales; family Poaceae; genus Guadua; species Guadua angustifolia. The sequence continues at coordinate 495,079 of CM070514.1, read as the reverse complement.
TTATGTATAGGTGGATTAGAATGCAAAGCTTCAAGGTTTGTTTCTGCCGCAGATGCGGATCTTCAACGTGATCTTTCTATGGATTTATGCTCGGTCATTGCTCAAGGGAATGGATGGGCACACCGCACGCGCTTTGCTTTTTTGTCGCTATATATGCTCGAGTTGTAATATTTCGTAATTAATCGCTTCCGCTAATTAATTTAATGTATGGTTGTGATTCCAATTGTTGAAATGTGCGTGCTAGCTATCGATCCAGGACTAGTACCGCAAGCACATTAGATTTCGCTTGGCATCTGTAATAAAATGGGGTCGCTTTCATGGTTCAAGGCCCCTGTGGGTCGACCTTCCAGGCCTTCTTCTGGCACCTCCTCCTCCCGGCTCCAGCTTCAACAGCAGCCCAGCCTCCTCCGTGTTCTCTCCCCAGCAGAGATACTATCAAGAGGATGCTCAAGTGCCTGCTCGCCTTGTGCCAAGATGTTTCTACTCAAGTCAAGGAGACCCGCCGAGAGCTTCGGAGCATCGTCGTGAGTTCCGTGCTCACCGCTAGCAAGGTGAGGACATTCCCGCCAATGAGTCCGAGGTGTCATCCGATGCACCCATTAATGGACTCCGCCACCCAAAGCCTCTTCGTCTTCAAATTTTTAGCACCTCAGTATGTGTCAAGGCGCCAAGAGGATAGCGAGGATGATGATTATCACCTTCCCACGATTTATGAGTGATCCTCCGTCTCCGAGCGCTTTCCTTTTCAAGGTCTTGATGCCAAAGGGGAGTGTTTAGTCGTAGTCTTTAGCATCGCTAAGGCCATTTGGGCTTGTTTAGTTGCTTGTGGGTTTGATTGATACCTGCTCGTAACACTTAGAGCATATGATATATCTGGGCGTGTACATAACATGGCATACATGATTGATCCAATAGAGGAGGCATATGGAATTGCACTCATTTTCTTTTGCTCATCAGGTGTGGAAGCACACTGAGTCTTGCTTAGATGAATACCATATAACATTGGCAAGAAACCCTTCTTGGAATCTTGCATATTGAACCGTTTCAATATTTTATCAATGTATGTACTTTGGCTTAATCCAATTAGCCTTCTCGATCTATCTCTATAGATCTTTATGCCCAGTATGTAGGCTGCTTCTCTCAAATCCTTCATCGAGAAACATTTTCTCAAATAAGATTGAATAGCTTTAAGCATTGGAATATCGTTTCCGATCAATAATATGTCATCTACATATAAAATCAGAAACACAAGTGCGCTCCCACTAGCTTTCTTGTAAATACAAGGTTCTTCTTTATTCTTGATGAAGCCAAACTCTTTGATTACTTCATCAAAACGAAGATTCCAACTCCGAGATGCTTGCTTCAGTCCATAAATAGACTTCCGAAGCTTGCATATCTTGCCAAGATCGCTTGGTTCGACAAAACCTTTAGGCAGTGTCATGTACACATCTCACTTAGCTTTCCATTTAGGAAAGCCGTTTTGACATCCATTTGCCATAATTCCCAATCATAGAGCGTGGCAATTGCTAGCATGATCCAAATAGATTTAAGCATAGCAACAAGTGAAAAAGTTTCATCATAATCAACACCTTGAATTTGCCTGAAACCTTTCGCCACCAATCATGCTTTATAGATGTGAACATTTCCATCCATATCTATCTTTTTCTTAAAGACCCATTTGCACTCGATAGGTTTAATCCCATCATGCAGATCAACCATGTTCCAAACCTGATTGTCATACATGGACTTTATTTCAGATCTCTTGGCTTCCAGCCATTTCCCAGAGTCTGGTCCCACCATTGCTTCCTCATAGTCTTTGGGCTCATCGTTGTCCAACAACACGTTGCGCTGTCCCATCATGAGGAACATGTACCTCTCGGGTGCACGGCTAGTCTTCATAGACTCAAGGGGTGTGCCTCTACCACGGGTTCCGCAACATTTTGCATTTCCCATTCAGTGGTCGTAGAGGAGCTGAAACATTTTCAGATGTTTCCTAATTTCTTCAAGTTGCACCTTGCTCCCACTAGCTCTTTTGAAAAACTCTTTTCCAAAAGACACCATGTCGAGCGACAAACACTTTGCCCTCTTCTCGTTATAAAAATAATACCCTTGTCGACGATTGGGATCGCCAACGTGGCGATGGCTCTGAGCAAGGCGACAACGAAGCGGAGACCGAGATTTATACCGTTCGAGCCCTCGTGGAGGTAATAGCTCTACTCGGCCGCCTTCCTAGTTTTCTTTGGCTATTTCGAGTAGTACAGGTGTTACACCGAGTTTAACAATGGCTATGTTAAAGCTCAAGCTATGGCGTGTTGTGTGTTGTCTTCGTGTCTCAAAAGATCGCAGATCCTTAGTCTTTATGCCTCCTCCAAGACGCAATCTGGACGGGAGAGATTCCTGAAGTGGCCTTCATGCACGTTGAGGGTCGGCAAGAACCGCCCCGAACTTGTTGCACGACCGCTTCCTACCCCACGACCCGCGCTTTGGGCAACCGCCGCCAAATGCTTGATCCGAATCCAGGGTGGACTACGGCCTCAACAAGGGCCCGCCGAGCTCGAGGTCGAAGCGGGCTGCAGCCAGCCCGGGCAAGCTTAGGTCGAGCGCCAAGACGCACCTGTGTCGTGGCCGGGGCCTCCTGAGCTTGGGGAATCTGCTGACCGTGGCGCTGCCGGTCAAGGGACGCCACTGCCGCCCAGCCCTCGAGGCTTAAGGTCGTGGCTTAAAAATGGGCCGACCTTGAGTCTCTATAGTCGGGACCGACTCCTGAATTCTCTTGAGGTCGAGGTCGGGCGAAACGTAACGCCACGCCATGAGTAAGCTTACACCGGCGCTTCTTGATCTCCTAACCCGTGATTTAATGCAACGGTTGGCGACACACCATTGTCTTCAAACCGCTGCCCAGCCTTAATTGTTCCTATCAAATCATGGCCGCTATGCCCTTCGAAGCGTCAGGACCGGTTTCAACGGCGATGCAGCCTTTAAACTCGAAACCGCAAGGTTCGCTTGAGAAAAACTCCCACCAACGCCTTCGCCCTCCAAGCCTCCAAGCCTAGCAGAAATTCTCCCTCGATCGAATCGCCACATTGCCATGGCTGTTAGGGAGGAGCACGCCGTCGCTCGCAAGGATGAAGGAGTTCGAGACCTTGGGGCTGCTTGACCCATTCACGCATACGCCGAAAGCAACAAGATCGAGCCACGCCTCAGTGGACGACGAGATCGCTTGCACCGAGCACTACGCCCTCTTCGCCCGCGAACCCCAAGAGCGAAGTTCTTTCCGTGGTCCTCACCAGCCATGTAGATCGAGCTCATAAACCCGTGCCAACTCCATTCTTACTCTCGCCGCCTTCTCTCACTCGTGCGAGGGGTTCCCGGAATCCTTCCTAATCCTCGCTTTTCGATTTCACCTCTTCCGCCTGGGAAGGACCTCGTGGTCGGATGCCTCTACTTCCCAGCAATGACAAGGCTCAAGTGGTCCTTCCCAAGATCCAAGTTCGACTCCCTCGCCATGGTCCGAGCGGTGGTTCTACTCAAGAAAGGGAGCTCAAAGACGTCATATACGAGGGAAAAGCCCGTCGGAAGGAGACCCCAGAGGCAGATGATCCCGAGGCCGACGAAGAAGCCATCGCCGCCATTCATCTCGCACCGAAGCGCCTCACCGGGCAAAGCGATCGCTGCCGACTTCTGCGGAACCGTGTCCTTCTCGCGGAGGCGACGCACCTGCTCTACAAGATCCAAGGACGATCGACCGACCCGCGAGGGTACGCCCGTGATGCCCTCCCGCCTCGTGGTCTTGTTCAAGTCCACCCTCACACTTTTTCGAATCGTTTCTTTGCAAATACCGGGAGTCTTTGGTTGCCGCCAGGATGAACGAGATGTTCGGGAAACTGGCGCATAATTACTCCATGGACGACTCTGTGCCGAAAAACGTGCTCCGCCGAAAGGCCGAGGTAAGCCATGCCAACCAAAGGCTCGACCTGAGCGACCCCGAGGCCCTCCATGACCCTTTCATGTACGCAGGACCATCAAGAGCTGCTCGACACGGCCAGGCGGATGCTCCCGTTGCCCGGGATGGCCAAGAGCAAAAGAGGGAAGAAGAGACCTTCCCCAGCCGACGCGGACCACCAGGAGGCGAAGAAAACTCATTTCGAGTGGGGCAACCGCGCCATGGTGAGGATCCCGCTTGGTCGAGCCCCCGAGCCCGTGCTCGTGTGCCTTGCTGATTTGACACGTTTCCTTCTTGCAAAGAAGAAGCGCTGGCGGCCGCCGCCAGTCTTCGAGCCCTCTCCCGCCCGGACTCAAGCTCGGAGCCTCGCACAGCGGATGACGTGGAGCCAAGACGGCCCCGAGGCCCCGGTCGCGACGTCAAGAAGCGGTGCCCCGCCTCAGTGGCAACAAGACCTTCACGACCTCAACGAGGCGAGGCTGCATCCTGTAAATTCCCGCTTCTGGACTTCCCTTCTTCACATCTTTCTCGCTTAGTGTATGTTTTGATCGCAGACTCGAGCACCCGAGCTCAAAACTTGCCCGCTTTGACGATGCCCTGTTCAGTATGCAGTCCGAGTCCGAGGAGGAGGACACCTTCGAAGTTGGTCCCGGCCACCACGCCCGACGCTGACCCCTGGCTACCAAGCCGCGCCTTGGCGAAGTTCTACCAAAGGGTCGACGACCCGGACAAGGAGGAAACCAGCCGCTACCAATAAGATTTTAGCACCGGCGAGGCGGAGCCGCCAGAGTCACGATCCCCGAGGTCGATGTGGGGACGGCACCGAGTGCCACGGTTGCCGCCATGAGCACCTCGCCGCCACCCGAGGCCGCTCGTTCCAAGGTTGCGCGCCAAGTCGCGGAACGACAAGACTGTGGGGGACCACGCGGTGGATTCGGTGGCCACCCCCCGGCGCCGGAGGTGAGCGGAGCCCCGACCATTGAGGTTGGGCTCGATGTTGCTAGCGCAACAACTCCTGTTGAAAAGCCGGACAGGGCCCCGGCCACCGAGGCCGAGCCGAGCCGCCGTGCTTGTGCCCCCCATCGCTAGAGAGCCGACCACGGCCGTGGCGTAGGATTCCAAGCCGCCTTAGCACGGGCAATGGCGTTCTAGCTGTGACACGCCGGAGGTCGAGGTCGACCCCACCTCGTGGCGCCGGCGAAGAGCACGAGATCGACTGCTTCGAATCGAGGAGCCGAACGAAGAGTTCACCCGCGCGCGGTCGAGAATCGCTTTCGCGAGGTAAGGGATCCTCACATGCCCCGCAACGTGTTAGGTCGAAGTTTTCGCCAACTTCTTACCCGGCCACTTTCCTCCGCCCTCTTATGGCGATCGCAGCTGCTTCCCGAGGGCTACAGGTTCCACGAGCATGCCGACATGCTCGGGGGCTCTTGAACGAGTGGAGGCGCTGGAGGTCGAAAGGCCAAGCTCAGACAACCATAGAGGTCACTCGCAGAGCTCGAGCGGCGTAACAAGGATCTCGACGACCTTCGCCAAACGATGGTGGCGCAGAGGTGGTTTCACGCGCCGAGCTCGAGCAAACCAGTGGCTTCGGCGCGAGCACGCTTCAAGGGCGAGAGGAACGGGCTCGGCGACTAAGGTGCTCGAGGCGCTGAGACCGAAAGCGCCAAGGTAGAGTCGCCGAGAAGGCCGCCATGAACGAAGCTGCCTCGTGACTCGGGGCCGAGGCCCCGCAGTTAAGGTCGAGGTGCTGGAGAAGGCTACCGCGGAGCAAGCTTCCTCCTCGGCCCAAGCGCTCGCCGATGAACGCGCCAAGGTCGAGGCATTGGAGAAGGCCGCCGAAGAAGCGACTTCTCGCCAAGGCGCTTGCATTTAACGCGCCAAGGTCGAGAGATTGAAAAGGCCGCCGAAAGCAAGCGCCATCTCGCCAAGGCGCCTCGAGCCGGAGGCCAAAATCGCGAGTCGAGGAAAAGCTCAGCGCCGCCAAAGAAGGCAAAGAAAAACGCCTGCTCAACTCCAAGACGAGCATCGCCAAGCCGTGGATGCCGCCAAGGAAGCCTCCAAGACCAAAGTGAGCTCTCGACCTTGCAGTGCTAAGGTTGCCGAGCTCGAAAGAGAAGCTCGCCCACGAGATGGCGGATTTGTAACTTTATCCTCATGTTGTCCTGTAAAAAACGCTTGGAAACATTATGATAAAGCTACGTTACTTTTGGGTAAAAAGGTTTTGTCCCGTTTTGAAATTCATCATCGAGGTCGTTTGGAGTTCGCCTTTATCGCTTTTGCTCATGCGCCGAGGTCGCCGCTCGGTAGAATGCCACTTCCACTTTCAAGGTCCGAGGTCGAGCAACGCCGGCCTTGGGTGCAAGACTTTGTACGCCAGCGAACATGACCTGCAGAATGGAGAGAAAATCTGCAGGGGACATAATCGTGACGAAAACGAGATCGATAGAGAGACGGTTTCGCCCGGACTAACATTTGAATCATGACCGCGACCGTGCGCACTGCTCCACAGTCAAAGTGGCGAGGCTCTTGGTCCCGCCTGCAATGTGAGAGAGCTAGATTGCAAGAGGTTCGCTACGCTTTAGCCCGCCCCTCGGGAGGACGCCGAGCTCATGACGCTTAGAACAAGAGGAAATGTGCGGCGCACGAAGGTCATGAAAGGAGGAGTCCTGACAAAAAGAACTGCACTCAACACAAGTGGCAAAGCAGACATAAAGAGCGAGAATAAATGAACAAATTTTATTGAAATTTAAGGTATAGAGGTTACACATAAAACTTTCGGTCGATCTATGTTCTCATGAAGCTAGAGAGCTCTTCGCCATCGGCATCGCTAGCCGGTAAGCCCCGCGCGATCTCGCTGAAACGATCAGAGGGGCCCTCCCACCGTGAGGATAACTTGTTGGTGTTGGACGAGCCCGTAATCCGCCTCGTGGCTAGGTCCCCAACAAGGAGATTCCTAGGTCGCACTGACCGAGACACATGTCTCGCGAAGAGCTTGCAGTAGTGCGTTGATCGTGCAAAGGCACGGCATCTTACTTCTTCGCGAGGGTAAGGTCGAGAGACCGCCAGGCTCAAGTCGACTTGGTCGACTGTCGACTCGGCAGAGCCCAACAGAATTCCTGGAGGTAGGATTTGCCTCAAGACCAAACACGAGCCGGAAGGGTGTGGACCCCGTGGTTCGGCTTGTCGTGGGTAATGAATAGACCATAGGATGGTGGGAAGTTCGGCCCACCTGTGTCTTGCCAGAAGCGCTTCGAGCTCATCCGCTACTCGCTTCTTGACGCCTCGACGACGGTTCGCAGGCGCTCCGCTACTCCGCTGTTCGGGGTGAGCCACCAAGCAAAGCATGTTTTGATGTCGAAGTTCTCGCAAAACTCCCGAACAACTCACCGTTGTAACATCCCAAAAATTTGACTTCTTAATTATTAAATATTATTCTCGCAATTTATGATTTTGTGAATTTCCGGATTTATTGGAATCTCTTGAGATTTATTTGGATTACTTTAAAAGTATATTGCCTTTTGGTAAAGAATTATTTATAAATAGATAATTTCAAAATAAAGTTTCACGTAAATATTTTATTAAGTCCTGAATAAATCAAAGTATTTTCTACAATTATTTTTTTAATTAGCAAACTCTAAAATCGTTGAAACAAGAGTGGGCCGAGCCCATCTCATCGTGGCGCCTTGGTCTACAACCGCAAGGGCGATCGATCGAGCTATTGATTTCCATCCAATGATCTCAATTAAAACCAAACCCTAATCAAACTCTTGTGCCGCTCATTGCGTTCGGATCAAGTCTTCGCGTTGCATCCGGGTCGTCTGCTTACCGCATGGATGGTCGAATTCGCTTGGACCAAAGGAGATCGACTCAAGGAATTCAAGGAGAAGGATGCATCGCTCGAAAGCCGAGCGATCGGGTCAAATTCTCGCCAACGCTGAAACCAGCGCTGCAGGATACGCTCATACCGGTCGACACAAATTGCTCGGGCGGAGACTGACACGCAACGCCGATTCAAATTCCATCGCCAATACCGCACAGAGCGGCGGCGAATGTTCCCCGGGCCGATTCAACCGATGGTGTTGGCGCCGATTTTGGCAGGAGTCAAGTCCTTCCATGCGGAGAGGACTTAGCCGATTCAAATTTCCGTGCTTGGCGCCGCAAGTATCAAGGACTCGAGTCCCCAAGGTAGAGTACGCCACGGTCCTATTTAAAGCCGCATGTGGACGCCGCCCAAAGAGTGTGCAATCAAGACTTGAGCGCTTTCGCTAGCCGGCCGCCGATCGTGGGATTTCGTGGAGAACAGCCATTGCCGCCAAAGCTTCACGCCGAGTTGTCGCCGCTCATAGAAGAGAAGCCACGCCCGTTGTTCGGTGGTCGGAGTGGAAGTCGACCTAGTCGCTAAGTGGCGCCAAGATCTGCTCCGCCAATCTTTGGTCGCCGAAAACATCGGAGCACCGCCAGATCGCTATCTTCTCCGAGACCGCAAATTCACACCGCTTATTCTCGCCATAGCCATTCGCGGCTTATCCATTGCCGATCATAATCGAGCGACGGAGTTTGTCCACGCCATCATGAATTGGTAAGCGCCTCGATTCAATATCGACTGCTGATTTAGATCGATAGCTTGATATTAGGTCACGAGTAGATTTACCCGTGAACTGCTAGATTGTGTTCATCGCCTAGTTTTCGCCACGCTTTGTCCGCATAAGCCGAGCAGGAAAATTCGGATTTTCTTTATAAAAATAATTTGGAAAGATTTAGAATTTCTAATTCCAGAGTTTAGTTTATTTTCAAAACTTCTAAACGTTATAACTTTTGCATTTGAACTCCAATTTGAGTGATTCAAGTTTCCAAAAATTTGTAAAATTAAGATCTTTCCAGTGGTAGCTTTTATTTGAATTTTTGAGTTCATTTGATCTTTGGATTTGGTGTTTATTTGCTATTTCTTCTCGATTCGCGTAGACGTTGAGTTGAGCGAGGTTTCGGAGGAAGAACTCACAACTCAGGAATTATATTCAGATCAAGACCAGGAGCTTAAGCAAGGCAAGTTGTGCTTTGATCATGTTGCACCCATAAACTAGATTGCATGCTATTTTGGTTTACTTTATCACTTGTTATTTCATGAGTACAAATGATTTTTACCTAGATTGGGATTTAGATATTGTACCCTATTGAATTACACCCTACCTTGTTAAATTGTATGCCATGATCCACTTGTCACCCTAGGTTGGTTAATTATAGTTGGTTAATAGAAAATCAACATGGATGGTTAGAACGGAATAGAATTGCTTAGCCAGGCCACGCCATCACATGCTCGTGAAATATTGCTTAATAATCTTGACTAATGGAATATGGAACAATGATGATAACTTAGGGCCATGTGTGGTCGCACAAAGAGATTGAGTTGTTGTGACAATGAGTCACGAACAATGTTGATTTGTGAAGAGCACGTGGTGCTTGGTAATCAACCTGAGGGTGATCACTTTCGATTGAAGCAAGTGGAAGGGGCAGGTGTGCTGTGGTGGGCTCAAGGAGTTGAGGGTATGTGTATGTCTTGCTTTAATCAATCCTAAGGACTTAACCTTGCAGCCTTTGACCTGAAGTCAAACTTGCAAACCACATCGCTCATTATGGGGCAGTACTTAGTCGACTAATTTGCAAATGCTTAACTTAAGTGCTATCTTGGTGGTGTGAGTCCCGTGCACGGGAAACTCACATGGCGCAAGAGGGGGCCTCGTAGGCGGCAGAGTCTTCGTTGTTGAAACCTTAGCGGTAACACCGGGTTAAGAAGATGCATTGTAAAGGCTTTGTTATAATCGTCACTGTGGTATGGTTATATCGTGGGGTAAAGTGCATAACCTCCGCAGAGTGTACAATCTATTCGGATAGCCGTGTTTCACTAGATTGAGCAATGCTCGGATTACAAAGAAGGGGTAGTTAATTTAAATGAACAATCGGATGGGATGGCGGGATGCCATGTGAATAATGGAACTTGATTTAGGATGGAGAACTTGGGTTGGTTTGAGAATCATCAATCTACTTACTTGTTATTATTTGTTTTATCGCCTTTTCAATCTACATATTGCTTATGTTTGAAAATGCTGCTTTCCTGCTTATGAGCCATTTAGCCATTCCTTTGGAATAAGCCTGCATATAGCTATGATAGAATTGCATTATGTGCACAACTTGTTGAGTACGTGTTGGTGTACTCACCCTTGCTTAAACAACCAACAACAGTGGAGGAATCATCGCCAGATTTGGAGGAGGACTTTCAGGTGGACACAAGTCACTAGGCCAAGCCTCGTTAGCTGCCTGTGGTGTGCTGATGGGACATCTACGTTTTCTACTACTTTTCCGCTGCATTTGTCTCATTGTTCTTATTATTGCCATGTAAGGCTGAAAAATGTAAGTGATCGTAAGATCATACACTAGTTATATTTAATGAATAAAGTCTTGTTATTCTTATCGCTGTGTATGACATGATGCTTGCCGATGTTGTCGTGTGCACTAGCGCTTGATCCTCGACTAGTGCGGTAAAACACAAGGTTCAAATTGGTGAATTCGGGTCCCGACACCGTAAACCGAAAGTACCGCTGTCGCGATAATCTTGCATGGAACCCGTGCACGGTGACCACGTAACAAGCGAAAAACGAACAACCGCTGAGCAAAGGATGGTCGAGACCGGTTCACCGATCCACTTGGTGAAGGTGTCGATGGCCACGAACAGAACTTTTCCCCGCCGCAGGAAAAGGGCCGAGGATATCCAGCCCCGTGTTGAGAAAGGCCAGCGAGCGGATGGTCTCAATGGTGTAGGCCGGCTGCGCGATTTCGTGTGGAATCGCATGCTCGCAAGTGCGACGATATCACGAAAGCATCCGGTCAAGCGCCGCTACAAGAGTACCCCATGCGAAGGCCTTGCCACCATCGCCCCATATGAAGAGTATGTTCGCAGAGGCCCGAGTGAATGTCGCTTAATAGGTACTTACCTCCTCCGCAGAAATACACCGAGTCAGACGCCAAAACGCTCGCCAGAGCATGCCGCCCACGAGCGCAGTACAAGCTCGCCCATCGCTGATCCTCGCCTTCTCGGCAGGTCGGGTGGCGTGTCGCCGCGAGGAAATTGTGGATGGGCTCGCCCAGAGGGGATACCGCCGACCACAATGAAAGCATGACCTCGACGAGATCGATACGCCAGCCGCTCGAGTGATGACGTCGGGGAATGTCGCCGCTTGAGGAGCCGAGCTTGAGAGGAAGTCCGCTACCGGAGTTGTCCCGCCGGGATGTGCTTGAGCTCCAAGTTCTCGAACCACTTTCTCCATCTTGCGCACTCGGCGAGGTACTTTGCCATCGAGTCCCCCGAGCATTGGTAATCCTTGTTGAACTGGTTGATGACGAGCCGAGTCGCCTCTTCACGACCACGGCCGCACGCCAATGTCTTGCAAGCTCGCAAGCCCACCAGAGGGCTTCATACTCGCCACATTGTTGGTCGCTGAAACCCAAATGAACCACGTACTTCAACCGTCGCCGCTGGGTAAGGATAAGGATCCCACCCCGAGCGCTTGAAGGACCTTGAGCCGCTGAAGAACATGACCCAGTGGCTTCTCCTCGACCAAGCTCGAGCTGGCCGCGACGCTCGCCGACCACGGTCGGCGAAAGCACTTGCGACTTTATGGCGCCCGCCACGACCTGACGCCGAACGCCGCCACCCATGGCCCATTTGGCACTCCGCCCGCCACCGGGTTCTCAGATGTCCCCGAGCGGAAAGTTGCTCGAACGACTACAAGCAGGCGCCCGAAGTAGTGCCGAGCTTGCGCTGGCCATGAGGAGAGCATACAACAACTTCAGACTGCGGTAGCGCCTTCGCCGGTAAAACCTCATCGACGAGTAGATCGGTGTCAGCAGGTTTCCCCGCCCACTAGGACAAAGATCGACGGCTTGGGTGGTGGCCGGAGGTAGAGCAAGAACCTTCGCTAGGTTATGGAGTCGTAAGGAGGGGCGAGGATGACAGTATACCTTCACTGTCCGGGACCGCCGCCTCGAGTCCACTCGGCCCTCGTGCTTGCGCAGGTTCAAAGAACGGAGCCCACGCCGCCGAGCCTCAAATGAACTCGCTGAGGGCGCCATGCGGCCGGTGAGGCTCAGACCGCTTGATCGAGGTCGGGCACCATCTTCTCGACGCCGATCTTCTCCGGTTTGGACCAACCCCGAGCCCCGATCATGTAGCCGAGCACCTTCCCGACGCTACCAACACGCACTTCTCGGGTTGAGCTTGATCTTGTGCTCGCTCAGTTGGCGGAAGGTTTCTCAAGGTCGCGAACGTGGTCGCCTCGAGGGGCTCTTGACGATGATGTCGCCCACGAGACCTCAAGGTTCCGCCGACCGTGGTTCAACGCCTTGGTCATCGACGCTGAACGTGGCCCCGTGATTGCGCGGCACTAAACGATATGGTCAGATAGCAATAGGTGCCAAATGGCGTGATGAAGGCTGTCTTGTTTCGCTGCCAACCGCCAGCCTTGATCTGGTGGTATCCCGAGTAAGCGCCCAAAAACTCAAAGATCTTGGCGTCATGTGGAGTCGATGATCCGTCGATGCGCTGAAGAGGGAAGTTGTCCTTCGGCAGCCGAAGTTCAACCCCATATGATCGACGCACATTCTCCACTTTCGCCTTTTGGACGATGACCGTTGGCTGCCCACTGAGTAGTCGATCTCGCGATGAATCCGCCTTCAAGAGCTTGTCGAGGTTCTCCTTGATGATCACGACCTTCTCGAGGAGAAGCGACGCAGCTTCCGTGCATGGGTCGAGAGTCGGATCTCACCGCAACTTGTGCTTGATCACCTCCTCGACGCCGCATGTCCGCGGGCTCCTGCCGAAGATATCCTTGTTGGCGCTGAGGAAGGTGACGAGCTTGAGTTCCTATTTGGAACTCACCGCCCGAGACGGATGCATCCGTCGTGTCGCCTCCTCGAGCTGCACGGCCTTTGTCGCCTGGGCTGGTCAGACGCCGCCTCTCGCCGCATTCTTCTCCGTCACCTCCAGTGCCTCATTGGGCAAGAAGCCGCGAAGAGCCAAGGCCTTGGTCTTGCAAATCGGCGTCGCCGCAGTCGCCAAGACGGTGATGACGCCATGGGGCTAGGCACTTCATGCATCGATGGCTATAATGGTTGGCCGCCATGAACTTGACTAAGGCAGCCGCCCGAGGATGGCGCTAGACGGAGGTCACCTCGACCTCCTCAAGGTGATCACTTTGGTGCGAAGTTGTCTCGAGCCGCCGAAGTAACGGCAAGACCACCGCCTAGGGGATGGTCGAGCTCCGGGACGATCACGAAGAAGGGTATGGCGATGCTTTTGACCTTCGACCGGGAATCTGTGATTCGGCCGAGCGCCCGCTCAGAAAGTAAGTTAAGAGAGTCCGCCGCCGACCATGACGCGCCCACCACGGATTGCCGATGGTCGGGTCACGACCAAGGCGGTCTTCGTGTCTTGGGCCATACCGAGAGCGCCCTCCGGTGAAAGTGATGGTGGCTCCAAATTTCATTTGCGGTGGTCGCCGTGGCTTCCCAACAAGCGACCGGTAGATGGTTCACGTGGCGGCTTTGACTCGCTACCGATCGGTAAGCCGACGAGCCGAAGATGACGCCGATCCGGCCGCCTCGCTAGAACTCCAAATCGAGGTCGCCATGTTCGCGCCGGCTGCTCACCCTATCCGTTGGTCGTCATCCTTCGGAGCACGGCATCTCACTCGCCCATCATAGAAGGCCTCCACTTGCTCGCCAAGCCTCGCAGTTCGCAGATCGTGACCGGTCGTCTCTATGAAACAGTGCAGAACTTTGCTCGTTATATCCCGGGCGCCTCGCCCTCATGCCAAGCATCGGCCTGCCGGGCCTGTGTCGCCGGACTCGGCTGGGCTGGTTCTCATACCGGGCGAGGTCGAGGTCGCCCTGGCGAGGTTTGGAGCCCTCCCGAGCCTCGATCTCGACCTCAAGGACCTCACGGCTGCCGTCTGCCGAACGATCACCATGCAGCACTCCGCCTCGCGATCACGCTTCGCTTCTTGGTGTGGTGCGTGGTCGGCGCCTCGAGTTGGACGGGCCGCCTCTCGCTTGGTTTAGACCAAGCTTACCTTCGTCAGAAGTCGTGTTTCCAGGGACACGCCGTCCGGCTCTCGCATCGCATCGCCCGCCATACGAAAAAGCTTGTTGACGCCGAGCCTCGAGGTGATCTCTGTGTCTTTGTAAGGCGCCGATCGCGACGCCAACTTGAAAGCTTTAATGACGGCTTGCCGAGATGCTTGAATCGTGTTCCTTGTGCGGATGAATCGCCGCACGAAATCACGCAGCTGCTCGTTTCTGCCCGATGACACGGTCCAGTCCTTCTCCCCGCGCCAGAATAACTCAAAATTGGAGCGGCGGGCGCTTCGATTTGACGCCACGACCAAGGAACCAAAGCTTCGGTCGAAAAGCTGTTCGCGCGGCACCGCCCAGACTAGGGAGGTAATTGGCCATGACAAGCTCGTTACCCCGCCGCCAAGATAGCGGTCGAGTAGATACAAAACAATTCATCGGGTTCTTGGTCCCATCAAACGCCGATCAACAAGGGCTTGAACCGAGCCGCCATCAAGACGCGACGCAGCCGCCGAGTACGCCATGCAGCCATAGGTCGACAGCGCGCGACCGGGTGTGGTCATCACCGACAAGGTCCCTGCTGCTGTCGGATCGGAGTCGAGGCTGCCTCGGCGGCCCAACCTTCGGTGGGAACGACCATGGTGTTGGGCACGGAATCACCGTAGGTAACGCAGCGTCCCGACCTCAGCACCGGGCGAACGCTCGGGAGAGGTCCGCAGACCGCCGCCAGCTTGACTCGAGTTTGTGAGGCTTGGCTCGGGCTCGCCTCGCTTGGTACGGTGCCCGCAGGACGCCGGCGCTGCTCAGGCCAAAGCCTCGCCCCAAGACCGCCGCCGGGGCCAGCTCGCCAGAGGCGTCCGGCGGGTGCGCGGCAACGGCGCGACGTGTTGTCATCGCTCGGGAGCGGGTCCTCGAAAGTGCCGACTTCGTGCCGCGGAGGGACAACCTTTGCCGCAGCCCGACGAGTTTTTCGCCAAGGCTCGCCAAAGAGCCGCGACCACCGATCGGGTCACCATGACCCGGCGATAGCGCGGACGCGCTTCCCCGTGAGAGGGAGTTCGGGCGCCCAAGACGGCTGGCCTTCTCTCGGCTTCACGGAGGGCGGTTATGGCTTGGTTAATGGCGACATGCACCATCCGGCGAAGCGCTTTCAGGGTCTGTGGATCATCACATCCGTGATTCCTCCGCTGTTTGACCGCCCGCCATCGTAACGTGATGCTCGAGTGGCGGCGGCGGCGAAACGGGACACGGAGTCGAGTCCGTGTCTCAATCCATGCTTGAGGAAAGTCCGCAATGAAGTGCGCCATGCTCTTGGGACCTTGAAGTCGCTCTCGCGAAGAGCGGCAATCGCCCCACTTGGCGCCACTGCCGACGATCGGATCGCCAACCGCAAGAAATGAGATGGGGGTCAAGATGATGCGGGACTCGAGTCGCTTCGCCGACGCAGAAAAGAGTAGACGTGGCGATGGTCGGAGCAAGGCGATAACGAAGCGTGAGACCGACATTTATACCGTTCGAGCCTCGTGGAGGTAATAGCTCTACTCCGGCCGCCTTCCTAGTTTTCTTGGCTATTTCGAGTACAAGGTTAAGTATACCGAGTTTAACAATGGCTATGTTAAAGCTCGAGCTATGGCGTGTTGTGTGTTGTCTTCGTGGTGTCTCAAAAGATCGCAAGATCCTTAGTCTTTATGCCTCCTCCGCGACGCAACGGACGGAGAGATTCCCGAGAAGTGGCCTTCATGCACGTTGAGGGTCGGCAAAGAACCGCCCGAACTTGTTGCACGACTGCTTCCTACCCCACGACTTCGCCTTTGGGCAACCGCCAAAATGCTTGATCCGAATCCAAGGGTGGACTACGGCCCCAACAAGGGCCCGCCGAGCTCGATGTCGAAAGGGGCTGCAGTTTCGCCCAAAGGCTTAGGTCGAGCACCTCGCATGCACCTGTGTCGGGCCGGGCCTCCCGAGCTTGGGGAATCCGCTGATCGTGGCACCGACCGGTCAAGGGATGCCCAGCCCTCGCCAACCCTTTAGTTTCGCTTAGGGTACCCCACAAAGAAGCACTTTTAGACTTGGCGTGAAGCTTATCGACGTCATACGCTTTTACATAGGCTTCACAACCCCAAATCTTTAGAAAAGACAACGAGGACGCTTCGGTCCATATCTCATATCGCCTTTCTACCAATTTTGATGAAACCCTATTTAGTCCGAACGCAATTGCTTTAGAGCAAATCCTCAAAATGACAATGGAAGATCGCTTGACTCATCATAGACCGAACCATGTCCAAGAAAGTTCGATTCCTCCGCTCAGATACTCCATTCCATTGAGGCTCTGTGGAGTCAATTGAGGAACTACTCCACAATTCTTAAGATGATTATTAAACTCATGGCTTAAATACTCACCTCCACGATCAAATTACGTAAATTTAATTGTTTTCCCCAAATGATTTTGCACTTCATTCTAAAACTCTTTGAACTTTTCAAAAGATTCAGACTTATGCCTCATTAGATAGATATATCCATACCTAGTAAAGTCATCCAAAGGTAATGAAGTAATCGATATCCACCTCGCACAATACCATCGGTCCACATACATCAAGATGTACTAGGGCCAACAAGTCACTCGCCTCTCACTTGAACCAAGTAGAAGCGCCTTAGTCATCTTGCCAAGTAAACAAGACTCACACGTGTCAAATGATTCAAATCAAATGAATCAAGAAGACCATCTTTCGAGCTTTCTACGCTTCTTATTTATATGGCCTAAGCGACAATGCCACGATAAGCGGAATTCAAATCATTTGTTTTGAGTCTTTTCAAGATTAACATTATAGATGTAATTATCTTCAAGATTTAGGACATATAATCCATTCACCAATGAACAATGTCCATAGAGCAAACCATTCAATAAATAGAACAACGTCATTCTTTATTACAATTCAAAACCTTCTTCTTGCAAACATGAAGAAGAGATAATGTTTTGCTCAATCCTCGAATGTAATAACAATTATTCAACTCCAAAACTAACTCAAGGTAACGACAAGGATAAACGCCGACGGCCATCGCGCCACTTTGCACCATTGTCGACGCTGATGTCCACCCCATCTATTGCACAACTTCTAGTCCTTGTTAACCCTCGCAACGATTTGCAAATATGAATCATCGAACCCAGTATCAAATACCCATGACTCATTAGGACGAGTAGTAGCAAGATTAACTTCTATAACATTAATACCCGGTGGAAGCTAGAGTTCCATTCTTCTTATCCTCCAAGTATTTCTTGCGCCTTACGCCAATGACCTTTCTTATGGCAAGAGTGACATGCATCGTAAGCAAGCAGGACCACTTTTGGTCTTACCATCGATTTTAGGTTTAGGTTGAGGATCATATCCACACCCTTGCCTTTTGCTCCGCTTCTTCTTTTCTTACCAACATCCTTGTGAATCATCATCACATGATTGTTGCTTTTCTTAATACTCTCCTCTGCTGTCCTAAGCATGCCATGCAGTTCGGTCATGTTCTTCTCCATGCCATGCATATGAAAATTCATAATAAATGGCTCAAAGCTTACAGGAAGTGACTGGAGAATAACATATGTAGCCAACTCTTGTCTCAGTGGAAAACCAAGTATTTCCAAGTTCTCAATGTAACCAATCATCTTGATTACATAAGGACTCACCGGACTACCTTCAAAATACCTAGACGCAAATAGGGCTTTTGAGATCGAGTATCTCAAATTTCTAGCTTGGTTCTCAAACATGCTACCGAGGCCTGTAATCATAGTATAGGCATCCGATGCTCATATTGCTTCAAGCTCGAGTTCATAGTAGCAAGCATGAGACAGCTAACATCAAGTGCATCATTGGTGTGCTTCCCATAAGCACTGCTCAAAGAATGTAGCAGATTCAGCAATTCATCAGATATGGTTGCTCTAGAACATATTCCTTTTTCTCTTGCTTGAGAATAATTCTCAAGTTTCGTACCAATCAATAAAGTTTGTTCTAGAGAGTTTCTTTCTCCGTAATCGATCGCAAATTAAAACTAGTGTTTTGAGTGATAGTACTAGGTGCCATCTACAATGTAAATAAATAAGCAAAGTCTTAGCACAATGTTCATGTAAATCTTCTATTAAACATTTTAATAAAAGGTACTCCCACTAAAGTCACTTTCCTCCGACGACTTTCAAGAGGACAAGATCCATATTCACTAAAGTCTTAGTGAGCTTTGGCATCACCGCTAGAACCCAAGAATATAGGTAGGCATAACATTGCCAATCACATCATATGTGATTCTTGTTTGTTGTGGCATCCAATGCCCCGCCCCCAACATCCATGCCCCAAGCCCAAAACCGCTTTTGATAGCTTCGATAAGTAAACCAATACTATGCATGCGGATGTCCGACATCCACCCTATTGATCAAGGAAGTTGATGGCACCGCTTTGGCGTAAACTACCATTCAACGCATAAGATCTCTATAGGTGCAAATGCTATTGAAAGGGCATGAAACTCTTAATTTTTTCGAGGAAACCATTCTAACATGACAATCATATCCACCAAACATGATAGAATAGCATGACAGGAATCATCACAGATAATCACATTAACTTGTGAAATAGTATGGCCCAAAGCACTCCAATCTTCATTGTCGCGCTTCCTATCCACCGAGCCATCATGCTTGAAGCCGGCCTCCATGATCGAGTACCACGCTACTACATCTAATAGCTAGTAAAAAAATTACATGAGGATTTCAAGCATCACAAATCAACACGCAGGCTGTTATACAATAACAAGATAGCCCATTGCTGCAATTAACCATGACACGCAGGCCATGTAGTTACACACATGCATCACATATACATATGGACCATACTATTCACATCATTCCCTGCAAAAACAAGTTAAGCAAAGGATGTATTCTATCGGCGCGATACGAATATGGTTGCTATAACAGTCTATGCGCGCACACCACGGCAATCCCTCGCGGGTGGAGGGCAGTGCTCTTGGAATTTTTTTTTCGGGGTATAGATTTCTCTATGGAAATGTAGTGAAAATCCCATCGGTTTAATCAAATTAACCCGATTCAGAGCCATTCAGAATGTCTCTGTTTTCACTAGATCAATCATATTGATCTGCTGAGGTCCCCTTGAGACGTTAGTGACACATGACCTCGATCTGCTGGCTCCAACTAATAGCATGCGCACACACCAACCCCGATGATGATTCCAAATTTAGGGGTGTAGGCATGCGCCAAGAAGTAGCACTAACTAATCTTTTGGCCATGCAATACTATCGACTCATACCTCCCTTGAGACGTTAGTGACACATGACCTTGATCTGTTGGCTCCAACTAATAGCAAGCACACACAGTTAGCCCTGATGGTGATTCCAGCCTGTCGACGATCGGGATCGCCAACCGCAAGAAAGGTGGTAGGTGAGGCTTTGCACCTGCTTGATCGAGGCCGGGGGCGCCATCTTCTCGATCGCCTCGATCTTCTCTGGGTTCGGACCAACCCCCGAGCCCCCGATCATGTAGCCGAGTACCTTTCCGACGCCACCAACACGCACTTCTCCGGGTTGAGCTTGATCTTGTACCTGTTTAGGTTGGCGAAGGTTTCCTCGAGGTCACGAACGTGGTTGCCTTCAGAGAGGCTTTTGACGATGATATCGTCCACGTAGACCTCAAGGTTCCGTCCGACCAGGGCTCAAACGCCCGGTCATCGACGCCGAATGTGGCCCCGCGATTGCGCAGACCAAATGACATGGTCGTGTAGCAATAGGTGCCAAACGGCGTGATGAAGGCCGCCTTGTTTCGCCGCCAACCGCCAGCTTGATCTGGTGGTATCCCGAGTAAGCATCTAAGAAGCTCAACATCTTAGCATTTGCAGTAGAGTCGACGATCTGATCGATGCGCGGAAGTGGGAAGTTGTCCTTCGGGCAAGCCGAGTTCAACCCCGTATGGTCGACGCACATTCTCCACTTTCCGCCTTTCTTCTGGACGATGACCGGGTTGGCCAGCCACTCGGAGTAATCTATCTCACGGATGAAGCCAGCCTTCAAGAGCTTGTCCAGGTTCTCCTTGATGACTGCGACCTTCTCTGGGGAAAAACGACGCAGCTTCTGGCGCACAGGTCGAGAGCCGGGTCTCACCTGTAACTTGTGCTCGACCACCTCCCTTGGAACGCCGGGCATGTCCGCGGGTTCCCAAGCGAATATACCCTTGTTGGCTCGAAGGAAGGTGACGAGCTCGAGTTCCTATTTGGAACTCAAATGCCGAGACATGAATGCACTTTGGTCGGTCGCCTCATCGAAGCAGACGGCCTTTGTCGCCCACTGGCCGATCGCCGCTTCCGGCGAAGCATTCTTCTGGCCGCTCGACCGTGTTGGGGCAAAGATGCCGAAGAGCCAAAGCCTTGGTCTCAGAGCCATGCGCCACCAGAGGTCGCCTCGCACGGTGATGACACCGCTAGCCAGCACTTCATGCACCGATGGCTATAATGGTTGGCCGCCATGAACTTGACCAAAGCGGGCCGCCCGAGGATAGCGCTGTACCTGAAGGTCCCTCCACCACCTCGAAGGTGATCACCGGCGAAGTTGTCCAAGCCGCCAAGGTGACGGGCAAGACAACCCGCCCCAAGGGGTGGTCGAGCTTCCTGAACTATCCCAAGAAGGGAATGGTGATGTTTTGACCTTCGACCGGGAATCAGATTCGGCCGAGCGCCCCGCCAGAAAGTAAGTTAAGAGAACTGCCGCCGTCGACCATGACCCGCCCGACCGTGGTATTGCCGATGGTCGGGTCACGACTAAGGCGGTCTTCGTGTCTCGAGTCATACCGGAAGAGCGCCCTCGAGAGAAGGTGATGGTGGACCCAAATTTCATTTACGGTCGCCGATGGGCTTCCCACCGCCACCGGTAGATGCGCGCGGCCTTAACCTCGCTACCGTCCGTAAGCTAACGAGCCATCAAGATGACGCTAATCTGGCGCCGCTTTGCCGAACTCGAGATCGGCGTCATCATGCTCCGAGCCAGCGCTCACCCCGCCGGGTTGGTCATCGCTTTTGAAGCTCGCATCTCCCCGCTTCGTCAGAGAAAGCTTCCAGCTTGTTCTCGCCAAGCCCCCGCAGTTCGCAGTCGTGGGCCGGATATCCCGTGAAACAAACAGAACTTCGCCTCATCATAACCCGGCGCCTCGCCCACTACGACGAAGGCCGCCCACCGGGCCCAGACCTTCGCCTTCCTTCCGGGCTGGCCTGGTTTGTCGAGACCGAGGTCGACTTGACGAGGTCGGACCCATCCCGAGCCTCGATCCCGACCTCGAGGACTTCTCGCCGCCATCCGCCATACAACCACCCGCTGCAGTTCTCGCCGTCCTACGGTCGCGCTTCCTTTTCCGGCGGTGGTACCTTTGGTCTGGCGCCTTGGAATTGGATGGACCTGCCTTATGGAATTCGCACCAAGCTTACCTTGGTCATAGTCGCGCTTCAAATAACGGCGCCGTTCAAGATTCACAGCACTGCTCGCCATGCGGAAAAGCTTTGTTGACAAGGAGGCTAGATGTGATCTCTGTGTCCTCGGTAAGGCGCCGGTCGCGACAATCGAACTTGAAGGTCTTGATGACAATTTCACCGAGATGCTCGAATCGTTCCTTGCGGATAAACCGCCGCACAAAATCACGGGCGTTCGCTTTTGCCCCGATAACACGATCCAGTCATTCTCCTCCCTGCCGCCAGAATAACTCGAAGTTTGAGCGAGGGCGCTCGATTTGGCGCCACGACCAAGGAGCCAGCTTCGTTGAAAAGCCAAGTCCGCGGGCGCCGCCCAAGATGGTCGGGAGATAGTTGGCTATGACGAGCTTATCGCCTCGCCGCTAGGATGGCGGCCGAGTAGATAGATAGGAACTCGCCGGGTTTTGGTTCCGCCAAAGCGCTCGATCAACGCAGTTTGAACCGAAGCCGCTAACGACACGACGGGTCGTCGCATGAGTACGCCATGCAACCGTAAGCCGGACGGTGCACGCCGAGTGTGGTCGCCGCCGACGAGGTCCTCGCCGCCAGCATAACTTCGAGTCGAGGTTGCTCCGGCGCCCGATCTTCGGCGAGTCCGGCCATGGCGCCGCACGGAGACGCCTTGAAGATAGCGCAGCGGTCTCGCACGCGGCGACGCTCGGGCGGAACGCCGGAGAGATCTCGCCCCGCGGTCGGCCGACGCAGAACTTGTGTGGTTTCGCCGCGCCTCGCCTGGGATCAGGTCGGGCGGTGCCGCGGTGGAGTCGAGTCACATCCCGAGGACGCCGCTGAGACGGCGGCGCCACGGGGAGTCGCCCGGCAAGCACGCTTGGCGATGTCGTGACGAGCCGCTGCTGCTCGTGGAGGGGTTCTGAACGGTGCTGCGGAGGAACGCCTTCGCCGCGCATCGGCCGAAGTTCTTCGCCGTAGCTCGCCGAAGAGTTCGGATTCGCTTCGCTTGGTCAGCCATGACCCGAGCAATCGCGCGAGGTGTTCCCCGAGAGGGTGCTCGGCGGCGCAGAAGACGCGCCAGCTTTTCTCGGGCTTCTGCCGGAGTGCGGTTATGGCTCGTTGATGGCGACATGCACCATCCGACGAGCATCTCGAGTTCGCGGATCACGCCATCCGCGCTTCTCCGTAGGGACCGCCCACCGCCAGACGTGCTGCCCGGCGGCGGCTGTGAAGGCGAAAACAGGACGCGACTCGTAGTTCGCGCTCAATCTCGCCGATGAATGTCCATGAACGAAGTACGCCATGTTCCCGAGATCCTGGAGTTCTTCCTTCGAGTGAGCGGCAAACGGGCCCCACGGCACTACCGCCGATTTATCGATCGCCAACCGCAAGAAAGGTGGTAGGGTCTGCAGATATGGGACCCGCATACGCTTCGCTCGATGAAGGAATGGAATCGATACGATGATGGTCGAGGCAAGGCGTCAACGAGCGGGAGACAAAGGTTTATACTGGTTCGAGCCCCTGTGAAGGTAATAGCTCTACTCCAGTCGCCTTGCGGCGGTGGTCTTTGTAATGTTGGTGTACAGGGATGTGTTTACAGCCAAGTCAAGAATGGTGATTTCTAGCTCGGGCATTGTGCGCTCCGTGTTGTCGCTCAAGGCTTGTGCATATCCAAATTTTTATACCTCCCTCTCACAGAATCGTCCGGAGAAATCTTCGGATCGTGGGCCCTTAATGCACATTGAGAGCCATTTGTAACCGCCCCTGCTTGCCACAAGACTCGCACCACCCCGTGAGACCACGTCTTGGTAACTGCCCAGTAAATGCATGTGCCGGGATCCAAGGAAATCAACGACCCGAGCAAAGGCAGACCCGAACTCGAGGTCGTGCGGGGCTCGAACTCGAGGTCGTGCGGGGCTCGAACTCAAGGTTGTGCGCAACCGAAGGCACAGGCCCCTCGGCCGAGCAAGGGCGTGACCGGGGGGGCCGCCGAGCTAGGGACACGCTGACTGTGCACCGACCGGCCAAAGGATTATCCAGCCCCCGACACAGCCGGTAGGGGCAAGTCGCGTTGCAGCCTAGAAGTAGCACGAACTAATCTTTTGGCCATGCAATACTATCGACTCATACCTCATACAACCCCAATGACCGATTGATGCAATCAACCCGTGGAACAGTAATAGATCCAATCTACTACTACACATATGTGCATCATCCAGATCTCTAGCTACACATGATCGGCTCTGATACCACTGAAGGGAACACGTAGGCTACGCTAGCCAGAAACAAAAATTTCTACGCATTCAACCAGGATACATGCGAGTAGGAGATCATGGATCGTTACCCTTAGAGCACAAGAGGCGAAGGAGAGTGGTGAAGGCCCCCGCACTCCAAAGCACAAGAGTAGAGGAAGTAGACGCTCGCCGATCGCTCCTCCTCGAGATCGCGACGAACGTCAGAGAGGAAGTAGATGTTCTCGCCGATCAGCGCCGAGGCAGATGCAACGATGCCTCTACGGTATCCACACGTCCAGGGGTGGAATGCCTTGCGCTGATGTGCTAGCACCACACGCGCGACGGCTAGGGTTTTGACAGGGAGAAGGGAATCGGCGGCTAGGGTTTCGTGGTGGAAAAACACGTCTGCCCCTAGCACCACCCCATACCCCTTTATATAGAGCGCATGCTAATGGGCCTTCTATGATAGAAGCCCATTAGGAACCTCGTCCCCGCATATCCATATCCGCAAAACCCATTAATGGATCCTAATCCATATCAGCATGTTCCAACCCTTTAAGTGTGTGACCCGTTAGATTCATGCGCAAATGGCCATGGCCCTGGAAACCTCTTTTCCAGACCACTAGACAATAGCGGTTCCTAGCAGGACATGTTGTCCCCCGAATACACAGAGTGATCGTATCGGCTGAACCTTGATATACTCATATACCGATCCTTTTGCCAAGCGATACCAGTCAAGCTCAAGGCAAGATGCGTGCCATCCTTGTGATAGCTCGACCCATTCACTCGTCAATGTAATAGATATGAAAATGTGATTAACTCTTTAATCACATTGGCATGGCGATGCACTTTCCCAATCCATCCACACCGAGGGGCCCAGAGATATCTCTCCCATTATCTAGGAGGGGCAAATCCTATCCTGATCTCTTACATCCCATGTCATGATTCATGGCATACCCATAAGCTACCTTTATAGCAACCCTTTTACGGAGTAGCGTTTGATAGCCCCAAAGTATACAACTACACACGCTAGGAATCAATAAGGATCTTAGGTCAAAGGATCATATAGGTATATCACTCGAGACTACAGACTGATGGTATAGTAATGATAACAATCTAGCAGTGTCTCGGATTAGGTCTATCCAACCCCATGTTCTCTAACATGTGCCTACATAATTGATTTGATATCTCTATATCTATGCTATGTGATACTTTACCATCAATCAATACATGTGCTGGTCAAAACATTATTGTTCCATATAACGATACGAGACCAGGGAATATTTAGAATAATATCAAATGTACATTGTGTATCACAATCAAGTCGTACTTGATAAACAAAGTAATGACATTAATTCATAGAACTAATGACTATATGAACATAGACATGTGATACAATCATCTCTCATGATTGCCTCTAGGGCATATCACTAACATGTTTTTGCCTTTCTTTGGGATTGAAAATTCTTCCTCTACACCACATTGGCACTAGAATTTCCTCATGTCCCTTCACACGCTGTGTCTTTTGCTCTCGCTTCTCCTCAACATCAAGAGAACCAATCGATCAAGAACACCAATTCTTGTCTCTTGTGCTTTAGAGAAGTAGCAAAATCCTTCCAAGAATGCGCACTTAGCAATCATGCATCCCGCCACAAACTTGTCGTAACACACATGGGAAGTTTTCGAGCTCTTTTGCGTTTAATCAATCTCATGAGCCTATTCTACTACGTAACGGTTATCAACTATTCTCGTAGTCATGGAACCGCCCATGACGACAAAGACATCGCCTCGCATCGAGACCCCAAACTTGGCCTCAAGCGCATCCCACATTTCCTTGCCGGTGGATAAGTGCATATATGCATCCACAATGTTCCCACCAAGAACGCTTAATGATCGCACTCATTTAAACAAGTTATCCGCAGCCTCAAACACTTGCTCCTGCTCGAAGTGAGTTATGCTTTTCAGCTTAGGCTTTCCACTTGCAACATGACACATGTTCATGGTCACAACCATAGGATCATTTTTGCACGCCATCTTTTATAGTTTGCGCCTCAAACACAAAGTGGGTTTTAGCAAGAAGAAAGCTAGTAGCCAAAAAAGACCTACGCTCAGGTTTTTGGATTGTTGGAATTAGTAGGTTTTTCTGGCAAATTTTAATCCATAAAGTTGTATAATAAATCATGACATACGTGATCAAAATAAACAATATTGCAAGAAGAACGCTTTTGCTAGACATATCCAAGTTTAAATAAACTATCATGCCTAGCTCGCAGATTTGTAGAAAATAGAACATACAAAAGAAGAGTTTAAGAAAGTACCCAGTAGCGGGACAATTGCCAGAGGCAATGGTGGCGCTGTTCTGCGGATCAGTCGACATTTTGATCGCAACTATTCGATGTAGTCATTCTTAGTTGATATAGCGTAGAGGTTCGCAGTGCAGTCCCTCGAACGGACTTCAGGAAGTAGAGGATGTAGTCGATCGAATCGGAGCAGTCGCGCGGTGCGCTCCCCAAAAACCTGATTGCCGACTATTTCGAAAGCAGACCTCGTGAGTGCAAGGTTTCGAGGCTCGCTTCTCTACTCGCAGTGCGCAAAGTGAATGAGACGGAACACTGGAAGCAGCAGCAGCAGTAGAGCTAGGAGGAGATGAAGTGTATCTGTAGGTGATAACACAAGGTGGGGCGCCTCCTTATATAAGCACCTCATAAAACGCCCAAATTAATTACTTTAATAAAAAAAATCGCCAAAGACATCACGTCCGTCTCTGCCGGCATGCGCTGGCCACGGCTCAAGGCACAAGGTGTGGCATAGCCAAACCCCTTTTTCAACCCCACAACTTATGGACACATGTCCTATGTATTTAAGTTTGGTCAATCACCTCTCAATTACCCATGTGGGATTACAGTCCTCATAACTCCTAGTATTGCACATGGGCCTTGGGATTTATTGATTTTAATTATAAATAAATGGACCCTAACCCAATTATTCTAACAATAAAGCAATGGTGGCGCTGTTGGGTACTTTCTTAAACTCTTCTTTTGTATATTCTATTTTGTACAAATCATGAGCTAGGCATGATAGTTTATTTAAACTTGGATATGTCTAGCAAAAACGTTAACACTGCAATATTGTTTATTTTGATTACGTATGTCATGATTTATTATACAACTTTATGGATTAAAATTTGCCAGAAAAACCTAATAATTCCAACAATGCATTACCTGTCAGGTCTTCCGTGCTCACATAGAGAGTTGATTTTGTTAATTTTGAAGCACTAGGTATACTTTTACAAGGAAAATAGACAAGGGGCTACTACAGCGAAAGAAACAAAATTCAGCTTAATGCTGGGAAAGACTAGTACCACTTACCGCTTGGTGACGTGGCACACACTGAGGGCGTTGCAAGAGCAGTTGCATTTGAGGCCCAGGTTGAAGTCCGGGTCGTCAATGTCCATCCCGTCTACAGCGGTGCCACTGCAGGGCTCCCCCGCGCTGATGTTCCACGGCAGCAGCCTCGGCAACTACGGTTTCCATCCCCGGAAGATGGCATCCAGCGCCGCTACTGTGCAGATTGATGATGATATGACACATCCATCTTGCCGCACGAGTAGAGGTGAGCACTCGGTTTTTTTTCATATCAGGTTGATTTATTCGGTTGTAAAATTTTTGATTTTTAGAAACTGGTTATTATTGAAATTCTCGGTTCAAATTCGAAAACCAAATTGAATTAATCGAAAAAATTTGGTTCAATTATTTCGGCTTTTCGGTTACTAGATCAAAGATCGTCGCTTTAGCAAGGATAAAAGATTTAATCTAAACTAAGAACTCATCATTCATGCGAAGGAAGTATAAAGAAGACGAAAGATTCAATCTAAACTAAGAGCTCATTGTTTGTGACTTTGCTGTGTGCACTCACATTTCTAGGCGTTGAAGAAGAGGAACGCCCTGTGTAGCGCGTTGGTGTGATTGACTGTGAAATCTCCCTAAATATATTATTGAAACTGCGTACACGCACATTAAAAAAAACACATCATGTCAGTTTTATACTTTTATCATGGCAAAAGTAATATAAATCAGCGTCGGTTAGTAGTATATACATTGACTGCCTTGTCAACCTGCTTGGACCACTTCTTGGGGCGCTGGGGCAGCTTGGTGCCCTTCATGGCTAGGAAGTCCTCCTCCTCCTTGCGCGACAGCGACGTGTAGATCCGTGGCAGCTGCCCGGCCACCACCTTCGGCCCGGGGGCCTGGTGCTCGGCCTTGCCGTCGGCCTCTTGCTGATGCTTCTTTGATTTTTTTGGTCCCCATCACCATCACGGCCCCGGCCGACCTCCCCCTTGTGCGCCTTGTCAGCCACCAGGAGCTGTTAGTAGTGATCTTCGGCCATTACTAAAAATCCGGAAAATCAGGGCCATAATTAAGATCCAAAAAATCAGGACTAATGACTAGCGCATTGATCGGGAGCGCTTTATTAATTTTTGGTTCGGTCCCGTTTGCTAGCGCAATATTAATAAGGAATCGCTGGCACTCGTTTTAGTGTAGAGAAAAATCTCACGAGTTTAGCCTTCCCAAAATTTGTTCCGATCAAAAGGTTGCGCCTAGGCAAGCGAAGATCCGATCCATCGCCAAGACGATCTTGGCGACTTCACTACGCTGGTGTTCATCTTCACCGACCGACGCTAACACTAATGGCTTCTTCACCGGGTCAGTCGATTCTTCTAACGATTTATTTCCGCACATTTTAGTGATAATTCTTTAGGCTAGCTAATGATTCATGTGCTTATTTAAGTCTTAGAGTCTAGCTCGTCATGTTCATGTTTAACTTAATCCTAACAGGAGCTGCCGCTTCTCCACCCTTGACGCCGCCACAGACGACGACGATGACGACCCGCCGGCACGCTCCTCCACAGATCTGATGGTGACGGGCACAGCGAGCTCCCTCACCTTGGGGACGCCGGAGGTGGAGCCGCCATGCGGTCGGAGGAAGTCGCCAGAACCGGAGTTGGCGACGGTGAAGGCGACCTCGGGCATTCCATCAACAGCTCCACGTCCTTCATCGACATGGACCCCGTGGAGCTCTTCTCAATGTGGTGGACGTTCGCGGCGTCCCAGGAGGAGGACTTCGGCTTGTAACCATGCGCCGGTGCGCAATACTCCTTGCTGCTGGTCGGCGCCGACCGCGTCTTCTCTGACGGTCACATCCTCTGCGAGCTTGATCGAGAAATCGGTGAGGGACGGTGCGATGGGCAGAGGGAGCGGATAATGGCGGCAGGAGGGCGGCGGCAGGACGGGCGGTGTGCGAAATGCTAAACGGGGGAGTCGTGGCTCGGGGAGTCGGTGGACCGAAGAAACTCACTGATCGGATAACTCGATTAAATTGATCCGGATATATCTGAAAATAATTTTAGAGTATATCGACTTGATAGATAGTGTTCTTCTGAATCTAAATTCAAATCCGAAATAAAATATTCGAAACCAATACCGAATTCGACAACTATCAGAAATAACTATCCGAATCCAATATAAACACACCCGGTCGGTCGGTTGATCAGAAATTATCCGAACCGATTGCACCTTTTAACTACATGTTCACGTCATCCACTCCTCTGGGCGTTTTCTTCTACGTTTGGCTTAGTGGCACGTGCGCACTCGATTTTCTCCTTGATTTCTTTCTGGCTGGGACGGGTGACCAGTCAATATACAGAACGCGTTCCATGAGCGAATCAAGCTTTTCTAGCCTTTTTTTTCTTTTTTTACACATTAGCTTCTGTATAAGTGTAATCATAAAAACAACGGTGCAAGGAGGCTAGAAAAGAGTTGGCATCTCTATGAACAACTAACTATATATACGCACACATGATACTTTTTATCATCTTTTAGAGGTGTCTAATATACATTGAGCTAATACGAAAAAATATCAAAAATTTAAAGGTAGAAATACCAAACGATAAAAGGATTTAAGAGTAATTTAATGATATTTCACGGTACCTCCCGGTTGCTAAAGACTAATTGTTAAGTCAACGAAGACATATGTACACACGTTCTCTAATCTCTAGTATATATCCTCTACCATCTGCCGTTCTCTAATCTCCCGTTCTCTAGCTGTCTCATTACGTCTCTTCAGAAAACAGATGGAGAGAAGGGGGTGGGAGCAGCGCTCGAACGACGATGAGGCGACATCAGTTGGTTTCGCTATCTAGTTGCTCGAATGGTTTTGGGCTGCTGCTGCTACTGCTGCTCGCGCAGTTTGCCCGAGGTCAGCAGCAAGCAAAGACAGATCCATCCGAAGGTGCGTAGTACGCCTGCACTAGTGTAATGACTTTTTCCATCTTAATTCCTCTCCATGCACTCGTTAACTTTGCACAGATTTCTTTCGCGCGCATGCAGTCGCTGCGCTGAACGCCATCTTCCGGCGGTGGGGCCTGCGGGCGTCGCCGGCGTGGAACATCAGCGGCGAGCCCTGCAGCGGGGCAGCCGTCGATGACACCGTGTTACACTACATCATGCCACACTTTTGCCAACACATGGTACAGTCAGCAAAAGTCCCCTTCCCCGACCCAAAAACTGTCGGCAAAAGTTTAGCCGACGGTAAAAAAACAGTAGCGGTAGAAGCAGTCGGCTTAGACTTTGCCGACAGATGATATCTTTGCCGACAGGTAAATTGATGGCAAAGATCTAAGTTTTGCCGACAGTTCTAATTTTTGCCGACAGTTAATTTTTTGCCGACAATGTATGCTTTGCCGACAGATATTATCTTTGCCGACAGATTAATTGATGGCAAAGATCTAAATTTTGCCGACAGATAAATTGATGGCAAAGATCTAAGTTTTGCCGACAGTTCAAATCTTTGCCAACAATTAGTTTTTTGCCGACAGTACAGGCTTTACCGACAATTAATATGAATTACCGACACTTACTTGTTGGCTAATCACTTTTTCCCTCATAGACCAAAGCTAGTTTTCTACACAAATTTTGTGTCGACAAAGGTGCCAGCGTACATGACATACAAATTAAATATGCAATATATACAGAACCAATTCCATATTATCCACCATTGAATTGACATACACACTTGTACATGCAAATAGTGCCACGCTAACATATATAACCATATACATACACAATCACAGTTCAAATAGTCACTTCAACATGTAAATAATGCAACGCATATATCTCCACCACAGGGTTTAATAAACATAGATCCTTCAAATAAGTTAATTAAGTTGCATACATGCCCGTCCAAAATAAGTAACAGTCGGTGAGAGGTAATGAACTAAGTCTCAGCCTAGTAAATAAGGGCATATATTTTCACTAAAAGAGAGGATGCATATACTTCTCTAGCTACTAGTTAACATTTCTAACCATAAACAGCACTACTTTCTTGCTGCACAAAAGGTTGCCACTTTAAAAACTTGTAGCACCTACAACTACACAAAAATTACTACTCCAGAAACTTATCGTCTTGTACCTGTGTACCTAATTAGACGACAACCCCAACTTCAACCCAGGTGTCAAGTGCAACTGCTCCTACAACGCCGGCACCGTCTGCCACATCACCAAACTGTGAGCCGGACCTTTCGATCCTACGTACCAAACATCAGTCCAATATATGGTGCCGCTCAACTAGCTAATTATGGGTGTTTGCTCTTTTTGGGGAAATGGGTTAATCCATTGTCATCTTGGTCTCTTTTTTTATGTAAATTCCGTGATTCATATTATACTGAAAGACGATACATAGACCCAAATTTACATTCCAGTCCTAGCAAAAAAAAATATTACAAACAGATATAGTTAGACAAAACTGTGCAAGCGCACACCGCCTTCGTCTTCTTCACTGGAGACATTGAAATCGCCGGAGATTGGGGGCAAGACCGGCGCTGACATTTGATGAAGCCTTCGAGGATACTGGGGACGGCCGGCGTTGACCTCATGAATATTTTACTGGATGGGGAGCATAGCTTTGTTGGAGACCGCCGATCCACCATCCTCGACAGATGCAAGCTGATCAAGACGGCAAGGACAGAGACAAACTCCAAGGCCACAGAGGGAATTTTATTGAAAAGGGAAATTAACTCACCAACGTTGATTGCACCGACGCATGGGAGTGGCGGCGGACGAAACTGGAACAACACCAATCATCAGGTATAGTGTAGCAGCAGCAGCCTAGCAGACCATGAGAAAATTGTGTTGCCGACGAAGAAGCCTGACATCTCCAGCATCAGATCTGTGGATATGGAGGAGGAGGTCCAGGCCGAACTTCACAGCAACGCACGGCGGCCGACAAGCGACACCACTGCAGGAGAGAAGTTGGGATGATCCCCGTTGAGACACCACCGAGCGGGCAAACCACTGGGGGGAGCAGGAAGACCTAGACTAAGGTATCAAACAGGAGAGCAAGGATATATAGGGGAGGGGGCCTGGCCGGAGTTGGGGAAGGAAGCTTGACGAACTAGTTCTCGGATCCGATGCACAATCGGAAAAATTCTAGATTTTTACGTGGTAGTTGTTATTCTAGATTTTTACACTTCTGTCAAACTATGTTTATAAAAAAAATTTATAGTGGATAATATAGGTAGTAAGTAGTGGCAGTAGAAATCAAATCTAATCATCTATCCTTCAAGGGTATTTTAGACTTTTCCTATTCATTTATTAGAGGTATTTTAGACTTTTTTAATTCGTTTACAGTTTTGGATTCACCAAATATCTGGTGATTTTCAGAGGCGTCTTATCCATTTATCCGCCATTCATCAGGATCACAGAACATGTTTTATCGTAGATAACAGATAGTATGACGAAATTTTTTACCCTTTTACACCTCTCTGAATTTTATTGCCAATACTATAGGTGGTAGTATAACTAAATTTAAATTGATTTCAACTATTAGATTCAAAATAATAGACAGTTTATATTAATTTTAATCCATTGTAAAAGAGCTCGAACTAGTTCTCGGATCAGGTGCACAATGGGAAAAAATTCAACGTTTTTTTTATTATGTTGAGTTTACGTGGTGATTGGTTTTCCGTCTAAGTCCAATTGCCCGACCGCAATGTACAGAGCACACCAACTGGAAAAGAGGAGAAATAGAGCAAAATAAGAGAAAATGGCTTTCAGCCAAGTAAACACTAACCGAGTGGCACTCCTAGTTCGCGATAATGAGTGGCATTCTCCTAATTGCGATGTTTTAAAATGACACATCTGGAATTTTGTCCGAAACGTTAACAAACCTTTTTACCCTTCCATTCTGCCTCTCTATTCTCTAGCTTGTCCCAGACGCTGCTCCGGTAGCTGTCTCTGCCGCTGTTCTCGATGCGATGCTGCTCTCACCATTTATTGCCACATATTCTGCTATCAGTATACACTCGAATTTTTCTTTACGTGTTGCTGATTTGCTATAGACTATATAGTAAGGGATCACGATTCTTACTCTATATCTCGCACAATTCTGTTGTAAGGAATGCATTCCCTATTCTATATATGACTCCACTAGCAAAGAGCCACAGCAATTAACCATATGATCTTTTCAGTTCGCTACATAGAATATTATCTTTTATGCTTTATGCAGGTAACAAAAGAATCCAGAAAAAAAACACAATCCAATTAACTCATTTTATATCATTATTATATTTCATACAACTGATTGATAGAAATATGTAAAAAAAAGATCTTCTTTACTTTGGCCTTTAGGAGGATTTATTTTTCCAAAACACCTGCATAACAAACCAACAGGCCTAATGAAATGCTTTGCCCATTCTATTGGCAGATTATCATTTAATGAAAGGTAGACTATTAAAGATTGTCATACCCTCAATGGCATTTATCTAGGTTTACTTCACTGTTGGAATATATATTGAAAGTGTTTTGCTACAACAAGCACTGTTTGAGATTTTTCTCTCAATCCATTTAAAACAATCTTCTTTTAATTTTTTTTTATAAATCAGGATCTCTATTTCTATGACAAACTTCTTGTAAAAAGGAAGTGAACCTATGACATAGTCTTTGGATGGTTATCATACAACTGATCGTTTGCACAACCTTGGTAT